>LR749993.1:1034106-1064860 GCA_902729485.2 Mus minutoides
GCCAACAAGTGCTTGTTGACAGGAGCCTGATATAGCTGTCTCCTGAGAGTCTCTGCCAGTGCCTGACAAATACAGAAGTGGATGCTCACAGCCATCCATTGGACTGAACACAGGGTCCCCAATGGAGGAGCTAGAGAAAGGACCAAAGAAGCTGAAGGGGTGTGCAGCCCTATAGGAGGAACAACAATATGAACCAACCAGTACCCCCAGAGCTCCCAGGGACTAAACCACTAACCAAAGAGTACACATGGAGAGACTCAAGACTCCAGCCATATATGCAGCAGAGAATGGCCTTGTGGGACATCAGTGAGAGGAGAGGCCCTTGGTCTTGTGAAGACTCTATGCCTCAGTATAGGGGAATGGTAGGACAGTGAAGCTGGAGTGGGTATGTTAGTGAGCAGGGGGAGGGGCCTAAGTAGGGGGGGGTTTCAGAGGGGAAGTTAGGAAAGGGGATAACATTTGAAATGTTGGCCATCATTGGGAAGAGACGTCCCTTGGTCATGCAAACTTTATATGCCCCAGTACAGGGGAACGCCAGGGCCATTATGCGGGAGAGGGTGGGTAGGGGAGCAGGGTGGGGATGGGGGAGGGTATGGGGAAATTTCTGGATAACAGTTGAAATGTAAATGAAGAAAATATCTAATAAAGAGAAAAAAAAGAAAATATATAATAAAAAAATAATTTTTAAGTTTGAGCATTTTGCAAAGAAAATACCTTAATTTAAATTACATGCATATCTCATATCTGACTCACTTTATTTTTTACAAATATTCCTATAAGGGGTTTAATATCGTTTAAATAGAAAATAACTGTGAATTTTGCTTCCACTTCTTAATATTATTATAAATATTTAAATGATTTCTCTTGAAACATGTATATGTGGCATTGTACTTGCATATGTGACTTCTTTCTATTCATTGAGGCTTTTCTGTCATAATTTCTTTGTTATATCATGGGTTATAATTATAAAATCTTCTGAATTTTTTTATATTACCCAAAGAAAAGCTTCCCCAAAGGGAGTAGTATCTGATATCCTCTACATGAATGAACTGTCCCCCTAGGCTGTCTGGAACTGTCTATCTGCTATATGTAGCAAATATTTGTTCTCAGGGACTGACACAAACACATGCATACTTATTAAAGGTAGCCACTGAGTTCTTACAAATGGGTTTCAGAAAATGTCTGCATGATGTACACACAGTTCAGAGAGAGGTAAATGGCATAGGATGGGCTTCAGAATTCATGTCATTACACATATGCTAGTGAGAATCCAGCATTATGTAATTTTTAAAATGAACTTGATATCCATGTATTGGGATTATTGAGATTATGAATTATTTCACAAAATAGTTCAATTCTATATGTGAAACAGCAATATTTTGATTTTCTGTAGTCATGTACACTTGATTCCAAGTTTTCAAAAATCAGGATGCTGTTGTTTTTGCATTGGTCATAATATAATATTTTGAATAGTATTCCTATTTATGACATGTGTAAGACTGCTACTTAAGAGAAATGGCCCTAACTTATTTTCTCTTATTTAGTTACCTGCTGATTACATGTCTTATGATTAGAAAATTATATGGTAGTTTATTATTTTCAGTCCTAAATTTGAACATAAGAGTTATTTTGTAACTTCAAAGATAGTTTTTGAAAGGCATTCTGAAGTGAGACTTATTGTCTCATTTTCTGGCAGGTTATACATTTGGGGAACTTGACATTGCTGGTACCTACAGATCTCCTTACTTGCTGACTGTAGCCATATGACTGTAATCCTTCCTGTTTCAGACATAACTTATGCTGACATAACTTTTAATTCAAGTCTTATTACTATCTTATGGTAAGCATGTCTTATGGATAAGTTTGTATCCATAACTAGCTGTGAAAATCTAAGTCTCCGATGTGAGTTGAAATAATTGTTTATTATGCTTGGGCAGGCTTTTCCGTATTTGAACCCGAAAATATGACCCTCTTTGATTAGTGTAAGAGTAAAATCATCTAGATGCCATCAAAAAAGTCAATTATCAATCTATTTTTCCATTTGTAAAACTGAGATGGGGTCAGTAATGACTGATCCCCTTCACAGAGGCAGATCCTGGAGCCCAGTGGATCCCTGGAGTGGTCTGACTGGTCCTAAGGATGATGCCGTAGTCCCTATATGCATTCAGACTCCTTCTAGTAACCCACCTTTCAAAATTGTTTTTACTGGTTAGCAAAACTGCAATCAAAACACTGAGGATATACAGCAGAGTGTGAGTGTGAGTGTGTGTGTGTGTGTGTGTGTGTGTGTGTGTGTGTGTGTAGACTAATGAATGAGGTGTCTTGAAGGAAAAAAACAGCATCCTCCTAATTTGACCTCTATGTGGGTTCATTGATCTACAGTTATTTGATGTAAAAGCTGCATGTTATTATATACCCAGAGTATTGAAACAATGAAACTGCCACCCAAATCTACAACCAAATCTGCAATCTAATGCAAATTTACCAAATTGCATTTTGATCATGGCGCCTGATTTATATAGTGAAGAATGTTAGGAAAAGGACTTCTGAGTGTTCATTTTGCTTCTAGTGTTTTGAAAGTTCCTCACACCTAGTTTTAAGCACCTTTACCCTCTATCCTATCAGAATTTAACAGCATAGCAAATGTGGCGCATCTCAGACAGTAGCATCTTCATTTCTAGAGCAGCATGAGATTCATTGGCTTCTTGATTCTTCCCCACACTGGCCTTACCAGTAAGATGCTGTGAAGAAACAAAACAAGATGACAACCTTCACTTCAAATCATTAGACCAAGGGCTTTGTAAAAAGTTTATCTTGTCAGATGCAGAAAAGGCAGACATTCTGTGGTGCTCTTCAAGTATTAGGCAGTTACTAAGAAAGCTATTTAAGTCTTTTCTAGATGATTGCAGGATGGCTCTGGCCATGTTGGATTAGGGCTTGGCCTTACAAAATCTTCTGGAAGCCAATTGAGTTTACAGCATGGTGGTCTGTGTCTGCCCTACTGTCTGCAGCCAATGAGCTGAAAGTGCAGTGTCCATGGGCATTTAGTAAACAGTTTAATGAAATAAACTCATATTTTATATTCTGTTCCTTTTATTCACATTTTATCTCATTTTTCTCTTTTGTACCCATATTTTTATGGGTTAAAACAGTATTGATACATAAATATTTAGATGAAAAATCAATTTGTCTCCTTACACAATTGTCACATTTATTTTCCAGGCATTGATTAGATAAGACTATGCAAATTTACAGATACTCTTGTGGGGCAGAATCAAGGGAATGATTTTACATAACATTTTATGATCATAGCAAGTGAGAAGACTCTGCTTTTAAAGTTCATTTAGATGGCTGCTGTGGAGAGCACTCTTCGTAAAGACGGTCACTGACTGGTGGTCTGGAAAGCTTGTTTCTCCCACATGTGTACACACACTTAATTTTAGGTGAGAGAAGAAATATAAATTCCTTATGATTCCCACCGCATGACTTGGTAGCAAACTTGCTTTTCTCTTTTGGAATAGATAGCTCTGCTCACCAACGGTGGCTTTGAAGGAAATTGCTTCACAACTTTTCTCCTGCTAAAGGACACACTGTATTTTGAACAGTGGTAAAACTCCGAAATCAAATAGGTTTAGCTTTTCTGCTTACTTTGTGTATAACATACAGGGAATCATCTCATTTCTCAGGGCCTCACATAAGTTCAGGATAAATAGATGCCAAGAGTACCGACCAGATCAGTGCTTACACTGATATAGTCACACTACTTTTTTTATTACAAATATTAGCATTCATCTTTGTAATCACACTATGTGTAAGTTATTCTGATGCACATTTGAATCAAGAGTTCATAGGCAGAATGTTTATTAGAGTGTCCAGCTCTGTAAATTGTTCCAGTAGTCTTGCAAAGAATTATATATAGTTAAGGTGGTTGTAGTTGTTTTTAATAATATATTTAAGACCAAAACCTCATCATGTTGCCCATACTGGTCTTGAACTCTGTCTCAAGCAGTCATCGACCTCAGCCTTCTATGGCAAGACAACCAAGGCACACCACCATGCCCAGGGTTTATAGTTGTATCTATGACTAATCATTTTAACTGAATCAATTTGAGCATATACAGAAGAGGAAAGTTTGGGGATACTGGATTCAAAGTCAGGTTTATTCCACCATCAACTATGCCATTAAGCATGTGTCATACTGTGAGGAGTTTATTTGTGCTTTGGGATTTTAGGTTCTCTTAATATTGGTAATGTGCGTAAAGGCACTTCATTCTTACCAGAATAATAGTTCTGAATTTTCCTTGAAAACCATTAATGCTTACATTTTTTCTGAAGACAGCACTTTTTTTTTTCCTCAAAGGCTCATTTTTTAGATTGTATATGGATTTGTATGAAGTGATTATAGAGTCATTTCACTGATTTAGCTCAACAGCTGTTCAGCTGATCTTTTACTATTGGTCTAGGTTTTTCTATTTCTCTCTCTTTTTTTTAATTAGCTATTTTCTTTATTTATATTTCAAATTTTATCCCTTTTCCTCATTTCACCTCAGAAAACCCCCTATCCCATCCCTACTCCCGCTGCTCACCAACCCACCTACTCCTGCTTTCCTTTCCTGGAATTCCCCTACACTGAGGCATCAAGCCTTCACAGGACCAAGGGCCTCTCCTCCCTTTGATATCAAACAAGGCTATTCTCTGCTACATCTGTGGCTGGAGCCATGGGTCCCTCCATGTGCACTCTGGTTGGTGGGAGCTCTAGTGGGTATTGGTTGGTTCATATTGTTCCTTTTATGGGGCTACAAACCCCTTCAGCTCCTTGGATAATCTCTCTAGTTCCTCCATTGGGAACCCTGTGTTCAGTCCAATGGTTGGCTGAGAGCATCCACTTCTGTATTTGTCAGGCACTGGCAGAGCCTCTCAGGAGACAGCTATATCAGACTCCTGTCAGCAAGCACTGGTTGGCATCCACAATAGTGTCTGGGTTTAGTAACTATATATGGCATGGATCCCCAGGTGGGGCAGCCTCTGGATGGCCTTTCCTTCCATCTCTACCCCATACTTTGTCTCTGTATCTCCTCCCATGGGTATTTTGTTCCCCTTTCTAAGAAGGACTGAAGTATCCACACTTTGGTCTTCCTTCTTCTTGAGCTTCATGTGGTCTATGAAATGTATCTTGGATATTCTGAACTGCTGGGCTAATACCCACTTATCAGTAAGTGCATACCATGTGTGTTCTTTTGTGATTGGGTTACCTCACTCAAGATGATATTTTCTAGTTCCATCCATTTGCCTAAGAATTTCATAAATTCATTGTTTTTAATAGCTTCGTTGTACTACATTATGTAAATATACCACATTTTCTGTATCCATTCCCCTGTTGTGGGACATCTGGGTTCTTTCCAGCTTCTGGCTATTATAAATAAGGCTGCTATGAACATAGTGAAGCATGTGTCCTTATTATGTGTTGGAGCATCTTCATATATGCCCAAGAATGGTATACCCAGAAGATGCTCCAACATTCAGTAAGTAAAAACAAATTAGGTTTTCCTTAATTAATACAATAAAATTTCTAGTTTGGTGTGATATATTCTTCTCCATGAATTAAATTTCTTTAGTGTAGTAAGTACATAATTTTTTTCCTTTTGCAAGCTGGTATTTTTCTAACAATGACAATCTTAACACCTTAACTAATGATTCATACAGTTCTACATATGTAAATTCACATCTGTGAGAATTTAAACTCACATATAATTTCATAAGCCCCACTGTAGCAAAAGAATGTTACTATATAATTTATAATTATATAATATACCAAGAGATGTAATTATTTAATAATATAAATTCAGCAAGATCTATTATTTAATATTTTAGCCTGTCTATGAATCTATTTATAATACTAAGAAGTAATTTTCCTATGAATATTATAACTTAAAAATACACAGAGGGGTCGGGGGAGGAGATAAGGGATTTTCGGAAGGGAAACTAGGAAAGGGGATAACAATTAATTTCAAATGTAAATAAAGAAAATATCTAATAAAAATTAAAAATAAATAAATAAAATAAAAAACAAGAAACACAAAAAAGAGTATATATTCCATTCTTTTAGTACTAAAAAAAATACACAGAAAAATTACTGAAGCCTAATATGTTTTTCTTAGAACTTTATATATTTAAGAGCATCAATGATAGCAGACACCATATAAAATCACATTGTTTATTGACACAGGTAAGAGCTGCTTTCTATTTTGGCATAACATCTACTTTACAAGTAGATATTGAAAGTTCTGAGAAAATGTAATGATGTGCTTAGAATTTTGCTATCCATTAAGAATGCTGAAGTACAAGTTAATTGAGTACATACAACTACTATTTTTGGTTGATCCTCCATATATAAAGCTTTGATTTAGTTAAAATGCAAATCAGAATTAATTTTAACATTATGTATGTCATCCTCTCAGTCTTCAGTTTAGATTCCCACACACAAAGGAAACACTTAACAAAGTAAATATTTTTCTGAATATCTGAGTCTGTATGAGTAAGACCATCAGCATGGGTGGCATGGTTGTTCTTTATATCATCTGCTCAATTCATTCCAGCATGGCACTTCACCACTCTTAAAACCAATGCAGTTCTACAGTTTATAAAGCTCTTCCCCATATATACCAGCTTTATCTTAACAACACCCCACAGAAGAGAACTTGTAAATAAGACATTTGTCGTATCTGCTTACCCACCATCCCTAGGGCTTTACTGTGTATGCAAAGTACAGAGAGAAGATAGGTTGAAGGAAGGTTTCCACCTTTGCAGTCAAGTTACCTAGAGAAATTGAGCCAGTGGAAGTATTTACATAAGTATAAAATGAGGAGTTATTAAATTGGCTAAAGCAGAGGCTAAATAATCTACAGGCTGTGGATCTGGAAAATCAATAGTTGATGAGGCCAAGAAGCTGAAAGTTTTAAAACATGGAGTTTTGAATCCCCATTCCAAGCAGAAACCTTAGGAGCAGTCTGTGGGGTAGACATTAAAAGGCCGAAGAATCTGAAGCATATTGTTTACATGTGACAAGAACAGCCATATGGGAACCCACTCAGCAAACCCAGAGCTGTGTGTACTTCTGGCTCCTTCTTCCTCCCACTTTTGATTACCTGAGCCCCAAGCTTGCTGATCAGAAATATTCAGGTTGGGTCTTTTCAATTGTTCATCCACCAAACACCCCACCCTGATCTGTGAGTCATCTTTTAATTCTTTTGAGTTGACAGTCAAGTTTAATTATCACCAGATCCCTCTTCTGAAATCAAAGTAGAATAGCCATTTGGTCTGCCATGGCTGCTCCCTCACACCTCACACCTCTTAGGGAAATGGGAGGAGCTCAGCCATCCATCAAGCTGCCTGGATTTGGGCAAATCAGAGAGGCTGAGCAGAGTTTGAACTTCATTCCCTCAGAGGCAGTTTGTGTGCAGATTCTACTTCTTAATAAAGAAACCAGCTGCCACAGAGCATGTGGAACATACCTGCAATCCCAGCACATTGCAAATGGAAGCCAAACAGTCAAGAGGTTGAGACTAGGCTTACCTATGTAACAAGGAGAATCTAGCCACAGATCCTGCCTTTAAAACCTGTCAACACTTAATCTTGCCTAGATTCCTGACTCCTTTGTCTCTCCCTATTTTCTAAATATTTTTGAGCATTCTTTGTCAAGTAGCCATCCCATAATTTTATAACTTGCTCACAGACTCATCACATTTTAACTTAAGTAGAATGGGTTTTGGTTGTTTACATACCTAACACAGGTGACCATGGCAATTATTGTTGCTCCCTACATATACATAAAGGAGTGGAGTCTTATTGGGGTTAAGCAATTGGCTTTAATTATCATTATACAGAAAGACTCATCTAGACACTATGTCTTCGACTTCACGAGCTATTTCTTCACCGTGGTCTGCTTTCCTAGATGATATCCATAACCTATGAAGATAGGTAGCTGTGCTCACTTTCTCTTCTGTCTCCTTACAGGGTCTGGTCCATTATAATGGTTACCTACTTGATGTCAAATTTGGTTTTCCATAGCAGGTTATTAAGCACCTTGTAAGATAAAACTTTTAGTGTGGTCAGCATGGTTTCTCCAACATGCAAAGGGATGCTTGGGTGCATAGTCAATGTTAATAAAGATTTAATAACTGTGTACCGGAGTGCAACAATTACTCAGTTAGCGCACTACCACCATGCGTATGAAATTGCTGCTAAAATTTGAAAATTAGTTCTCAAACTAACACCTATGTTCTTTACATTTCTGAACATTTTAGATAAAATAATTTCTCTTGAACAAGCAAAGGCAAACATATAATTCCATTCTTTAACAGACATTTCACGCATGCCTGTTATATGCCAGCTTCTTATTATAGAAATAAGTATGATTTTAAGAGGCGAAAATTGGGTGTAGATATGATCCAAGCACATTATATGCATATATGAATGTTAAATCAGATGGTAAAATAAGTGTGTTCTAGGCTTCATGCAAAAATAAATAAATAAAAAAATAGATAGATAGATAGATAGGTAGATAGATAAATAAATAAATAAATAAATAAATAAATAAATAGATAAGGATTTGTTTCTTAATGAGATCTCACAGTCTGAGAAGAAGGAGCATTATCCTACAGCTCAGATACTGGAGCTCTGAGAAAAGGTCAGTGATAGTCTAAAGGGTAATAAAGGAGCAGCTCGTTTTCTGCAGCTAAGGGAACCGTGGACCTGGCACGGAGGCAGCTCAGGACAGCACAGTAGCCAGTGTCCCCTTCAAGAGAAAGACAAAGCATCCTTTCAGAATGAGGTGAGATTGAAAATGAGAACAAACCCAAAGTTACCTTTATAATGATTAACATTCATTTTTAAAAAGCTTAAATAGATTTGAAGGCTTAAATGAAGTTGGCTTAAAATGATTTGAAATTAATTTTCTGTCATCCAAAAATAATGCATAAAGTTCTAACTTAAAAGCTAATACATTAAAGCACACAAAAAAGCTAATTAACATGGGCCATTATCATATGCATTAAAACACAGTAAAATATAAATAAAAATGTATAATATGGCTCATAAAACCATATGGGTATAGTGTGCGAATTGGTGGATAAATAGAATACAAATTGATATAATTTTGATTCTTTAAAAACCATACACGTGTAGGAGAAAAATTTGACCATAGAATGTTTGGATATCTGTTACAGACAACTACTACGGTACCCCGAAGCCTCCAGCTGAACCAGCACCATTATTAAATGTAACAGACCAGATACTTCCGGGAGCTACTCCAAGTGCTGAGGGGAAGCGGAAGAGAAATAAGTCAGTGACCAACATGGAGAAAGCAAGTATAGAGCCTCCAGAGGAGGAAGAGGAAGAAAGGCCTGTGGTCAATGGAAATGGCGTGGTCATAACACCAGGTCAGTCTCATACAGTCTTTAAAAGACAGGCAGCTTTTTGTCCTATTTTTATATCTTCAAGATTTATTTTGCTGTGTTTTTTATGGTATGTGCACATGTGTGTGTGCATGCATGTGTGCATATGTGTGAGTATGCTTGTGTGTACATGGGTGAAACATACAATTGCCTGTATGGAGATCCTAGGTCAATACTGATGGTTTTCTTTAGGGCTCATCACCTTAGTTTTTGAGATGAGATCTTTCACTTAATTTAGAGATAAGTGATTTGGTCAGAGAACCCCACCAAGCCGCCTGTCTCTGGTACCCCAAGGATGGGGGTTGCAGGTGCATGCTACCATGACTAGCTTTTCAAGGATGCTGGGGAACCCAACTCAGGTCCTTCTGCTTCAACAGCAACCAGTTTACTTACCTACCATTTTCTAGTATTTTATAAGATAAAGTTTGTTGTTCTAACTTTGAGTATATGTGTGTATGTATGTGTATGTATGTACATTCAGATACATTTGCACAATTATTTTTACAAAGAGAAGATTGTGATATCACATAGAATAGTAAAGACATGATTATTTGTTACTTTTGGTTTCTTGAGGTACAGGGAATATCCGTGCAAGCCCTCATACAGTGCTAGGCAAGGACCCCACACACACACTCAGCTACATTCTCATCCCTTAGAATATAATTCCCATACTCAAATTAATAGTTCTAATTTTGGAGTGTTTATTCAAAAATCCTAAATTTGTGAAGAAAATATCATTTGTTTGTTAAAGTTTCTAAGCATCCAAATTGGGCTTATTGTTTATAGACCTACAGAATGGAATTTTAAGATGTGGACTATATTTTACCCACAGTTACATCCTGAGCTCCTCTTTATTCATCTCCCCCAGTCCTTCTTAATACAATCAAGTTGACGGTCAAAACCATCATTACAACACCTATCTTTAAATGCTTCAAGTTCTCAGCTCTGGGTTTACTCAGGTGAAACAGCCATCTACAGACAGGCAAATCAGATGTGCACTGCCTTGACTGTACGTTTCTTTAACAACGGCATTTCCCAAATTTAAACCTATACTGTTATTGTTTCTTTGTTTTGTTTGTTGTTTGTTTGGCATATTTGTTTGGTTTTTGAGCAGATATCACTATGTATCCCAGACTGGTCTGGAACTCACTGTGAGTCCCAGGAGAGCTTCAAAGCCCAAGGGCACTTGTCTCAACTGCCTGGTGCTATGTTCTAGATATGGGCCACTACGCCTGGCTCTGTCTTCCAGTCTTTTATAAAATAAAGAAAAGTACACAAAAGTCTGTTTTAAAATACATGTTTTTTAGAGATGAAAGCATCTAATCACCCAAACTTTGAAAATGCCAAAATAAATAGATGGTTAATAGGCAAGTAGATGTCATTCTTTCCGGTGGTTGTAATCTTCAGAAAAGCGAATTCCTGTAAACTTTAGTAGTTGGATTTCTTGGGCTTCTTTTCTCACATAAGTTACCTGCTATAGCAATTCACTATTATCTGCTAGCTTCCCCTTATCAGCTACGAGAAAGTCTAGTGCAAAGAGTTAGAAATGCACATAGATTTTAAAGGCCTTTCAGGCTCTCTGTTCATACACACACACACACACAATGCCTGGGGGAGCAGCCCATGAGAGCTTCCCAGCAAAGGGAATACAGTATGTGGGCACAGAGCAGCCTTTTCCAGGCTCCCAAGGCTGCAATTAGAGCAGATGAACTGCACCTCCCAGAGAGCAAACAGAGTGTCCCTTATGTGATCTCTGAGTGTCCTCAGCAATGATCTCAGTTCACCGTTGGGGACCTGCATCCCAGGGCTGTGCTGCTTGGCAAGCTGGCTGTACATGCACCATCAGTCCTGGTGCTGTGAATGAGACCCTGTCAGTCTCTGAAGAATAATGTCCTCCGTAGTGAATCTCGCTGTTTTCCTGTGAATAATGCCCCACTCTGAAACTGCCACAGTGCCTTTCCCCTGCTTATTTTTATGTGAGTTCACAGAGGCTGTGGTTTGTGTATGCACTCAGATCTTTCTCTGTTTTTTTTCCCCTTTTGTTTTGGTTTCCTGACATGACTTAATTTTATGGTTTGTTCCCAAGTGCTACACTTGGTTTTCTCTCCCTGTTGTCTGGTGGAGTTGGGGGAGGGAAGTGGGTAAAATTCTAGGACTATACCAAACTATAAAAGATATTTATAAAAGGACATTTATAAAGGACCATGTGTAAAGGACATTATCTTTAAAAGGTTACATGAAAGTTCAAACTCTCCATAGATAAAGTACTTAGGTATCCAGATGTGTCCGCACATCAACAAGAGAGCCACTTCAGACTTGGTTCTGAACCACAGCAGTGAGCGCTCACACGCTGTAAGCATGTGGAATTGTGGCAGCCTTCGGAAGCATCCTTTTATATCAACGCAGACTCACTATTCAATCAATGTGAAAGCAATGCCTGTATGAGACCTCTTCTGGCACTCACATGGATTTGGGGTTTTTCAAGAACTTTCCTCAGCTTCTGCGAAGTGTTTTTGGACTTCTCAGTGGTGTTTTAAGGGGAAAGGGGGCAGGGGTTGATGCTATGTGTATATGAGAGAGATTTGATACATGAATGGTGAATGCAAACAAGAACAGCAGAGTTGCTCAGAGTTCAAAGTGTTCACAAACCCCAGGCATCTGCTCTCGCCACACTGGTGTTTACCTGTCTGTTGCTTGTGCTTACTGACTCTTGGAGTGACTCCCGCCTGCTTTGTCATCAACAGTGGCTCTCCACACTCATAGCTAAGTGTTGACCATTCTATCTGGGAGGGGGTTCTCTAGATAAGGCTTAACTAAGCACTAGCCCCTTGGCTGGGGGCAGCACCATGCCTATTGCTTACCTTTCTTCTTGTCCTTATCAAAAAATACCTCAATTCAATTTTGACCTTAAAGAGGAGCCCTCCATATTACCAAAGTGAAAACTGAATAAAGACCTTCCATCTCTGTCTCAAAACAGCCCTTTGAGAGATCAGGGGCTATGGTCATTTTTCAAATAACACTGTTCTGATTTTCCAAAAAATCTTAAAGGCAAGCTTTAAGATGTGTTGCAAATGTAAATCTTGTCTTATTTCATATCTTGCTATGGCTCTTGAATATTTCCAATATATGTATTAATTGTTATCACCTTGAAGTTTGTTGAGGATTCAGGGGACTTGTTCCTGTGTGACAAATGTCTTTAAGATTAATTGCATTCCTAAAATCACAAAGCACACACAACTTCACAGCCACAAGGACTATTATTCCCATTATCCCATCTTACCCCTATTAAAGAATTGAAATACTGTAGAAGGAATACATTTATTAATTAAGGCAGCTCTCGTCCCCTGTTAATGGAACATAATTTCCTCTATTAACATTCTCTAGTGATTCTTCCCCACTTAGTTTTTATATATTCCAGAGATAGCTTACCTTGTCATTTTCTACTCATAAACTTTGAATACTCTATTCATATTTTCTATCCTATTCTAGTATTGTATACAATATATCAATTGTGGAATTTAGATGTAGATACAATATAATTTTAAAGCATTACGTCTGCTTTTGTAATAATCCACATTTCCGTGACTGGCCAGCTAAGTAGATGAGACACAATTTGCTTTTAAATAATAAGAAACCATTTCTTTACACAATTAGTAGTTTATACTTTCTCAACTAATGCATGATTTTTTTAAAAATCAGAAACACACTAAACCATGGAGTTACCTTTCTCTTGTACTAGCATGTTATAGCTTGTGTTTCTATCCTGACCTCGAATAAAGGGAAACATCTGCCAGAACTCAAAAGTATGATTTTTTTTCTAATAACAAATACGTTGTCTGCCCCATGCACACCCTAACATAACATACAAACCCTCATATAACATACACACTTTCACATACATAAATACTCTCACATACACATATCCAAGTCCACACAAATACACATATAGACTCAAATTACAAACATACACACACAAACCCTAAATTATACATACACAGACATTAATACATACAAACATATGTGTACACATGCACCCCACAGTGCCTAAGGATCAGTACTCTATTATCTCATATTTTGAAGAATTCATAATACTTTTTTAGAGATCAGAACTATTTCTGAATCATTCAAACATCAAAACTCACTAGCTAGGTATTAATTGTACTGGCTAGTTTTGTATCAACTTGACACAGGCTGGAGTTATCACAGAGAAAGGAGCTTCATTTGGGGAAATGCCTCCACATGATCCAGCTGTACGGCATTTTCTCAATTAGTGATCAAGAGGGGAAGGTCCCCTTGTGGGTGGTGCCATCTCTGGGCTGGTAGTCTTGGGTTCTATAAGAGAGCAGGCTGAACAAGCCAGGGGAAGCAAGCCAGTAAAGAACATCCCTCCATGGCTTCTGCATCAGCTCCTGCTTTCTGACCTGCTTGAGTTCCAGTCCTGACTTCCTTGGTGATGAACAGCAGTACGGAAGTGTAAGTTGAATAAACCCTTTCCTACCCAACTTGCTTCTTGGTCATGATGTTTGTGCAGGAATAGAAACCCTGACTAAGACAGTAATCAATGTGCATAGGAAAGTTCCTGAGGGATTAGAAGCAATAATGTCATCACTGACTGAACCCCTATAGTACTGAGAGCAGCAATGAGAAAATTTTTTTCTGCTATTTTTGATGGTTAGGGTTTTGTTCTACGTCCATATCTTCCCACATCAAAAAGGCAATTTTAATCCTGGCAAGTAAGTTAATATTCACAATTTATACAATCAACAAACATTGTAGCACCTATAATTCTTCATATTTTAGGAGTTTTGGAAAGCAGAACGGTAAGCTACAGTCCTGAGTTCTTTTGGTCACCTGGTTATATAGAAACCAGAAAGCTTTACATGACTACTTCACATTGAATAGTTTCCTCCATATTTCTCTACATGTGACCATGATAGGAGATCAGTTACATAAGCTTATAAACAGCATGTTATATTATAATATAATATAATATTATAATTATAATATTATATTATATTATAATATATTATAAATAATATTATAAATAAGATAAATCCTAAACAATCATTTGTACATATTAAAAGCCAAATACAGTAGTAGTCGCTGCTTATTCAACTGTCAACCCTGATGTGTTGATTCTTTTGTAGTAGGGTATGGTTTCAGTTCTGAGTATTTTTACATCCAGCCCTGAAGTGAAAAGTCCACTCAACGCAAATATAACCTGGGATCAATATTATGTACGTTTTTTTAAAAAATGAGAATGTTTAGATTTTCAAGAAACTCAAGACATTTTCAAACCCTACAGTGTCCACTACCATAGCCAGTTCCACAAAGGACCAGGAAACATGGGGCAAAACGTCACTTCCAGGGAGACTTGTAGCAAAGAAGGCTGCAGTAGTGATGAAGAAAACCAACCTTGTGCTAAAATAAGAGCTGGGAAACTGTGCCTCTCGTTCTGTTGACCAGATCCTCAAAGGAGCTGGTGTGACTGCAATTTCAGAGCTTAGCGGCTGCCTCTGGAGCCCAAGATAAATGGGGAGAAAGACAGAGGCCTTAGGGAAAAATGTGTATTTTCTCCATATTATTATCTTCCCCCTTTATTGACTCTATTGCATGTATTGACCAGACAGGGCATTGGGAGGGACTCAGTTTATAAACTACCTTTAATGCTACTTTTCCATATGTCTTTTTAACTTGCATTAGTTTTCTTAAAACTACCTAAAGAACTAAAACTTATAAAATTGTCCACACCTCTTGTTTCTATAGGTAGAATTCATTTTGGATTGAGATAGACTAACAAATTTAACAATCAAAGATAGTATTCTAAGCAGTAAGCCTGAGTGTAAGGGTATACATCAGTCACTGAGCAGCAAAGGTATTCTAGTAGCCTTCTGCCCTTAGTATATCCTGTACTGGGTATGTTCTCAGCTCCACACTTCGAAAGACTTAAACTTTACCAAGTCATCTAACACAATTCCCAGTAAATTGAGCTCTATGGCTTCTTGTGGAGGATGTTTGTTACTCTCTGAAAATTATATAAAATTATATAAAATAATAATTTCTAAAATCCAAATTGTTCTCCTTTCCAATAAACTAGAAGCATATTGCTCTTGGAAATATTCATCATCCATGTTTACTTATAAAGAAGATGAGTAAGAAGGTGAGGATAAAAATGATTGACTTCAATGAACTTTGTCACATGGCAATAGAAATGCAAAGCAAAGAGATTTTCTGTAGAGTAAAATAAATTTTGGAAATGTATATGGTGGCTAGTTTCAATAAATGAACAGTCTTCTCTCTGGTTTAAACCAGCTCAGCACTTTCCCCCACAGTGTGGCCTTCAGAAGCTTTACATAATGAAACTCGTGTGTCATGTGTGATGGTTCTTCTTGCTATTCTCAGTTGTCAACTTGACAGAATCTGGAAATAGCTGAAACCAAATGGCTGGGGACACCTGTGGGAGATTTTTTTGTTTCCTAATTAAATCCTTTGAAGTGGGAAGACCTACTTCTAATCCAGCTTTTTTGAGGTGGGAAGATTCACTGTAATCTGGAGCACACCTTCTTCTGGCAGCCTATATAAAGAGCATGAAAGAAGAAGATGCTCTCTTATGACCTGCTTGCTCTCACTCTAGATACAAGCCCCTTCCTTCACTTCCATTAGAGCCTACTTCAGGATTCTGGCATATACTGAAGACCAGTTGAGACATCCTTGTGAACTATTCAGTTGCTGGATTCTTGGACATTTGTTGGTTGACAGTTATTGTTGGAGTACCTAGATTACAATAGCCAATAAGTCATTCTAATAAATCCCCTAGATAGATAGATAGATAGATAGATAGATAGATAGATAGATAGATAGATAGATAGATAGATAGATGATAGATTCATTTTGCAAGTTCTGTTCCTCTAAAGAATCCTGACTAATTACATTTTAATACCAGAAATGGTTCTAGAGCAACAGAATTATAAGGATGAATTTTGTTTGTTTGTTTTTTGTTTTTTGGTTTTGTTTTTTGGGTTTTTTTTTTTTTTTTTTTTTTTTTTGGTTTTTCGAGACAGGGTTTCTCTGTATAGCCCTGGCTGTCCTGGAACTCACTCTGTAGACCAGGCTGGCCTCGAACTCAGAAATCCGCCTGCCTCTGCCTCCCAAGTGCTGGGATTAAAGGCGTGCGCCACCACGCCCGGCAAGGATGAATTTTTAAAGTATCTGGAATAGGCTTTCCAATTTGGAACATTTTCAGTTACTGAACCCTTTCATGGGAGCTCAAAGAGTACTGAAAATCATGGTTTTGAGAATTCTACAAATTTGGGGAGACAAATGTACTTGGTTATCTTTTTTGTTTCAGTGACATCATGTCTTTTTTTATATATTAGATATTTTCTTTATTTACATTGATTCTCCAATTGTAAGAGGAAACAGATTTCATGTCTCTGTATATCAACATTTTTAACAATTTGTGGAAAAATAAGGGAAACAATGCCAGTTACTTTTAGCATCTCTGGATAAACCAACAAAGAAAAACAATGAGCGCTGTGGTAAAAATTAACCAACTTCTAACATTTCAGATTACAGTGAAAAACAACAATGGACTCAGTGATGAAATTCACAGGCTCCAGATGTATGTGAACAATCTAAAGGACACTACTTGTGTCCTGGAAGAGAGTCTCCACTCCAGCAACCACAGAGCTCAAGTGGTATAAAATCAAACTGAAGCCTTTATTACAGGGTTGGCTGAATTACAGGGGAAACAGAAGTCCCAGACTTGGAGGGTATTCAGGTTTAAAGTAAGGGTGTTCGTTGGTATAGAATGGGATCATGTGACAGAATGGGGAAGAGTGTGAGGATGCTACTGAAGGTGAGAGCTTTGAACTCTCAGATTCTCAGATTGTCTCTACCCTCAGCAGAATCAGTAATCCCACCCAGACACCCTTAATATTGCCTTTTCCACCTTTGAGAAAATTAATCCTTCATTGTCTACTAAACCAGCAATGACTTTCTCTGAAGAAGATGCCAGACACGACAATACTAATAACTAATATCCCTCGAGTCCTACCAATGGGTGCCTCTAGAACTCGAACAAGGTTCAATGCAAATCAGACTCCTAGAGAGGGATAGGAGAAAGTGCAGTCCATGAGGAAGTGTGCCACACTAATAAAGAGCTTAATGAGTTTGCTAATCCATTCAAGCCAAGGTCTGGGGAAAGTGTGTGGGAATGGATTTTAAGGGTCTGGGATAGGAACTCAGGAAGGAACTAAAACTAGATCAGCCTGAGTTTATTGATATGGGCCCACTGACTTGGTTATTCTCAGTTTAATATGAAAATTCACAAAACTTAGAAAGGTTTCAAAAGTTTGAATGGTTGGACGAAGTGTTTGCCAGAAGTAGGCTTACTGAAAGGAGTTAAAGGTGTTTGGTCACCCTTGGCTTAGCATTGAGGAAAGAATTTTTTTATTGGATATTTTCTTTATTTACATTTCAAATGTTATCCCCTTTCCTGGTTTCCCCTCCAAAAAAACACCCTTCCTCTATCCCCTCCCCCTGCTCACCAACTCACCCAGTCCCACTTCCTGGCCCTGGCATTCCACCACACTGGGGCATAGAGCCTTCATAGGACAAAGGGCCTCTCCTCCCATTGATATCCCACTAGGCCATCCTCTGCTACATATGCAGCTGGAGCCATGAATCCTACCATGTGTGCTCTTTGGTTGGTGGTTTAGTCCCTGGGAGCTCTGGGGGTAATGGCTAATTCATATTGTTGTTTCTCCTATGGGGCTGCGAACCCCTTCAGTTCCTTGGGTCCCTTCTCAAACTCCTTCATTGGGGACCCTGTGCTCAGTCTAATAGATGGCTGTGAGCATCCACCTCTGTGTTTGTGAGGCAGGAAGGAATAATTATAAGGTTCCAGTAAAGTGCAATGCTAGAGTGGCTGCAGTATGCAAACCTAATCTTCCACAATCACAAGGCTCACTAGTCACACCTTTCACTGATCAGATAAAACACAAGCCGGGCATGGTGGCGCACGCCTTTAATCCCAGCACTTGGGAGGCAAGAGGCAGGTGGATTTCTGAGTTCGAGGCCAGCCTAGTCTACAAAGTGAGTTCCAGGACAGCCAGGGCTACACAGAGAAACCTTGTCTTGAAAAACAAAAAACAAACAAACAAACAAACAAACAAAGATAAAACACAAAGGGGAGAGAGGCACCAGCACATTTGAAGAACTTTGATGTCACTTTTTTCTTGGTCTAGACCTTAGGGTAGGAGACACGGCTACTCAGTTGGATGAATTAAATGCTATGGTTTTAATAGGACCCCAAGATAGCAGGGGCCAGGTGACAAAACTGAATCACCAAAGGAAAACTGATTGTAGTCACTTTAATGTGCAGCATAGACAAAACAGTGTTCATAATGGCCTGACCCATCACATTTAGCACAGGCAAAAGGAATTTTATGGTGGCATGACTCATATGAACTTGCAATATTGGCTAATCAATCATAGTGTTTCCAAGAATGAAATAGATAAGAATCCTACTGTAAAAGTAAGTTTTATTCACCTGATATAAGTATCGTCTCAGAGGCTTACTGCCTTTGTCTTCAAACCTAGGCCTAGTCCTGGAAGCTTCTAGCCTCTGTACAGTCTAATCTATGCTTAGAATGGTTTTAGCCTCTGAGACTTGCTATCATCACCCCTTCCTACTTCTTTCTGAGCTCTGGCTGGCTGGTTCAACTCAGCTGTCCTGGCTCAAACTCCGCTCCCACCTGACTTATTCAATTAGGCTTTTCTTTCAGGCCTCTGAGTTGCTCTGCTAGGCCTTAAACTAAGTCTAATCTTCTGGCTCCTCATTCTCTTGCTCATTCTCTCATTACCTGTGTCTAGCTTATTCTCTCAATCCTAGTGTACTGCTCTCCACAAACTCTACTTTATCCTATGCTGTACTCTCTTCTTCCTGGACTGTCTGTCTCTCCCTTAAGTAACTTCCCTTTCCACTCTCTTCTCATGAGATTTGGGCATAACCTACTTTGCCAAATCTTTCTCTAATTCATTACTTTGCCACTCAATTAAGACATCACTTTCAAACATGGGTGCTTCCTTCTGCAGAATAACTTTACTTTCATTGTTTGGGATTAAAGGTGACTACTAAAGGAGTGTCTGTATTCCAGCCAGAAGTATTAAAGGTGTGTGCTAATGGCTGAGGCACACTCTAACTAGAAACATTCAAATGCCCTGTAACACCCTACTGAATTTTCGTTTGAGCTGTATAGGTTAAAAAAAAAATCTCAAACAAATGAAAAAGGGTGGTACTGAATCATGCTGGCTAAGAGCTCTCTTTCAATGGGAAAATAGACAACTACAATAGTAGATAGAACCTTGCTCCAAAATTTCTCTCTTCTGTGATTTATGTATAGGGTCTGGCCAAAGGTCCTAACAGCATTCCTATCTGCCACTGATAACTATGGAGGTCTGCTAGATCATATGGTTCAAGTAGTATCGCAGCCATCAGAGCAGCCTGTATAGGACAGTTCATACAAAAGGGCTTCTCAGATAGTGATTGGATTTTAAGACTTGAGCCAGTTTGCAGAACCAGAAGCCCTTGAATGAAGGGACAGTTAGGTCCTACAGTTAGGTAGGACCGTGATAAAATACCTGACAAGTTTACTGTTAGGCTTTTTCCATATATATATATATATATATATATATATATATATATATATATATATATATATATATATATATATATATATATAAGAGATGATAGAAAGAAATATTTTTTATATATATATATATATATATATATATATATATATATATATATATATATATATATATATATATGTATGTATATAGGCATAGAGATACTTAGAAGTTGGCAAAATTTTCACATTGCGTCTCTGATCTACAGGGTGAGGATTATAGTTGGAAAGGCTAAAAGAAAGCCTTTAGAGTTGCCTTTGCCTGTGAATAAAAAACAAACTTGCATCCCTGGAGAAATGATAGAAGTTAGTATCACTCTCCAGGACTTGAAAGATGCAGATATGGTAGTTCCTACAACCTCTCCCTTTTACTTTCCTATCTGGCCAATTATGGAGAATGACAGTAACTATTAAAAATTCAATCAACAAGTGACTCCAATTGTACCTGCTGTACCAGATGTGTCCTTATTTCAGAAAACTAACACATCTCCTGATAAATGGCATGCAGCTATTGACCTAGCAAATGTCCTTTTCTCAGTACCTGTCCATAAAGACCACCTAAAGCAATTTGCTTTCACTTGACAAGGTCAGCAGTATACCCTTCCAAATTTCCTCAAAGATATATTACCCTCCAATCCTATGACATCACTTATATTGAAGGGATTTTGATCATCTATCTCTTCCACAACATATAAATTTGGGTTGCTATATATTGATAACATTATGCTGATTTCCCCAAATGAGCTGAATGTAGCAGCTGTTGTGCCAGGAAGTGCTTGTGATCCCCAAAAACCCACCAAGGAGCTAATTCCAATGTAATCGCATTAGGGTCTCTTATCATGAGCTGGGTATTATCTGATCCACCAATTCATAAATTCGGACATGTACAGCAGCAGCCCATTATCAAATTGAAGTGTTATATAGGTAATTGGGCTGAGTGGGTCCTGAAGAAATGTATAAGTTACATGAAGAAGTTGCCCAAATGTCATAGTTAATACTTCTATCACAATGCTATGTTCTACCAAGTATGTATCTATAATCTCACAGGGTGTGCCCTATAATTGGTTAACTCAGGAAGAGAAGACTAGGGCCTGATTGGCTGTTAGTTTTACATGTTATACAGGCACTACCTAGAAGTGAACAGCTGCAGCACTATAATCCTTTTCTGGAACAACCCAGAATAGAAATCTTTACATTGGTTAGAACTTTGGGAAGCACACATCATCACAGATTTGGTCTGGAAGGGTATTCGGCCATATGAGTGATTGTTCACCAGTTCATAGCTGTATCCAATCAATTGACTGGGCTATCAGGGACTTGAAGCAAACATGATTGATAACTTGGTGAGTGAAAACTTTCCAAACTGGTGAAGAATGTAAAGACACTTGTGTCCCATGTAAATGCTCATCAAAAGGTGACTTCAAGTGAGGAGGAGTTCCGTAATCAAGAAGATAGGATGACCCATGCAGTGGACAGGTGGCCCTTTTTCTCAGCCATTCTTGTCATCGTTAATGGGTCATGAACAAAGCAGCCACGATGGCAAGATGAATGTTAAACATAGACTCAACAACATGGACTTCCACTCACTACGACTGACCTATTTACAGCTGCTGCTGAATGTCATATCTGTCAATAGCAGAGACCAACACCAAACTCCTGAAACAGCACCTTTCCCTGGATTGACCATCCAGCCACCTGGTGGCAGACACCTGGTGGCAGGTTGACTACATTAGACCACTTCCTTTATGGAAAGAAGAACTCTTTGTCCTTACTGGGCATGTAATATAATATAAATAAAGGTTATCATATTTAAAATTGAGATACAAAAAGAATGTCCTTCAAAGAATATTGTAACCTTTTCTAAATTTGTAGTACATTTGTGTTTGTGCAAAGAATAGTTATATCATGCATTTGTAATTATAAATGGAATAATTAAATCATATCAGGTATAATTATGTCCTGGTTGTTCTTATTATTTGGGAATTATGTATCACATAAGTATATACAACTTTGTGTCAAGTTGGCAAAGGGTGGACCTTTTGTGGGTATTGTTGGTTGTCACTTTGACCAAATCAGAAATTATCTAAAACCCAAATAGCTGGCCACACCCTTGAAGTATTTTTTTTTCTAATTAAATACTTTGAAGTGGAAAGAACCACTTCAACCCCAACTTTTGAGGTGGGAAGTTATACCTTTAATTCAGATCTGCTAGGTGGGAAGAATCCACCTCGATCTGGATCACACTTTCCACTGGCAGCGTATATAGAGAACACAGAAGACGCTTGCTCTCCCTTTGCTAGCTTGCTTTCTCTTTTGCTAGTAAGGGCATCTTTTACTGACATTAGAACCTACCTCTTCATGATTCGAGTATATCCCGAAGAGCAGTGGAGACATCCAGCCTTGTAAACCGAAAAACATAAGATTCTTGAATCTCCCTTGGATAAATAGTCACTGTCATTGTTGCATTATCTAGACCACAGCCTATAAGTCATTCTAATAAATCTCCTTTGTATGTTGGTAGATTCAGTCTATAAAATTCTATTCCTCTAGAGGACCCAGAAATCCAACTAATAAATGATGTTAAATAAGTTAAAATACAAATAACAAATATAATTTATACTCTACTTTTTAATCTTTGTTTCTAGTTATTCTTTAATGAGTCTAAATAAGATTATCAAGAACCATTGAATTTGAACTAAGTTTTGGTTATACCAAGATACTACTAGAACAAAGACCATTTACATAAATGACTGTCTACTAAGTATATTTGTATAATTTTATCACCTTGGAATGAACTAGACCTATAAAATTTATAATGAATACAAAAATAAATAGCATACATTTCACCCCCAACTAAATGACTCTTTTCTTTATTTTCCATTCAGATCTTTGCACTCTTCTGGTTTATGTTATGGAAAAAATAAAGTCATATTTCCTCAGTTTAATCTGAGGTGGAAGGAGTTATCTTTATTAATAAATGTCTACTTTATGCCTTGATGCCTCTAAAGAAGTTTGGGAAATTTAACAGTGCTGGTTTCCTTAGGGTTTTTTTTAAGTGTATTATGACTCTTTAAAGAGAGGTCATTCTTTCTTTGTTGAAATATTGTTTCTGTTGATAATGGAAAAACATTCTCACTCCAGTTTTCAGGATTCCAATTTGACATGAAAATTTCACAAGGAATAGGCAAAGACACCTATGCTAAATGAAGTCTGTTCCCCTCAACAGCAAACATCGCCATAAAAAAAAAATCACACTTTATACATTCAAAAGTTGTGATCTTTGTATTTAAAACTGAAACCATATGAAGAAATTCATCAAATCATTTCTCCTGGACTCCATCTAGATAATAAATGCTTCTATATTGATAAAACACTAAATGTACACAGGCTGTGTGCCTCCTCCTTAGTCAGGATACAGGCCGACTAGGGTTTCTCTAGCAACAGCCTAAAATACCCATGTGTGCAGAGGCATCCTTGCAGACAACTTCTTCCAAACTCCAGCTGGCTGGAATGTTTGGGAGAATGATATCCTTGGTTGGCATGTAAGATCTAATCCTCCCTCTCCTTCTAGCAGTCAACGTTGTTTCTGTTCTTAATCATTCATTTCTGGGCCACTGGCAATGTTGTATGAAACTGTAATGTGCAGATTCCCAAATAGTTGGAGTATGAACTCTTCTAATGAACTGTTTTATCAGCTAAATTGTGTCCCCTGATATTGCATAATGTGAGTTTATTTGGAAATAGGGATACCATAGCTCTAACTAAGATGAGTTCATGTTGGATAGCATGTGCCCCTGATCCCACATGTCTGCTATGAAGGCTGAAGTCATATGCCACAAAGACAAAGAAGCAAAGAGAAACAGCATCCTTGAAAGTGCTGGAAACACTTTGATATGTTTTCTAGTTTCCAGAATCACTTAAACCAAATTGTGTGTGTGTGTGTGTGTGTGTGTGTGTGTGTGTGTGTGTATTTGACAGCCCTATCAAACCTTTATATGATTAGGACGACATGTCCTTTGACTCCATATTACTTAACTTACTCCCTTGGCCTTCATTAGACCTTCAATAAATGTCTATAAAATAATTAATTAATCAATTACTGTCAGTTCCTCTGTCTCTAGCTGACCTTTTAAGTGGATCTCCTCAGAGAGTTGTGTTGGATATTATTGCTTCAACTTTCTATGCTGTCTCCCTGGGAAATTCTGCCCAAGTCTTACTTACTATTGAATGTCATTTTACAGATCATCACAGTAGTTTTTTATAGAGGCACCTCTCCATCTCCCTGTTCCTTTCATGACTAGGAAGATATTGTACTCAACTGCCCTAGTTCTTTGACTCACTCTACCCAAAAGAAGTGGAATGACTGGTCCAGGTATCCTATTTAGAATAGCTATTTGGCTTGTTCATCTCATAGTCTCTTCTTTCCTCTATCAGAGGAATCTAAGCCTTTCATATTGCAACAGGATGTTGTCAAATGCATGCACCTTTACTTACATGAGCCCCATTTATAGGAACCCAATGAATCAGGCTGCAGGCAGCAGGTTGGATACACCTGCAAGCCTAAATATTCTATTTTGCTCCTCTAGAAATAGGTTCTGTCCTTGATAGCAAGGTTTCCTCTGGTTTAGTGCCAATAGATAAATTAGCCTGCTTCTGGGATCCCCCGGAACTCCAGCCTCCCATTGTGAAATGTATCTTTATGTTAGCCTTTATGAATAACAAATGTGCAGGTTATGATTCTCCATTCATCTCATTCATTTTTTTTCATCTTATTTTGTTCAGATGGAGGAGGCAGATGCTACTTACTGCTTCCCTCTCAACCTGAAACGCTTGATCAAAAAGACTTTTTCTCTTCTCCATTACACTCTTGTCAGGTGTTTTGCACACTTTAGGAATTTAATTCATGTTTGCTAATGTGGTAATTGACTTAAGATAAAGAAATTAGTATATGCAAGGGAGTCAAACTGGGCAAACCTCATTGTGTCATCCCTGGCACATGATAAATAACACTTAAACACATCATTAAAGACCACAGTTTCCTTTGCAAGAAATATTACCTATTTCTTTTGTGGGAATAATGGTATAATTCAATTACAGCACCAAGTTAATTTTTTTTTTTTTTTTTTTTTTGGTTTTTCAAGACAGGGTTTCTCTATATAACCCTGGCTGTCCTGGAACTCACTTTGTAGATCACGCTGGCCTCAAACTCAGAAATCCACCTGCCTCTGCATCCCGAGTGCTGGGATTAAAGGCATGTGCCACCACGCCCGGCTAAGTTAATATAGGTGGAAGAACAATATGAACTAACTAGTACCCCCAGAGCTCATGTCTCTAGCTCCATATATAGCAGAAGAAGGCCTAGTTGGCCATCATTGGGAAGAGAGGCCCCTTGGTCATGCAAACTTTATATGCCCCAGTACAGGGGAACGCCAAGGCCAAGATGTGGGAGTAGGTGGGTAGGGGAGCAGGGCGGGGATGGGGAGGGTTTAGGGGACTTTCGGGATGATATTTGAAATGTAAATGAAGAAAATATCTAATAAAAATTGAAAAAAAAGAAGAAAACATAGCTGAGGAAAAATATTATCTTTAAGAGCAAAGGAAAAAAAAGAAAAGATTTTAAAAATTATCATGATTATTTATTTAGTGTGGGGGGGGTTTGTTTGTTTATTTGGGGGATGGGACTTTCCATCTGTTGCAAAGTTTCTTATTGAGACAGGGTATCTCTGTGTAGCCTGGCTGTTTGTTTGTGTGTGTGTGTGTGTGTGTGTGTGTGTGTGTGTGTGTGTGTGTGTGTTTTATATCTACATGCCATGGTGTACTTGTGGAGGACAAAAAACAACTTTCAGGAAGGTTTATTCCTTTCACCGTATGGAATCCTGGGATTAAACTCTTATCTTCACACTTGGTGGAAAACTCCAGCTCACTGAGCTATCTCACCAGCTTGAATGAATTCATTTGCCTGTTCTGTTTGCTTTCTTTGATTCCCAAGCAACTGGCTTCCTTACTCACCATTCTCCTATGAATCCCACTTTAACTGAGGGCCTCTATCACCAAAGGTTGCAACATTGTTGGTGTCTGGCAGTTTGGGGTCCTTTTTGTTCAGACTCTTCAGAAGTGTCATCCTTCCTTTCTTTCCTCTTCCCATGCTGTGTCAAGTTCTGATGAGTCCCCACTGGGTCCAGGCTGCTTTCTGGACTCCTCCAGTTGGTTTCCTCTTTCTGTGACTGCTAAGTGTTAGTGTAGCTCCGATTTCAGCAGGAAAGAGTCTTGTTTTCACTTTTCATGAAGTCTCCCTTTGCAAATACATTCACTTAAGGCTTAAGTTATCACAAGATCCAGTCATCTACTGCTGTTCATCAAGTTGATCCTCTCCAGCCAGAAACTCTGACTGGATGCCTCTATCATAGGTTTGGCAGTAGCCTCTAAACCCAGTATGTAAAATTGTACCATATTGCCATCCCCACTGTGTCTGCTGGCCCTCCTGTCATCTGTTTTCCAATGAAGCTTCACTGCCCACCAAAATGAACAGGACTTCTCTCTTCTCTTTATGTTCTTTAATCATTTAAGTTTTATGTCAAATCACCTCTTTTCATTGCCATGCTAAAGGACAATATGTCTTTTGTCTGGGACATAAAAACATCTTACCACTGGTCAATAGACTTACTTCCCTGCCATCTTCAAGTACTCAGGCTACTTTTGTAGAAAATGAGCCATTTCATATTTTGCCATGCTCTTGAGTAAGATTTACTGCCTTAACTGTTAGGATACAGTCCCAATCGTGAGGTCTTATGAATAAATCTGTGCCTAATCCAGCCCTGCTTTATCTGTTTCTCCCTTCATCCTGAAAGGCACCTCAGATGTTATAGCACATTGGGAAAAATGTGTTGCTTGAATCTTAACATAAGAATAAAGAGTGGATTGGCAGATCTCACCTTTACTTTCAGAAGTTCTCGGTACATTGATATAACGGGAAGACTATAGATGACACGTTTTAGTTCCAGCAAAGCAGGGGTCATACCTCCCTTGTTCTCTCTTGCTCGTTGCCTGGCAGCAAGGGAGTACCCAAACCATCAAATGTGAGCACTGAACAAGTGCAGAAGTTCAGATCCTGGTGATGGGTTCTAGCTCTGAAAATTACACGTATGTCGTGTGTTGCCACAAACCAAACTCAGGATGTGGTCAGGGTTGACTTCCTTTCTGCTGTCCCTCATGAAGGAATTAGTTCCCCGCTAGCTCTGTCATGTAGAGGTCACCATGCTCTAAACTGACCAGACTTCAGCAGCTCCGCCTTCTCTGCAGTTATGTGGTCTTCTTGTCTTTTATGTCTGCCACTTTGACTTCTAAGTCTTTGGTAATTTTCATAAAGCAATTTGAATAATGAAGGACTTCTGTCTCAAAGTCATTTCTTTAAAAATATCTGCAAATATCCTTTTCCCATACAAGGTAAATATCCCAGTGATCCAGGCATTGGGACATGAACACCTTTAGACTGCCTATATTTTGTCTACCACAGCTGTGTTAGGAAATGACCCTGTCACTTCATCCCTCCTACTGAGCAAGCAGCCGTATTTCATTAAATAAATTAAGACAACAATGAGGAGATAACAACCAATCTAAATCAGCATACTGATCATCTTCATAGCTGTTATGTCTGTTCAAAACTGTTTCCTATTAATTTGTGTAGGATTTCATGATTGGTGCAGTACCTCCAAACCCCGACGCACATTTACTGTGGCTGGAACAACTGACCACGTGTTCCTCTTCTTCTTGCAGAATCCAGTGAACATGAAGACAAAAGTGCAGGTGCCTCAGGGGAGACACCCTCCCAGCCTTACCCTGCACCCGTGTACAGTCAGCCCGAAGAGCTCAAGGACCAGATGGATGATACAAAGCCAACAAAGCCTGAGGAGAATGACGACTCTGATCCATTGCCTGATAACTGGGAAATGGCCTACACAGAGAAGGGGGAAGTCTACTTCATTGAGTGAGTCTCCGGCATTTCTTTGAACATTGTCCCAAAGATGATAGCAAGATATTAATGCTGTTACTATAGGCAAAAAAATATGGGGATATTATTATTTCTGCTCACAACTCAAAATGAAATATTGCCTCCATAAAGCTAAAGATCCCAAACAACACCTACCTGTAACAAACAGTAAATTAGGCAACTATACTCTAACACTCCTAACAATGGGATATTAAAGAGACAAATCTCCATATACTGTTATTTTCAGTTTTAAAAGCCTGTATGTAGGGCAATGGTTCTCAACCTTCCCAATGTTGTGATAACCCCAACCATAAAATTATTTCTATTTCTACTTCATAACTAATTTTGTTACTGTTATGAATCATGATGTAACATTTTTTGGAGATACAGTTTTGTCACAGAGGCTGTGGCCCATGGCTTGAGAACCACTGCTCTAAAGAGGTCCTTCAAAAATGCTTGCCTGTCTCCTTCACAGACATGCTTTGGGTGACATCTGCCTAGCTATTTATTCCCAGAAATGGCCACTATTATGATAAGGATTTGGGTAGAATGTGGCTGTTTCAAGCAAAATATTTGCTTGCCACAAATTCAAAAGTTTTAACACTTGACTCTGAGGTCAGGTCTTAATAAAATAGTCTGTATAAGGATCATATTTCCTTCTAGTAAATTTCACTGTGGTTGTTTCTTATCTTTTCTTAGTTTCTTTTGAGTGGTGGTATCGGGCATTGCTTACCATTCTTAAAACATACCAAAGAAGGAGTATATTGATCATTAACTCACACTAGTGCTCAATCTAATCTATTATTCTTTCCAAACTTCTCCCCCAAATATTTATTTATGTATACTGTTTTAGCAATATGTCCAGCTTTCCAATTATTTACTTCTATTAGAACAGCTTTGAAAATCATAATTAACATAATTGTACATATTTAGCAGCATAGAAAATTATAATTTCACGCATGTATGCAATGTATAATAATGTTATCAAGGTAATGAATGTTTCTATCTTCACACATGACATTATTTGTATATGCTGAGAACCCTTGGATTCTTTTTCCTCAGCTTTACATAATGGATAATTAATAGCTCTAAACTGTAGCTGCCCCATCATTTCAATCAGTAGAATAATTTTTTAAAAGAAACTCTAAAGCTAAAGGTCTTGACCCAAAATTAAATCATTGATATGAATAAGACAATCAAAATGTTGATTGGAAATAATGAAAACCTGAAACTATCACAAGTATATGGCACCTCATTTCCCCAGAATTATATGAACCTTAAAGAAAAATATAATAGAAATTGAAATTCGCAGTATTGGAAGTAGATAAAAAAAAAAAACATATGCTCTGACTACTCAAGAAAAGTATTAAAACTGTGCTCCCTTCCCCAACCCACAGTGATTTATGACTTAGATCTCCATAGGCAGAGCCCAGTTGTGAAATTGAAATGTTACCACATACCAATATTTAATTCTCACATGAAGCTGGGAACTTTGATACATGTGGCCCAAGGAATCCATAATCAGGTAATTACTTGGTGCTCTGCTTGATTCCAGCACGGAGGAGAAATGCAGTGTTTTACGGAAAACAAATCACTAACCTCTATATTTGGCAAATCTAAGTTTATTTTCTTTTAAAAGAATAAAATCTCTTGCATGATTTTTATTTATATAATCAATAACACTGAGCCATCTGTTGTCAGTTAGTTGAAAGGAAGTTATATAGATTTTGTTAAATACGACCAACTAAAGATCCTAGAAACATAATTTTTATATTGATAAGAATGGCATGGCATCATTATAGACCGTAAGTAAGTAAGACACTGATGTTCAATAGCAATAAATGTTCAGACCTATGAGACTGATGAAATACATGTATGTTTTTATGCAATGCAGGATAGGTAAAGATATGTAAAAATAATAAAATATACTAGCACAAGTTGATTAAGGAATCATTTCTATATGTGTTCAGTAATGCAACTATAAAAACTGTCTCACTTTGTGCTTATAAGAGGAACTTTGCTCATTTAGTTCATTCAGGTTTGGGGGCTGTAAGGAAGAGGGATTTTGAAAGGCAGACATCATACCCTACATCTTCAGTAAATAATCAGCTCAATCTGGGCACGAGAGGATGTAACACAATGACCCTACTAATCTCCTCTTCAGTCTACCAGTATTATTATTCAAAGACTCAAAGTTTTTGTCCTTGCTGTCAGTCTTATTATCAGGATAGAGAAGCAAATTGTCATACACAGTAAACAATGCTTGATTTTTATGATACTGTTCATTAAAGGATAAACTTAGACAAGACCTAAGAGTTGTCTAATTTTTCTATTGCAATGATAATATTCCGTTGCCAAGGCAACCTATACAAAGAAAGTAGTCATTGGGGGCTTGCTTACAGTTTAGTCCATGACCCTCATGGTAGGAAACATGGCAGCGGCGAGCAAGCATAGTTCTAGAGTACTAGCTGAGATTTATATGTGGAGACAGTGGTGAATCCGAGAGCTAACTGGGAATGGGTCTGGAGCAATTGCTGAGAGCTGACAGTTTGATCCACAAGCTAGAAAGCAGAGTGAGAGAGATAGTTAATTAGAAATGTTTGGACTTTTGAAACTTCAAAAAG
>LR749993.1:1065844-1157253 GCA_902729485.2 Mus minutoides
TCAAAACAAGCAAAAACAGCGGGCCACCCAGAGACACCCACTGAATGTGGCATAAGAAGATACAATAAAGACTAGGCAGGCATAAACCCTCACAGCAAGGCTGGACAGGGCACCCAATAGAAGATAAAGAGCCCCAGATGAAGGCAAAAGAATCAGAGACATCCCCCACTCCCACTTTTGGGAGTCCCACAAGATCCCTGAGCTACACAAGTGTAGCATATATGCAGAGGACCTAGCTCAGACCCTTGTAAGCTCCGTTTCTCCCTTCAGTCTCTGTGAGCCCTACTTAGTTGGTTCTGTGTGGCTGTGTTCTCCTAGTGTCCTTGATTATTCTGGCTCCTACAATCCTTCCTCCCTCTCTTCAGAGAGGTTCTCCTGGCTTCATCTACTGTTTGGCTGTGGGTCTCTGCATCTGTTCCCAATGGTTGCTGGGTGATAGCTCTCTGACAACTGGGTTTGGGCTACTCACTGAGCTTTTAGTATAAGAAGATATAATTATAAATCATTTCATTGATTGTTTTGTTTGTTTGTTTGGTTGGTTGATTGGTTGGTTTGTTTTTTTGCCAGTCATATTTTGTTCTTTCCTGAGTCTCTGGCTTGACCAGCTTCTGCTTCCTGCCCCCCCCCCCAGGCTATGTCAGGTGTAGCACACTGCTAGGAGACTTGCCTGGTTACAGGAGAAGGCTGGTTCAGGCTTTATGGCTTTATATTCTCCATTACAAGGAGACTTCACTAGGGTCACTCTCTTAGAAACCAGGGCATTTTCACTGCAGTAGGTTTCTACATCCCCTCCAGATGTCTCTCCAGTACTCTCTCTCTCCAATGCTCCCACCCCATCTGTTCCCAGTACACCTGAAAAATCTATCCTATGTCGTCCCCTTCGCAGGGAGATCCATGAGTCCTCACTTAAGCCTTTCTTGTTACTCTCTGGGTCTGTATATTATCCTTTACTTTACAGATAATGTCCACTTATAGTGAGTGCATACCATGTTTGTCTTCCTGAGTCTGTGTTACCTCACTCAGGGTGATCTTTTCTACTTCCATCCATTTGCCTGCAAATTTCATGTCATTGTTTTGACATGAAACAGAGTAATTCTCCATTGTGTAGATATACCTCATTTTCTTTATCCATTCTTAAGTTGAGAGACATTCACATTGTTTCCGGTTTCTGACTACTTTGAATAAAGCTGCAGTGAACATATTTGAGCAAGTATCTCTGTGGTATGGTGGAGCATCCTCTGGGTATAGGAACAGGAGTGGTATAGCTGGGTCGCAAGTATCTCTGTGCTATGGTGGAGCATCCTCTGGGTATAGGACCAGGAGTGGTATAGCTGGGTCTTGAGGTAGATTGATTCCTAATTTTCAATGCTACTTCTTAATGTAAGTGATAAATGGAGTTTTTTAATCATTTACAATGACATGTTAGTGGGGAGAAGGGACTATCTTAAGATAATTTTTAGCAAAATTGTTTTAAATTATGAGGGGTCATATTCTCCCTAACATACTTTTAACAGTAATAATGACTTATATCTGACAATTTTGAAGACTATAAAGGCTGGTAGTTTCCCCTTGACTCAGCATCATCTTTATTAAGATATTATCATTTATAATAGGCAGCATACTCATTATAAATTCAAATGAGAAATATGCAAATACAATTTTGAATGATTTATCCTATATCGAATGCCTGTTTTTTTCAGGCTGTGTTTCAATTACCTTAACAAAAATAGCTAATATGTTAAACATTCACACTCTGTTCATTTAATCCTCACATTATGAATACGAGGCTCACATAAATCAATAGCTGCTTGCCAAGATGCTGTGTAACCAAGAAATGATAGAGAGCCAGTATTCCTTTCTTCTGTTTATTTAACAAATATTTACTACATACATTCTGTGCATCAAGAACGATTTTACACATACACTAGTCGACAAAACCAACAAGGTTCATGGTTGCATGCTGTGCACTTTGTCTTCAGGAGCCTTGTTCTTCATGGATCTACTGTGATATCTAGTATGTTCTTCAAGGATCTACTGTGCTATCTACTATGCATATAGCAGCACATAGCTACTTTATAAAGGCCTTGATCCATCCTTGTTTTATAGATAAGATCCTGAGGCAGCCTTGAATAAAGTATCAATCTCAAAGTTCCATAGCTGTCACCCTACAGAGGTATTTCCATTATCTCATACTACTTCTAATATGTAAACAAACATAGGGAGAGTGAAGTTTTATATTACACATGCTTTTTGTTCAGTACATTTCTTAACCGGAAATACCCTCTCCCAGAGGCTAAATGTTCCATAGAGAAGAGTGGCCATGGTGGTAATCTCAATTGACATGCTTTGGGAATCCCATTAGATAGTTTCTTTGTTTGGGAATCCATTTAGTTAGTGACACAAGACAGACTGCTATTGCTTTGGAAAAAAAAAAAAAAGAGGCAACAAGAACCTGTTGATTCCTACCATCTTCAAGAGTGGAGTGGATACTATGGAACCTTAAATAATGCATTTTTCAATGAAGGGCTTTGACACTGGAAACAAGTGTGGAAATCCTAGCATTGCAGCTGGTTTTCAAATCTATGTAAGAGATGAAATTGTTTTTAAGCTGTAAACACATACACACACACACACACACACATGCACACACTTACACACACACATATACACACACATACACACACTGTGTCTCCTTTTTGTTGCTATTTCTGAATCTTGTTACATTTAAGTAAATCATCATTAATCATGTCCAGCAAAAAAGGTTCCCGCAGTTAGAAGATAAAATACTCTGGGAATTTATTGTGAAGAAATAGAAGCCTTTTTTCTTAACTTGGCAACATCAGAAAAACACTTCCTCTTCTAGGCATGGCGTGCTACTTCCAGGCACAAAGCTTGACTAGATTTGCTTTTTATATGTTTTATAAAAATAATAGATACACTTCATATTTTTTTCTACATGGTTTTCTGTACCTGCACAAGATTCATGCTGAAACTTCAGACAAGAAATAAGTATTTTAGGCAAAATCTTATAAAATGTATATCTCTAATAGAGAAAATAATAATTATAATAAAATTTCTTTTGTAAATGCTTGTTACATACATGAAAATAAATGTTATATGAATTCACATACTCATAAAATAAGTCTTTTAATATTAAAAGATCCAAAGTTAATTAGAAGTGATATGTATCCAACCAAGTATATCTATTGAAACTCTAATGGTTTCTTTTTGAATGAAAATACAGAAAGAAGAGAAAGTCTTTGGAAAAGGAGCTAATCCTGAGTTGTTTTGCTTTGTTTTTTCTATGATATAGGAATAAATTCATATGCCTTAAAATAACTCTAGTTTATATTTTAGTAAAATACAGTCAACAGTCTGTATTACTTTTATTCTGAAACTACGCAATGACTGCTTTTTAAACCTGAATGTCTGCACACATTTCAATTATCTCCTGACTCAACCTGTTGACTTACAGAGAATGGGAAGAAACATTGAATTAATAGCACTCATTAAATTTAGATTGTAAAAGAAAACCATCCAAGAACTCATAGAATACAAGAAACCTTGTTTTGGCCTAGCTGACAAATGTATGAAAAAGTCAGAATAAAGGGGAAAGAAATTGAACAGGAAGAGAAGGGAAAGAAAGCATGCCTAAAAGATGAGTTTAAAGTGAGTTGCTCCTAAGAATGGGGTTTGAATCCTGATTTTGGCGGGGGGGAACAAGAACTGTGAGAAATATGGAATGGAGGAGAAAGCACAGCATAAACTTTAGAAATGGCTCAGCGGGTAAGAGCACCCGACTGCTCTTCCGAAGGTGATAAGTTCAAATCCCAGCATCCACATCCATCTGTAACGAGATCTGCCGCCCTCTTCTGGAGTGTCTGAAGATACAGTGTACTTACATATAATAAATAAAATAAATCTTTAAAAAAAAAAAAAAGAAAAGTTGTTTTGCTCCAGTGAATACCTGTTTGTAGTATTTTCTGATTAACTTAATTTTTTTTTTACATTACATGGACTTGAACCTAAGGTCTTATGCTGACTCCACAAACACTTTACCATTGAGCTATATCTCCAACCACAATCATTAGTTTAGTCTTTTTTTTTTTTTTTTTGGTTTGGTTTTTTGGTTTTTCGAGATAAGGTTTCTCTGTATAGCCCTGGCTATCCTGGAACTCACTACTCACTTTGTAGACCAGGCTGGCCTCGAACTCAGAAATCCGCCTGCCTCTGCCTCCCGAGTGCTGGGACTAAAGGCGTGCGCCACCACACCCGGCTAGTAGTCTTTCCTTTAAATCTGGAGACCTAACATTCATATGCAAATTACACAAATATGAGTTCTTTAGAAAAATTTATTTTAGAGGGAATAAGTCAGATGTAAAGGATGGAAATGTAATTTGCCAGTGTCTTGAATTGGGAATTTAAGTTGACTTCAGGTAGAACACTTTTCTAGTGGCATCATTGGCGCCTGCTCACCCCTAGTGTTCTCTGTGCACAAGGCAGTCAGCACGTTCAGGGGATTTAGTGATTACGTCCTTTAAGTCGTATGAAAAGTTTCTTCTAAATGACTGTCAGAAGATCAGACTAGATCCCTGATAACCACTGGAAGAGGAGAGAAACATGTTCCTATGAAAAACAGACTGGGAAACAACACACATGTCTTCTTTCANGCTCACCCCTAGTGTTCTCTGTGCACAAGGCAGTCAGCACGTTCAGGGGATTTAGTGATTACGTCCTTTAAGTCGTATGAAAAGTTTCTTCTAAATGACTGTCAGAAGATCAGACTAGATCCCTGATAACCACTGGAAGAGGAGAGAAACATGTTCCTATGAAAAACAGACTGGGAAACAACACACATGTCTTCTTTCAGATAGTCAAACACATGAGTGTGAGACTGCTTGGCTCTGGGTTTACTCCAGTCCTTTCAGCTCCCTGTGTGGGTTATGTAACCTTGGACAAGTTACCTAGGGCTTCTCAACCTCTGCTTTTGCATCTGTTAAGTGGATGCATGACGATTTTCAGCCACAAGGAAGCAATCAGAAGTGAGAGGCAGGCTCTGCAGCTTTGCCTCAATGTGACTGCTGTGCTATAAGTAGCTTCTCCTGTTGACATGAAGCGTGTTTTGTGTGAGAAGATGAGATGTTATTATTTAACTTGATGCTTTTCCAACTTGGCAAAGGTTAAGGGCACAACACGTATGGGCACTCCTGATCCACTTGTAGGTCAATCTGTGCATATCCTCCAAGGTATCTTGATATGAATTTAAACTAGAATTTTGCATTTGAATGACACTCCAGTTCTGGCTTATTTTAGTCCTCTATAGTTTATTATAGTACTTAATGTGTAGTTTAACATGAGGTTTTTGGATAGATAGGACAAGCCATACATTTTAGATTTTCATTGAGGTTATTAAATATGATATCAACTAAACTTGAATAGCTATTGATTCTTTTCATGAACATTTAGCTTCATCTATAGACACATGTAAATTGAGACATTACTATGATTCAAAGCTCCTGGAAATATATGTACCATTTATCCACTAGAATAAGAACAGTCTCTGTGTAAATGGAACCTAAATAGGTCCATCTCTGCTAAAGCACGGTATAAATAAGCCCATCGGTGAAAAGCACAGTATAAGATTATACTGCACCAGCATTTCCTTTTAATGTCATTTTTGGTGACACACATCTTGGATAGATACAGAAAATTGATGCCAAGCACCTGACTCTGCCCTAGCTAGCAAAATGAAAAGAAATTCCTTCCTTGAATTTAAGAAGAGATAGCATCCAGACTGGAGGGAACTCTCAATGATTCCATTTTGTGTGGTTTCCTGCCCAACATTATATCCTATCCTCAAATGGAATTATTAAGGTTTGAAATACATAATTTGAGGGAAGTGGAAAAGCTATTTAGTGTGTTGTCTCCCAAAGGCATTAAAAATATCCCCTTTGTAAGGCATCTTGGAGGAGCATGCAAATTACAAGGCTGCTGAGCGCCACTATTGAAAAATACTGTGTGTGCTGTGTCTTCGTGTGATGTTTAAGACAATTACTGGAGGTAACTACTACCCACATTTCTTTCAGAATCATTTCTGAAGAACAGCTAAAAATACTGTTAACTATAAGAGACTCAATCTGTCAAAATGTATTACAGTGACACACTGCTAGCACTAGTTCAACCTAAAATTCCATTCTGTAATGAAATGCTTTATAGAAACTCAGCAAAGCTGGGAGCTCACAGCTCTTTCCTAAATTAGCCAGTGTTTGAGACCTATGCTAGTGTGGTATGGAAATGGTAATTTGACTCCTGCAGTGGCATACTAATTGCCCCTTAATATTTATCCATAGATATATTTGCTTTTATGGATTTGTCTATAAAGAACTTGGAAATTACTTTTCTCCAAAAGAGATAAAAAAAATTTTAGAAAAGCCAAGTGTGGATGAAGAGGGGAGACATTTCTGCCTCTTGCCTATCTCCTGATGTATTCCCCTATCTGATACAAAATGGACACTGATAAACATGTACACCTCACCCACCGAACACACACCCAGGCACAGGCACATGTGTGCACGAGCACGCACACACACACACACACACACACACACACACACACAGGCACATGTGAACTTTTCACTGAGGTTCGTGCTTCTCCTGTATCATAGAACACTAACATACCTAGTGCCTGTTTTCTGATCCCCACATTCAGAATACTCACCCCAGTTAAGTGGAAAGTAATGGATTATGTTGCTATCTGACTAGGACCAGATGAACATGTCCACAATAATTTCAACCCTCTTGAAACTTGATAATGTGGCAACACCAGTTGTACAGAGGTCAAATTGAGGAATGTGTAAAAGCTGGCATATTTGCTAGATGATTTATTTATTGGTCGACTTCACAGACATTACCTGATTAAGCCATTAGTGCCCCATCCAGACGCCTCTGCTGCTGACTGCTAGTACAGCTGAGGAACGTTACAGTTGGATTTTCTCCTTTCCTTGCAGGAATGACTAAAGGAAAAGGGGATTTCCTCGGCATCCGAATTTCATAACTCACAGATCTTAATGTCTGTGCTGGTTAGCGTTGAGGAGTTTTGTTATGTTTTTTGTATTTTTGGTTTTTTGACTTTTTTGTGTGTCACCTTGACACTACAGTCACTGGAAAAGGGGAACAACTTCAATTGGGGGGGGTTACTTCAATCAGAATGCCCTGTGGAATTACATACCTATGGGCATTTTCTTGATTAATGATTGGCAACTCCCGGATCCCTCGAGTCTCGTCACGTTTCCGACCCGTCCATCAGGACCCACATATTCTATCATCCGACTCTCTTGGTAGTTCTTGTTCGATCAGTCGTCGCAAGAACCACCAGAGACGAAGTCAAGGACTGACTTCGAGGACGGGACCGAAGGGACCTGCTGTCTGATACTGTCTTTACATTCGGTTTGTTGGACAACTTCTCTGAAGTTGCTTTGGGTCCTAGTACTCATCACATCCATGGAAAGCCAAGCACGACATCGGTCTCAGAACAGAGAGCCCCTCCTTAGAAGCAGACGAACAAAGCTCATCTAGAAAATGCTGCTTGAAGAATACTTGGACCGCATCAGCTGACTTTCCAAAGTCCATCTCGGCTGTATCCTCCCTTTGTGCTGGCTTGAGATCTCTTTTGTGAAGTAGAAAGCAGTCTCAAGCTTCTTGTTAATGATTGTACTCTGGAGGAAATGTTTCTGATCTTCCCTTCCAGTACCTCTGACTGTCTGGCTGATATCTGAGACTCTGCTATAGCTGGAAAGAAAAATATACAAAATGTATGTCTGGATCCCAGTGTATCTATTAGGAGCACTGTGAGCTGAACCTCCTATGTTTCTTCCATTGCTCTTTTGATTGTGTCTTGTGTAAATCTCATACTTCCCAGTACCTCTGACTTTGCCTATTCTCTTCTAAAAGACTTAACACATACCACGTTCCTTGTTATTTGTCCATTGGTTCATGAGCCCCCATGTTATAACCGTACAGAGTCAACTGTTTAGTTCTAACCACCAGTTGAGACATTGAATAGTCCCGAAATATAATGCATAAGCATCACCTGGATTGCTTGTCAAGGACAGAGAATTTTTGGCAGCTGGCTGCCTCCCACAAATCATATTTCACATCCCCAACAAAAAATAGAACTGGTACTTCTGCAAAGACCCAGAATGCATTGCTAAAAAGTCTACCAGGTAATCCTAACACAAGTGATGCCAGGACCCCTTTAAGAAAGTCTCTGAGAACATCTCTTTTGCTTCTAGACTTCTGAAGTTAGAAAATGAAATATTTTTTCCTTCTAAACAAGATTTTTTTTCCTTCTCTTTCCTAGAAATTTCATTCCAAAAATATTAGAATGCAAACATTTTTATCTACTCCTTTCCTGGCTGGGATAGAAGTATTTAGGAGTGAGATAGCTTAATGTGAGTAAATAAAATTGCTATTAATCACATTTGGAGAAAATGTAGGACTCCCAGGAACATGCTGTAATTTGCATCACTTTTGTACAGCCCCTGCCAGCTCTGTGGTTAACAAAAACAATTGTTTATGAAAAGGGCAGATTGAAGATGAAAATGCCGCTTCTGCAAAAGGCAGGAAACTGTCGTCCTGTAAGGGCTGTGCTCGCCCAACTGGAGAATCCTGTGTTTGTAATAAATTCCTTTCGCTCTGGATGAGTTCTGCATTTTCAATGAGGTTAACTTGGCAACATTCTAGTTGATTTTAATAAAAATAGCTGCTTTGAGGACAGGGAGCTGAGGTTGCCAAATTTACAGCTGCCTTGCACAATTACTCTTACACCTCCTTCAGAGCTACTTAGAACCAGTAAGCAAATTAAGTGTATCGATTGCAATTTTGTTGGACTAACCCGGCTTTTTTTTTTTTTTTCTCAAGGAATAAACTTGATTCCTTTTAGTATGTGTCTTTTCAGAGTGATCTCTTTTCTTTTCAGCCATAACACAAAGACAACATCATGGCTGGATCCGCGACTTGCGAAAAAGGCTAAGCCTCCAGAAGAGTGCAAAGAAAATGGTAGGTTATTAAGTTTTGATCATTTTGCAGCCGCGCACTTTGGGGATGTTTGTGATTCTTAAAAGAGGTTCTTATGTAAAAAGGCAGTGGACTGGCTGAAACCATTTCCAAATGTAGTATTTACTGCTCAGAGAGGAGAGCGTGAACTCCGGCATTTCAGCAGAGCCATGTGCTTTACTGTTTCTCCCTGAGGAGATTCTGCTGAATATCCCATTTTGCCATCGCTGTGGGTTCTATTTGACTTCTGGCCCGGCTTCCCCCACCTACTAAGGACTTTTGTTTGCAATGTGTTTCTCTGAGGGTTCTGGTCTTTCAGCTAGAGTAGCTATGATGCATAGAAAAGCAATATTGCAAAACTGTAAATAATATTTGGTGTCCCCCTCAAAGGCAACAACATCCTGCCAGTTAGTAAGGAATGGGTATTGTCAAGAAAGGCTGCATTCTATAAACAGGCAATTGAGTAAAACAAATAATTGAATGAGTGTCCTAAATGGTCCCTACCACTTTCCAGGTCCTAGAAGAATTGCAGACGCTTGCTTAAAAGTGTATGTTTGCATGTATGAAAAGAGTTTTTAAAAATAAGCCGTGTTTTTAAATTAGTAAATTACATAGATGAGGTCTGTAATTGAGGATCCTTGTAGTTTCTAAAATTATAATGTAAAAAGAGTTCTTATCATTTACTTAAAATAAATACTTATACTCATCTAATGATTTATTATTTGACCACATTAATAGCCTTTTTAATCAAAATTTGGAGCCCTGTATGGAAGCATATATCACTGATGGACACATAAAGTTGATAAGAGTAATGGAGAATATTTAAACTTTTTTTGAAGTTTGCTTTAAGTACAGAAAAAACCCTCTAATTCTCAAAGCTCTTTGGTTTGTTTGTTTGTTTGTTTGTTTGTTTAACAATAACTCTAATTTTCTGAAATAATATTGTGGGTTCCTATTACAAAATCAGGATAAATATGCTGCCAAATTAAATTTAAAATTTAAAAATCCAACTGTGTATTCAGATAAATGTATATATAACCAATAGTAATCAAATCTATATTTAGCTTTCCTTTTATACTTACATTTATTACTCTGTTTAGAGTACAACTGTAAATGGATATGACCTATAGTGTCATTATATGAAGTGATTTTTTTTAAGTACAACTAGGTTACATTGCATTGACAACACTGAGTTTGCAACATGTATTGCAAACTGTGATAGACTGTAAATTAAAATGACCTCATCTGCTATATGTGAAAGTTGCAATTTACTTAGGCCACAGCTGCATAACCTTAGTATGTCCTAATTAAAGTGAATCTAACAATTTTTCTATTGGTGACTACTGCTCTTCTCAGCTGTCTGGCTCCTTTGAGTTGCTCTTTTCATTGAAAATAAATTGCTAAGATCAAACCTCTACGTCCTGGGAGATGAGTGAAACCAGCATCTTGCATTTTACAGCATTCCACTGTTAATTTTTTACCCGTCTGTATTTATCTGTGTTCCCTGTATAGTAGGTGCCCAAATGCAATGCCAGTGCCCTAAAACTCTATGTCCTTGAAAAATGAGGTCTAGAGAACATTTGGTCAGGATGTCTTAGTGCTAGGCAGGTTCTGCTGTTTTCATTTTCTACAAAATAATTCATAGGCATTACATATATTGCTAGGATGCTGGGTATTACAAACTCACATTTATTTCATGGGATCACTACTAATCTGGATATGTAATTTATGTTTTCTTGCCAAGAAAAGTGCTTTGGGGTAATACTGCTTTTTTTTTCCTTTCTTTAAATAACCTAAATTACTGCTGATTGTTAGAGCATTGAGGGATCACTGAGGCTGCTGGTTAAGACAGCATCAATTTCAGCTCAGACACAAGAGATTGGTGTAGTAATTTTCTGAATTCTGCAGTGTGTGTGAAATGTGTATCTACAAACTGTAGGCCTTCCACGTGGTGATATCCTTCTGCAGATGAGATGTTCCATCCCTCTGCTAGGCAGAGAGACTCACTGTCAGTTACCATGATCTAATCCAGGATGGAGCCAGTCTAAAGTTGGATTAATTTCTGGTGAGATGTGGTCAGTTTGTCCTCATTCTCTGGGCAGTTGTATGCCAGAGTTTTCAGCTAACATCCTCATGCAGCTTGGCAAAGATTATCTGAAAGGGGCCAGGTAGTGTATTCTAGGTTTCAAAGGGCACCTCAGTCTCTTTGCACATACTCATTCTGCTACAACAGAGAAAGGAGTATGTAGTGGTCATGAGTCTGTGCCAACAAATTCTTAATTATAAACACAGAAGTGTAGCTTCTGTATGCTTTCATGGAACAAAGTAATCTCAGTTTTTTTCTTAACTATTTAAAATGTATAAACCTACTCAGACATTGTATGAGAACTTTAGTGAGGGGAGTGTGTGTGTGTGTGTGTGTGTGTGTGTGTGTGTGTGTGCGCGCACGCGCGCGCACATGTGCGCACATGTCTTGACTTGATAGAGTATATTTTAAACATGAACTTTCTAGGTAACCGTATCATGCTGCAGTGTCAAAGGTTAGGTTGTTCTCTGACCTCTTTCAGCATTGAAGCCATATTTTCACGTAGGTCAAACCTACCTCGAAGGAGAAACTTGAGTGCAGCTATTTTAAAACCAGGTTTAGAAGGGGAGAGAAAGGGCCTTACTACATAGCCCAGTCCAGACAGGCCTCAACCTCACAATGCTCCTGTCTTATTTTTCTCAGTACTGGCATTGTGGGTATATGGCACCATAGCAAGTTCACAAACTCTCTAAGTTGAATGTTTTATGTGTGTATTTGTGTTTTCTAAGGATCTATTAATATATACATCTTCACATCTCTTTATATAGTTGCTTAATTTCTTGACAGTTATATTTGGAAAATAAGAGAAAGAAAAATGGGAGGGGCTCTCACTTGACTTAAATGATCCTTGCAAAAATAAAAAGGCCAATAACATATTTCCTCTTAGTGTGAGTAGCCATACCCTTCATGGTATCCCCTTCACAGGGATAAAGGATGATCTGACTTGAATATATATGAAATAAATGGTTTTTTTTTTCTGCTTACAGGAAAGCAATCACTTGGCCCCTTTAGTCTGAAAGCTAATACACCCACTAAACATAAAGCAACTCCCTTCTCACAGTATGGTTTAAAATACCAAAGTCATTGTGTTCTGTGAATCTGCCATAGCTCTGTGCAGTTTGGAAGTTTTAGTACCAGTGTACATGGCAGAAAAAGAGGTTTCCACCTACTACTGGATTCTAATAATAGAATTTGGGGGAGTAGTGGTTAGTAATCCAATATAGTCAGTCGTATTTAAAAAACCAGATGGGGGAAGAAAGCTAGCTATTGAATAATTTGGATGCAAAATGGTTAAATTATGTGTAAAATACCATCACATTTCACCCTCGGAGGCCAGTGTGGCGCTTCTCCCAAGACACTTAGCTGTTCCTATTGTGACAATAGCTGTTCCTATTGTGACAAATCCCACAAGAATCGTCAAGTGGGAGAGATTATCAAAAGTCAGTTAGATGCTGGAAGATAGGTCAGTTGTAAAGGGCTTGTTATACAAACATGAATATATGAACTTGATCCACATCAAGCATGTTTTTAAAAACCTGAACATGACAATGGCTGCCTGTAGTCCCAGACAGGAGAGGGGAAAATAAATAGATCCCAGGGGCTCACTGGCCAGGCAATCAAACTGAACTGATGAGCTCCAGGTTCAGGGTAAGAGCCTGTCTCAGAAAGTAAGGTAGTAACTGATTGAGTATCATGTCAACATCTGGCCTCTTGTGTGTGCATATGCACACACACATATGCAGATCTTTGCACACAAATACACCTGCCCATGCATGCACGCACACACACACACACACACACACACACACACTCACAATCATACAAACAATGTGCATGTGCACAAACATAAATACATGCATACGTGCACAAAATAAAGTTGTCTGCTGGAAGCCTTTTGTTAAATTTAAAATATGACTCAACCCAGTAACATCACCCAGTGCATGTTCAGGAGAAGAAATCCTGCCATTGTATAACCATGAAAACGTGCGCCAAACTCTAGCATCAAGGGACTGATTCTCTAGCTTGGTGATTCTTACCTAGCTATAGGAGAAGAATTCTCTTTCTTTCAAAAGGACTTAGCTTCATATACAGGAAGGATGTTGCTTTTTGCCCCATAAGTTCAGTTCCTTTAGATAGTACTCAGCAAATGAGCCTCCAAAAGGACAGGGATGTAGAGGGAAGACCTACAGTAACAACTTTGGGTTCTCTACGGTTCTTGGAGAGTTGGAAGTGAACAGATCTATGCAGGCTAAAATTTTCCAACTAGCTACTTCCAGCCTGATAGTATTAGATTGATGTTTTCTTCTCTTAAAATGACTTAAATTTTTACAATATAATAATTACATCTGTATCAACTGACTTGATGGCTTCATATCTGCATTCAGAAACTGAAGATTGAGTTTACTTATGTTACTACAGAAAAGAAAATCAGTTTTAACTGCTGCCTCCATAAACTTACATTTCAACTGACACTAACTAGTCCTTTGAACTTTATCTTTAAAAGATAGTGAATTCAGAAAAATTCATGTTTTATAATACATTCTGGATATAATGCTTTTCAAGGGAAGAAACTTGACCTAAAATATTGCTCAGTTTCAAGTCATTTCTTAAATGAGCTTTATAAAATTGACATCAATAAAGTTGTACATATGTCTTTTAAATGCTGGTTTTTAGATTGCCTAGTCTGTCTTTGCATGAGAAGTCTGGATTATTTTCTCATTGAAATCTTTTTGATAATTAGTAATCCTAATTTCTCAAATATGTTTAATACAATGAAGCACTTTTACTCTGAAGAACTTGCTAAGAACTTAGAAGTGTATTACTATAAAGAATTCTTTACCACCATTTGCTGGTAAGGATATTTCCTAATTTTAGCCATTCCAGTGGCGCGTTAGTTAGAATTTTCCTGATAGCTGATATCAAGCATCTTTCCCTGTAATTTCTTGTTGTCTATAAGCGATAAACAGTGAAATGCCATGTCATGATTTTACCCATTTTGACTGATTTCTTTTTAGTAGCTTTTGGGCATTCTTGACCCTGGATATGAATTATTTCAGGGTATACTCCCTGTAAACACCTTGTTCTACTCTGTAATTTATCCTTTCTTCCTCTTCACAGGAACTTATACAAATGTCCAATTTGTCTTTCCATACTTTTCACAGGAACTTGTACAGATGTTTTTGTTTTCATTAGCCCACCTCATATCAAGTTTTATGAGTCAGCTAGGCCCAGACCCCTAAGGTTTCTTCATGGGTTTTGTAAATCCTGGCCAGGTTTCTAAGCAGTGAGCTGTATTTCAGTTAGTTTATGTGCAGTGTCTGAGGCTATTGTCCTTCCTTTCCCTTGTGTCTGGGGATGTCCAGTGAGCAGCACTATTGAAGGCTAGCTTCCTGCCAGTGATTCCATGTGCTCTGCCATCCGTCTTCACATCCCACCAACCCATGCACTTTTCAGCCATTCCATCATCTCTCAACGTTCATAGCTACCTTGCAAGCCTTAGCTACACAAAGTAGTAATTCCAACTTTACTCTTGATCAACTTGCTTTATTTATTAGGTTCCCTACTTGTCCAAATGATTTTTAGAATTTTTGTCTATGACTACACAACATCTTACTGGTATTCTAAGAGGAACTGCATTGAGTCTATAAGTCAATACGGGGAGAATTAATATACTGTCTTTAATTATGTGTTCCAATTCATGGGCATAATAATTCTTATTGCTGGTGTCTTACTTGATTTTTCCCTCACTGCTTTCTTAATTTTCCAGCAAAACATATTGAGTATGTTTTTAGTGTATACATAAGCTGTCTGTTTTTAGAGATGTACATAGAATTATGTTTTAATTTCATTTTGATAATATGCACTTTTTACATACAGAAAAGTAATTGATTTTGTTGTGTTGATTTTGTATGATTTGACCAAAGTCATGTGTAAGCTATAGAAACTTTTGCTAGATTCCATATGATTTGATTTCTACCTACAAAATTTTTCACTTAGACAATTTTATTTCTAATGTGAGCTATTCATGTAATATATCTATATGGAGTGATTTTTTAAGCCTAACTTAGTCATGGTGTATAATTCTTCATGTGTTTTGTGTATTCATGTGATTTGTTAATGTGCTTATAGTTTATTAAGGATGTGGTGTCTGTGAGCAATATATGCCTATAATTTTCCTTTTTGTACACTTTTATCTAAGCAATACGGCCACATAAAATGTGTACATGTGGTGTGGTGAGTTTTCATTTTCTGTTTTCCTTTGCAGTACAAGGCCTGGAGTCCAGGTTTTACACTTGCAATGCAAGCAATCCAAAACCTAGGTTTGCTCCAGTCCTGATATGAATTGGTACTCTGACCCACCTGTGGTAGTTTCTTTTCTGTTACTATGGTAAATTCTGCTTACCTGTTGCTCAGTTTCCTGGTCAGCTAGCTTTCTTATGTAGGCCACGCCCACCTGCCCAGGTATGGCACCACCCACAGTGATCTGCCCCCATCAATTAGCAATGAAAACGTCCTACAATAATGCTTACAGGCCAAGCGCAGTGAGGCAGCTCTTCAGTTGAGGGTCCCTCTTCTCTTCACAGAGTGTCAAGATGACAACCAAGATTAGTGATGTCACCCTATCTCCTTCCAGTAAGAGAATGTGTGGCCTGTCTTTCCATTATTCTTTAGAAATTCTCCAGAGTGATGTCCTAACCTGGAATTTTTAATTGAAAGTTCAGTTGAATTCAACATGATGAAAGGATTGGGGTCATGGACTTCATTTTATTTAGCTTTGGTGAATTGTGATTTCATAGAAATTGCTCTGTTTCTTCTAACTGGTCATATAAGAAAAATTGGTGCATCTTTTCCATGTTGTTGAATTTGGTGACTGAATTATATAAATATACCTTTTTTTTTGGCTTTTTGGCTTTTTGGCTTTTTGGCTTTTTGAGATAGGGTTTCTCTGTGTAGCCCTGGCTGACCTGGAACTCACTCTGTAGACCAGACTGGCCTCAAACTCAGAAATCCGCCTGCCTCTGCCTCCCAAGTGCTAGGATTAAAGGCTATATCGATATAACATTTTAATTTATGTTATTTTTCTCTTTAAAATTTTCTACATGGTATTTTATTTTTGAATGTGAATCTTGAGGATCTGAATTTCCTAATAGTTGCACATGTAAGTGTGCTTGCCATGTGATTATCTGCCATGCCTGCTCACTTTTTATAATTACTGTAAAGTCACTGTCACACAGGACAAACATTTATTTAATTAATTTCAGTTGCCATTTTCTCATCTAGTTGTGGCTTTCCTCATCCTTGCTATAAAGAGTTGTATTTAAGTTTATCTTAGACATTTTCTATACACTTGTTAAAAATGGGCATTTGAAGTAAAATCTTTGTTTCAGAAGTGCCCTTGTTTGAATTTCATAGGTAAGTTTTGGCCTGTTTTATGTTTTTAAGTTCCAACTGAAATTTAGTTTGTTTTTTGTTGTTGTTGTTGTTGTTGTTGTTTGTTTGTTTGTTTTGAGCCCTTACAATAAAATTTTGCTTACTACTGACTTGAGAGCTTCTGGTACAGTGGACTCCTGGTGCCCCTTGAGTCAAATGGTGATGGAAGGTAACTCTGTAGGTCACAGGCTCTCTATAATAGGGTTGTGAGATCTACGAGATGACAAGTGTTTCACATGATTTTTCTTCTCTGCCTGTGCAGACTGGCAGGTGTGGAATAGGAATAGCTAGCTCATCCTGTGTTGATGTAACCAGTACAGGTGCCTTAGCCTACCACTGCCAATGAGGAATGGGTCTGTCTTCTTGTTTACTATTGATGATTCCATAGGTAACATATAAAATGTATCATCCTGGCAAATAGTTAGTATTTGGGATGAGGCTTCCCCAGGCCCCTGGTCCTGGATATTTTTCCAAAGGGAGCAGGGTTCTTCTCATTTGCTCTCTTCCTTCTTCAGTGATAGTATCCTGTTGTTTGCTTTGGACTGAGACTGCCTTGATGCATAGTCTGAAACATGAGAGTGATAACGAATCATAGAGACTGATGGTTTTGTCCTTGCTTAAATCCTAACTTCCCTACCCAATCTGCCTGCTTCTTTCAGAATTTTTTATGATTGACTATTAAATCATCAAGGGTTTTAATTGCAGTTAAAGGGGAAGAAAAGGGAGAATTGAGTCTTCACCCTTTTTATGACTTAAAATGTCTAAATGCTCAGGGGTTTCTTTGTACCAAATGATAACTTGGGGGATTAAAAAGCTGAATGAGCATGGGTGTATTTGTGAGGAAGGACTGATTTAAGTAGGGAAGTTGGATAGAAATCAGAAGTGATAAAAACGTATAAGGAGGTTTAGTAAGGCTGAGAAAGTTTAAGCCAGAATGAGGGCAGAGAATGGAAGACAGGAGAGAATGGGGGAAAGTTCAGCTAAATCTAATCAAATAGGAAAAGGCATAAGGAAACCATTCATATTGCAAGCTATTTAAAAATAACACAGTACTTTAAACTTTGAAAGTGTTTTTACCCATTTTCTCCTTTGAAAATATCAACAGTCAGTGACACAAGTAAAATTTCGAGTTTACATTGATCATACAGTGATGCTGAAGTTCAGAGCTCTGACCCTTGATCTTTCAGCAGAAATGACAAGACCTGAGTCCAAGACATCTAAGTTCAAGATAGTTTTCAAGCTCTGTTGTCATCACATACAAGGGGTTTGAACCAGGCACATTAAAGCTTAATGTGAATCTTAAAGAAACTGCTTAAATATTTTATATATACTTTTATATTTTAAATAAGTGCTGTCTTATATATTCTAATTTATTTCTCCTCTGAGCTGTCATATCAGTAAATAGACTGATCCAAATATTTCATGTCCAGTGCTTATTCTTAAACCACTGGAATAAATTTAGAACTCTGTAAATGATTTTAAAGTATTTAATTGGATTAAGAGTTCATGAAATTTTTAAAAAGAACAAGCATCTGTTGTTCTGTTTCTCAAATGTTCACTGCAGTCCACAATACTTTAGAATGACTCCCTGAGAGCTAAATGTGGTTCTGTCAATCACACTGCCAGGCATACCATTAAGTGTCCCTCAGTGGTAAGATCTGCTCAGTAATGCAGAAAGTAAAAGAAAAAGGCTAAACACTGATCTGAATTGTTATAGGCAAGCTCTTCAAAAGTGACAGACCCTGATCCAGGTCACCAATACAAAGTGAAACCCTTGAATATTAATTATGACTTATGGTTGGGGGTGGAGTATAATTTCAGTGGCTGAGATGCAATAATCTAGTATCCCTTCCAGTGTATGGAACTGTAGTTTCCTAAATGCCAAGCATCATAAAGCTATGCTTCCTAAAGCTGCTGGTAATAAAAAAGAAACATTTTCACCCAGTTAGGGCAAAGAAGGAACACTAGGACTATATGAGGTCAGCATCATGAATCCCAAAGTCTATGATTTTCAGTGAGGCCAACCATTTAGCCATCCATGCTATTTAGAAGAAGAAGAACAAGAAGGCGGAGGAGGAGGAGGAGGAGGAGGAGGAGGAGGAGGAGGAGGAGAAGCTGAACAATAACAACTAGTAGTAATTGTTGATGTTGTTGTTATTGTTGTTGTAGTAGATTTTTTATGAGGTCTTGGGAGAAGTCCTTGAGCTTAAAAATACTGCCTTTCAACAAAAACGAGCAAATATACTTTGGTGTTTTGATAGCAAAACTAGAGAGGGTGTCCAAGTCAACTTACTGTTATTATCCCAGAGCCTACCTTCAAGTCACATGTGGAATCTTACTGCCTGTGCTCATCTCTCTTCTAGACACTAAGCAGTAAATCCTACATCATCCACAGTATGTGATATGTAACATTAAATCTGAAACATTTTTTTCTGCATTCCCACTTAGAAATGCTTCATTATCTTTTTTATTTTTAAGTATTTTCTTCCTCCCCTTCCCCCCCCCCCTTTTTATATTTACTCAACTCAATTAAATTTCCTTTGGGGGATGATTTACTCCTGGTTCTGTTCCATGTTTCAAGGCTACAGAAAGTCTCCCTGATACTCACATGCACTTAACATTACACACTCTTATTCCTTTCTGTGTGATTTATCCACCTGTAATCAAAGCAAGTTTATCTCTTCAACTGTGTAAACCTACTCTGCTAGCAGATTCAAACATTAGCCATGCAAAAATGCAAACAAAAATATTTATAGTAGTTATCTTTTTTGTTGCTGTGACAATATGAACTGACTGAAACAGTTCATAGATGGAGAGGTCTATTTTGGCCCACAGTTTGAGGTTTATTTTGCCCACCATGGCCCATCGTGGTGGGGAAGAGACAGGGCAGGTGGGGTAGGGGCAAAATAGTTGATCACATTACAACTGTAGACAGGAAGCCAAGGGAGGAATACTGGTACCTGGCTCACTTTTTCCTTCCAGGACCCTAGGCCATAAGTCAGTGCTATCTGCATTCAAGACAGATCTCCCCCAATCCAGTTAAACCTATTTGAAAACTCCCTTACTAGCCAGAAATATGTTTCCATAGTGATTTTAAACCCAATCAGTTTGATGATGCCATTTACCCATATCTTGGCATTGATGAATGTCACCTTTAGAGAGTATAAATGAGAAGACACCATACTACCCTCTCCAAAGCAATGAGTACGTAGCAGTGCTATAGGGAATCATCATTTGCCACATAAGGAAAAGTAAAGAGAAGTCCACATGAACCAGAGCATTCAGAGACGTCAATCAAGGAGCTAAAAGGAAACCCATTTCTACAGGCTGCTTTTACTTAAGAATTACTTCTAAATGTTGAGGTCCCATGGGGTCACATTCCATGGTAGGTATCTGGTCTCCTGACTGCTCTACCATTAACATGCTTTAGCTCCAAGAAAAGCTCCTGATTCATTTTTTATTTTAACCTTTAATTTTTCTCCCATTAGAAATATATTCAAAGTGCTATGGCAGCCACTTGTTGGATTCCATTTCATTTCTATTATGACATTAATCCTAAGCAATTTGAGATCACTCCACCTTCCACTCCTACTCCAAACAGGTCTGTGTTTGTTACACATCAAGTCCTTGTTAAATCATAAAACCTGTCCACATTACTGAACAATGGATCATTCCTGTATGAAATTTTTCATAGAAGAAAATATTTCTTAGTCTTTCTGAAATATATCATCTGAAAAGTATCTCAGTTGGTTAGCTCCTCCCACTGTTGACAATAATGTAATTATGCTTTCATTTGTTTCTAAATTCAACATAAAGCTCTGGTTTGCAGCTATGTTTAAAACTTGTGTGCTGGTATATGTCTCTATTCTATTTCTTTTCTTGTAGGCATTATTCTCTACTAGGATTGTTTTGTTTATTCCTCAATGATTAGTAAGTGATTTGTTGCCATTAAACACACACACACACACACACACACACACACACACACACACACATACACACTCCATTCGGGTAGCAGCACTCTTGGATCTTCCTGAAGACCCAAGTTTTAAAGGTCTGCCCATCAACTTAGGACATAGAGAGAACATGGTGTTGCCTCTAAGACTCCTAGGGAGCTAGGGATAAAATGATGACCTAAGAGAAACTTAAATGAACATGTATCTTGACATGTCATGATTTTACTTGACAGATCCCAAAATTCAGCTTTATAATAGTTACAATGCTTGAGTTCTTTCTCAACATTCCATGATTTCAACGTCATAGTAAATAGTGTTGTGGATACTTTTTGCTAACATCGTTTAGACACATGGTACCTAAACAGTGTTCTCTAAGCAGTGGCCAAAAGGAAAAATAAATAAATACATAAATAATAAATAAATAAATAAATAAATAAATAAAAACTACCTTCAATTTATTAAATATTTCACATGTTTCTAGGCAATAAATAGCCCTTATATTTTTCTTATTAAAAAGTTGTCCATTTTTCCCATTTTTCCTTCTATTTTAAAACTGTATCAAATCATTCTATTATAGTGTCAATTAATGTGAAAATTGAATTGCTATTCATAAAACAAAGTATTGTTTTAAGTCAAAAGTAAAACCAATAAGGGGATAGTGAGATTGCTCAGTAGTTAGAGCACTGACTGTTCTTGCAGAGGACTAGGGTTTTGTCCTCAGTGTTCCCAATCAGATGTCTCACAGCTGCCTACAACAGCTCCAGTTCCTGGATGTCTGAGGCTCTCTGGCCTCTATGGGCATTATACTCATGGTGCATAGAAATACATGGAGGTACAACACGCACATGTAAATAATTTTTAACTAAATTTAAAAATACAGAATATAAACAAAAATGTATCCATTGTCTCCTTCGCTGGTATAGAGCAACTAAATTGTCACTTTAGATTTGGTAAATGTCATCAGCTGTTCCTAGGTGACAGATCTGTTAGTTTCTGTTTGTGTTCTCTTGAAAAGTGTTGCCTTCTAGTAAGAGCATTTACTATGTGGAATGGAAAATGACCAATGAATTCATAGGCAAATTGAGCAAAGAAATGACCTTTAACTGTTCAAACTGTGGCAGTTTGAAGACACTGATACAGACTGAGGAACTAAAATAGGAGCAAATTGTTTCAGCAACACAGTTGGTGATGCCCGTCTCAAAGGATAGAAAGGTTAATCATTTTCAGAGCTAGTTACTAACTTCAAGCTGCCCAGAAACCTCTGGGCTTGTGATAGGTGCTATCAGTAGACATAGTGTGGCTTCAGTACCTTCTGCCATTTGCTGAGTACCTGGCTGTGTGAGCCTCCTCTATAAGTATCTCCTAAGCAAGGTAGATTGTTTCATTTCCGGCATTCTTTCCTCCAATGTCAATAGGGAAGGAAATACTTTAAAGTACTTTTAGAAATATGACTTGTTAAGTAAAATTCTGGGGGCAGAGGCCAGGCTGAGCCCTGCGCAGCTTCCTACCTCAGTATTGTAAGACCCCCGAAACAGGGTCTCTCCTGTCCCAGGATGAGTTGGCGCCCCCCAAAAACTCGAGAGAAACCGCTTGATGCAAACTGCAGGAGGGTTTATTATCAGCCAGCTGAGGACGAACTCCTTTCGCTGTGCAGAGCAGGGGAGTTAGACCTGGAGCAGTAAGAGTAGGGGCTTTTAAAGGAAAAAGTGAGGAATTGGGGGGAGTTGGGAGGAATTGGGGGAGTTGGGAGGAGAGTTGGGAGGAGTTGGGAGGAGTTGGGCTGAGTTGGGCTACAGCTCTTCTCTGGGGGGGGGGGGGTCCTTGGTAAAATTACAAGGCGTGAGGAGTAGGGAGTGAACTACTGTCTGTCCTTGCAGTTATCTCTGGGTCTCTGAAACAGGCAGGCTGGGTCATCTAAGGTAGAGGAACAAAAGCCTTCTTGATAGCTTTAGAGAACAAAGAGCTTCTTACTGGCTGTATTCTTAGAGAAAGGGGAAACAGGCTTGAGGGAGCGTTTAGGGGTTTTACATTTCAGGGGGAAACACTTTGGGGTCTCACAGTATCTCCCACATTAGGAGATACTGGAGCTCTTGAAGGAGGCATTGGTGCAGAACCAGAGCGGCAGGATCACCATGACCCAGAACAAAGAGCTTCTTACTGGCTGTATTCTTAGAGAAAGGGGAAACAGGCTTGAGGGAGCGTTTAGGGGTTTTACATTTCAGGGGGAAACACTTTGGGGTCTCACAGTATCTCCCACATTAGGAGATACTGGAGCTCTTGAAGGAGGCATTGGTGCAGAACCAGAGCGGCAGGATCACCATGACCCAGGCAACAGCTGGATACCTGAGACAAGTCTCAGCAATCGTCCAATCTGTATGGGGCTTCAGAAGCGAGAAACCTTGAGGCAGACTCTTTGCATTAAATGAAAAAAAAATGTTTTGTAAGTGTGTGTATGTGTATATATACATATATACAGTGGAGAGAGGTGGAGCTGGAGAATCCGGCAGGGATAGGTGTGGGAGGCGCCTGCGATAGGCAAGGGAGTGTGTTGCTACTGAGTAGGTCCTCCAGGGTACACAGCAGCCTGGAGCTTTGACTCTGACTTGACCCTGAACACAATGCCCAGCCTCACAATTGCCCTGGTTCTGAGCAACAACAGGATGTCCAGGATGAAGAACAGGTTATATGATGGATTGGACTTCCTTGAAAGACCTCTATGGTCCCTGCTGCCCATGAGGGCCCTTGCTATCATCCTCTGCCCCAGGCTGTGTTGAAGGCCAAGGTTCATGTGGATGGATGTCTGTGGTCTTACAGCAGCAGGAATCTGTGTTGATGTCACTGGCCTAAGGTCCCACCAAAGCACATGAGGATGTCCTTTGTCTGGGCCACTGCCTGAGGCTATAATGATGTCCAGGTCCCTGCTGCCACAGGGGGCTGTACTGATGTGAGTATCCTGTGTTGCCACCAAGGGCCATGTCTGAGTCTGTGGCCCTCTCATAGCTGGGGTCTGGGTTGGTGTCCCTGGTCTGTACTGTCACCAGAGACTATGCTGAGGGCCATGCCACATACTGATGCAGGAGACCATGTGGATGCCGTGGCTCATGTTGTCTTCACAAACCACGCACAAGACCATGGTCTGTGCTCCTACTGACTGTGAAGGGGAAAGAAGCTACTTTTGCTGTGGTACTGATAACTACAGGCTCACTATTGAGAAAGAGGGATATAAAAGGCTTCTGCAAGAACCCCTACCCCCACTTCACCCCATCCCTCCACCAAAACAAACAAACAAAACAGGCTAGACATCCAGAAAAGTGTGGAGTAGAGAATTAAGTTTCAAGAGACTGCCCCAACTGAGGATCCATCCCATATACATTCACCAAACGCAGACACTATTGTGAATGCCAAGAAGTGTGTGCTGGCAGGAGCCTGATATAGCGGTCTCTTAAGAGGTTCTTCCAGAGCCTGACATATACAGAGGCAGATGCTTGCAGCCAACCATTGGACTGATCACAGGGTCCCCTAGAGAGGAGTTAGAAAAAGAACTGAAGGAGCTGAAGGGGTTTGCAACCCCATAGGAAGAACAAAAATATCAACCAACCAACCAAGGAGTACACATGGAGGGACCCATGGCTCCAGTAACATACATAGCAGAGGATGGCCTTATGGGGGGCATCGATGGGAGAAGAGGCCCTTGGTCCTGTGAAGGCTTGTTGCCCCAGTGTAGGGGAATTTGGGGGAGGGGGGAAGTGGGCAGGTAGGTGGGGGTATACCTTCATAGAAGCAGGAAGAAGGGAGATGGAATAGGGGGTTTCTGGGGTGGGGGAAATGGGGAAAGGGGATAACATTTGAAATGTAAATAAATAAAATATCCAATAATAATAATAATAATAATAATAAAAGAATGTAAACTGAGCAAAGCATAAGGGAAAATGTGGTAAGGATGTTGAAGAGTCGCCTTCTACAATTAAAGGCTTCTGGCAGGGTAGCAGGTGAGAAGGAATCAGTTTTCTCTAAGAGGTTCTCCTTCAGGAGTTTGACCATGCCCCAATGAGTATATGGGTGACACCAACTGGACTTATTAGGCTTTTTGTTTTCTTTTAGTTTTTGTTTGCTTGCTTCCTTTTTCATTTTCTTTTTTTTTTCTTTTTTTGGGGGGTGGTGGTGGTGGTTACAATGGTGGAGAGGCAGATCTAGGACTGGAATGAGAGTGTGCTCACAGTTCATGGTATGAATTCCCAAATAACCAATAAAAATGTTGTAAAAGACTGAAATAAAATTCAGACTTGGTATCAGTATGGTCTTGTCTTCTGCTTCATGGCTAATTTTACTAATTTTAATAGTAGCAACTGTATTTTAAATAATTATTACATAATTACTTTATCCCCTGGTGAGCAGCTTGGGGAGACACTTAATGTCATTTCTTCCCTATTTTATAAAAGAAGATACAAAACAAAATATTTTTTAAAAATGTAGTTCCCTTTTACATAGACTTTTTTTCTTATTTCTTGCTCCTTGTAAATGGTCTTTGATTGCCATGCTGAAATACCACTCTACTCCCTTTTGTGAAAGTACAGAAGGAGGATCACCCTTCTCCATGCAGTAAGGTTGGTCAGTCAAATTCACTTCTAAAAGAATGGTTCCATTCCAGAGTGTGGGATCAGAAGCCTAGTTCAGTGTGAGCATGTGCTGATGGAGAAACAATATATGTGACCCATTCTGAAGCAAGAACAAGATACATGTAACCTTGCAAAGAAATCTTAATATGCTATTAAAATTTATAGTTGCCACTAAAGGCCTATCTTAAGAATGTATTAACATATATTTTATGTGAATTTGGTGTGACTATAAAAGAAAGCTTATAGGAAAATAGCCAAATGCACAGGAGCAATAACGTTAGGTTTAACTTAGACCATCTTGTATAAGAGTCCCTCTGTGCTCACTCAAAAGAGTGGAATTTTCTTTCCATTTCAAAGTTTATTCCTGTAATTAGTAAGCAAATGGTTAATTCTTCTCTCTTCACGTCCAGTTGAAGTACACAGAGAATACAAATTGCTGGTCACACCCATGAATGTTCTAAAACATCCTCAAAATACATTTCTTTATTTTTTTGAACACTATATACATAAGATAAACTAGATTACAGGTTTCAGTACATCAGAGGCAGTATTTAAGGGGAAACATGAAGTATGCTTATCAACTTAATCCCATTCAAAAGTAAAAAATGAAGGCTACTTTCTAAACCTTTCTATAAATAATCATCAAGCTACTCCATTATAGATGGAACAATGCATAACTGAGTATTAGTATCTTTTGACCAACTTTTTGTGAAAGTATCTTTTATTTGCCTGATATAATTGTTGTCTGGAGGCTTACTTAGTGCCTCTGTCTGTTACCCTAGCCCAGTCATGGGAACTTCTGGCCACTGTACAGTCTTATCTAGGTCTAGAATGTTTTCAGCGTCTGAGACTTGCTGCTGAATAAGCTAACCTTTCTAGTTCTTTCTGAACTATAGCTGACTGATTCAACCCAACTATTCTGGCTCAAACTCCTCTCTAAGCTGACTGATTTGATCTGGCTTTTCTCAGATTCTCATGAATTTCTCTGCTTAGCCTGAAACTAACTCTAGCAATCTGTTCTGATCTTGTGGCTCCTTCTCATTCTCTGGCTCATTCTGTCGTCACTTGTGTCTAGGTTGTTCTTCAACCTGTCTCTGTAAAACTCTCCCAGTTAAAACTGCCTCCTTTCTCTGCAAATCCCCTCAAGTGGCTTCCCTTTTCTCTTTCTTCTTGTGAGAGATGGGCATATCCTCCTATTCTGTCAAATCTTTGTCTGCCACTCAATTAGACATCACTTTCATACATGGATGCTTTCTTCTCCAAGTAATGTTATCTTCATTATTTGGGATTAAAGGTGTACACTATGAGTGTGTCTGTATTCCAGCAAGAGGCTTCATGGTTTGATCAATATTCTGCAACAACTTTTCATTGTTATGTCATCAGTTGAACATCATTCATGTTCTTTACCTCACCATCAACATGTGAGTGACAAAAATCCCATTGCAATTAGAACCCAGGATTCAAATGTACAATACGGTTCCCAGAGATAGCATAGAGCTCAGGGTTCAAATGTAGGGCACTATTTACAGAGATACTGTTCTCGTTTTCCTAATTGCTGTGATAAAATAGCAAAATGACATAAAGAAGGAAAGGCCGATTTGGGCTCACAGGCCAAGGGTATAGGCCAGTATGATAAGAAATGACGATAGCTAGTGTTTGCACTGCTTGGTCACATGGCATCCTCGGGAAGAGAAGAGCAAGCAATGCTGATGCTCGGTTTGCCTTCTCCCTTTTATTCCTTCAAGGACCTTAGCGCTTGAAAATGTGCCGCCCACGGTTAAAGAGGGTCTTCCCACATCAATTAATCATATCCAAAGAATGCCTCACAAGCAAACCCAGACCCTAACATAATCAAGATAATGGCTCCCACGTCTGCCCAGAGACTTGCCTCTTAGGTGATTTTAAATCCTGTCAAGTTAATAATCAGCATCAATCATCACAAAATAGTAACACTATCTGTTTTGAATTCATTTCCTATTTGGTCCACAATAGTTTCCTCATATGCATTATTATTAGGTACAATGTAAGAGATTTAACATAAAAGGATTGGTAGGGAGGAGTGATCATGTTGGTTTTATAGTACAATGATAAGAAAATCATATATTTTGATCTCTTCCCATGCAGATGCACAAATCAATGCCTACAAAACATCTAGAGAACATAAGGCGAAGATTAATGAATTCAGAGTAAATAGACTTTTGTACTGCCTACATAGTTACTTTACTATAATAGAATATCCAAGATAATCAACCTGGAAGGAGGAAGGCTTTGGTTTGAGTCACAGTCCATGGTCTATCATGAGGCCATACACTGGGTGCTCCTAGTCATGAAGCTTCTCGCTTCATGGCAGTCAGTGTACAATGAATGGAAAGGAAGCAGAAGTGACTGAGAGTCAGTCCTTCAAGGACACTCCTCCATTTCCCTCTGCCCTGTCACTATCCTCAGTCTCATAATGATTTTACTATTTTCCAACAGAAAAAAAAACTGAGTATCTGAGTGAGAGTTTCCATTGCTGTGGAGAAATACCATGACCAAGGCAACTCTTATCAAGAACAGCATTTAATGGGGGCTGGCTTACAGGTTCTGGGATTCAGTCTATTACCATCATGGTGGGGAAACAGTACAGGCAAGGTGTTAAGTTGTTGCAGGATATTTGATCAAACTATGAAGCCCATTCTGTGATTTACTTAAAAAAAATAAAAATAAAAAAGCCTGTTTCTAGTTGTTGCATGGCTCAGCCCTTAGCACATGTTTTTTAATCCCTATAGCTGAAATACAGACACACTCATACTGCACACCTTTCATCCCAAACAATGAAGATAAAGTTACTTGAAGGTAAAGTTCTACAACTTGATCCAAAGAATAACAGGAGAAGACTGACTTCTAGGCAGCTAGGAGGAGGGTGTCAAAGCCTACCTCCATAGAGACATACTTTCTCTTACAAGGCCATACCTACTCCAACAACGCAACACCTCCTAATAGGGCCAAGTTTATTGAAACCACCACACTGAGCACCAAGCATTTAAATTATGGGCCTTTGAAGAATATACCAGATCCAAACTTGAGCAGCACTCACTAACTCCTCCTTGGTTGTAAACCACCACACTAGGGATTGGATGGATATAGGAGAAGACCATGTAGGCAAAAGCAATAACATTATTATGATAATAATAAGGAGAAGGGACATTGAGAGTATTTTAGGGTAGCAGATAGCCATTGTTCTAGAAAGAGTCTAAATGAGACCACCTGGTACACATTTCAGAAGAAAATTCAGAGTAGAGCAGTTTTCTCACATTAATTTGACATAGGAGTCAAATTAATAGGCTCCATACCAGCTATCCAAGATAGTTTCCTAACGGTGGTTAATTAGGAGACTCAAAGTGAATTTCTCTCTAAACAAAGTCTTGTGATGTGTGAGGCCTGATCCTGGGAGTCTTCCTTTGGTGCAACTGGTCTTTCACCCCACAGCCAATGCCAAGAAATTGAGGAAGTGCCATCAGTACCAAGCTGGCCATAGACTGCCTTTCAGTCACATGGTTTAGTGGATGTTTTCATGGTTTGCTTCTCAGTTCTTTGTGTGCCGAGACATTGGTTTCAACATCTCAGCCTCTGCTATCTAGCATTTAGGAAGACACATGAATTATATACAAATAGTAATAATGCTTACATGCAATTCTTTTTTTCCTCATTTTGTCTACAATCCCAGTGGTTCCCAGTTTGGGCCTTCAAAAACACTGACTATAGTCAGTGTAGTCTTAATTTTAGTTTTATGTAAAAATTAATAAATTATGGGCCCTAATTTTAGATAGTATACATAAATTTGTTTGATAGATAGACAGACATATAGATATATGCACACACATATAACTATATATATATGTGTGTGTGTGTATATATATATATATATATATATATATATATATATATATATATATATAATGAATTTTATCTAAATTTCTTCCCTGAAAATCTATACTTTACTAGCAATTTAGAGCAATTGTTTGCTATTATTATTTAGCCTTGACTTATTTGAATTAAGAAGATTATGCAGGCACTGTAATAATGTATTAAATCATGATGGTCCAAAACTGAACATGGTTCCTGAAATTGTTCCCTTGTAACTACTGGCCATTATTTTAACCACCATGGAATTTTGCTACTATTAACCTTCTGACTTGGCTTCGCTGTGTCACCTCCATCTGACTCCTGCTTCAATCAGATTTATTAACCACATGTAGCAGTGCCCTATACATCAAGTCTGTCACAGAGCAACAGCCAAGATGTGCCACCTCTTGTTTTTAACTTACCAGTTGTTCTGGCAAGCCATAACTATGTATATCCACATTCATTTTTGCTGCAAAAAAAAAAAAAACCACACAATCTAATACATAACTCAATTTAGAAGAAATTATGACCTAAGATATCTATCTCTTCAGGTTAAAAATGTAGCATTTTAATTCTGATAGTACAATATAATTGAAAGGATTTTTCAGTGGCTTGAAACAGGCATTATGAAATAATTTTGTATAAAAGACAGAATGTATAATTCTGTATAAAGGCAGAATGATAATAGGTAGACAGCAGACTTTATACATGAGTACAGTATAGAGATATGTACCTCATTTAAATTGTATATATCAATGGACTTGTATAATAAGAAGAATGTGGACTTAATATAATGTATTCTTTAATATAATGACTTGAATGACTTCAATTCTAGTCCTCAATCTCCCAGATTCATGGTCTCTGATTTCTATCTTCAAGGAAACAATTATGGAAAAGAGTTCTTGTGTTTTTCTATAAGATACTGTAGTAAAAACTTTCTATACATTACCTTATTTAAGCATTATAAGACAATAAGACCTATCTGTTTAAGTTTAGTAAACCAACCCCAAAGCTGTACTGAGTGGGAACTTTGGACATCAAGTCAGAACCTTTTCTTGTTAATATTGTTTTGACTTTTTAGCATGATCATTTGAATAAGTCATGTGTTACATGGCCCAGGATGGACCAAAAGTGAAAATCTCACTGACTTCCAGCCCTCTTCCACTTACCTGTCTTCTCCACCAACAGTTCTTGTACATTCTCTAGTAGTATTGGACAAGGGTAGGAAGATACTAACTACAAGTGAACAAAAAGACAATAGTCTGTAAAAATTGTTTTAAAGCAATTGCTTGATATTCTCTGTAAGATCATTTATGCTTGGCATTTTAAGTTTTTTCCACCATTCATTCTACCATAAATATTTCATTATGATGTAGCCAGTTGTGGGGAGTTAGAGTACTGGGGAAATTAAAGTTGACATATCACCATGAGTTAGAGGCCAGCGTGGGCTAAAGTCTTAAGCTCAATCTCAAGCAAAACTAATATTTTTATTATAATGAATAATTTATTCCATTTGTCATGTCAAACATAACTGTAAACACAACTATTTTCCCCAGTATCAAGCTCGTCTCCATACCATTGATGAGTAGTCCGTCCTCCCCCATCTAATTTGGCATGTTGATTTTGTGATTCCTAAATTGTAATTGTAGTCTGTTTTTGCAGACTCAACTGAGTGTTTTACATAGCCAGTCACCCTACTGGCTGCAACATCCCATAAATATATTGTTAGAGTTGCTTAAAGGGGAATCTGTTCATTTCAGTTCTGACTCTTCATTTCTCATCTCTGATTAATTTAACTCCCACTGCTATGGATATTTTGTTTTAATTAAACTGTCTTTTGCTTGGTAAGATGTCTGAAGCATATCAATTAGCCAATTAGTTCTGATCGGTGAAAGACTTCGGCTTCATTCTACCAGGGGAACAGCCATGCCTACAACAGCCTGTATCTCTGGATTATAGATTCTGAGGCATTGCTGTGTCCTATGAGGGTCTTATGCTACAGGGTTATTGTGAGGATTAGGCATACTTATGAATTCAGTGGGTACAAACTAGCATGAGTTCACCTTGCTACATGCTAGGCAACACACTTCTGTGATCAAGTGTGCAGATACTGGGACAGCTTCTCATCATGGCCAGCTTTGAAGACCTTGACAAATTTCATTTCCTGGCTTCTGTGTAGCTGGGATACTAGAGTTCTGGGGAAAGGAGGGACACACACACACACACACACACACACACACACACATGCACACGCACAGGCACACACACAGAGACCTGAAGAAAGCTGTTCATTGCGATTATGCCAAGGTAGATACTGGGACCTATGTCCTTCCTTCCTCTTGTCTCTCTTTTGTTTTCAGATACAAGGTGAAGCATTTCCTTTGTCATGATACATTTCTTACCACACCCAAAAGCAATAGTCATTCATGTACTAGAATGTATGAAATAACAAACCAAAACACCCTTTTCTCTTTACAAGTTGATTCCAGTAATGGAAAGTTGACTGACACACTATAATAACTGGCCAGATATTCTTAATTTCACTACCTGGAAGTATGTTTGCAAGCAGAAAAAAAGACTTCCCTTCAGCCCTAGGGTACAGGGCAAAATGTAACCAGTGACAGACACCTGGATTTCTATTCCTGTCCTCACTCTCTGACAAGTCCCTTTGTGAAGCCAATACAGTCCTATAGCATGATCTTGGTTATGTTTCAGATCATTATGTCTACTGGATACCTGTAAACCACTTGGCACTCTGGCCACCAACCACATAGAATGCCCTTGGTAAAGTCTAGCTATTTTCCTACCCAGGCCTTTCTCAGCCAGGTTTCCCCACATACCAATCACAAATCAGTGAAATGTTGCAGAACAAAAGGCAAATAGAGAACTTCTTCTAGCACTTCTTTATAATGGTCTCCACCTACTTTAAGTATTTGTAAGTCTGTTTATATCTGACATAATCCAAATAGCTTAATTACCCTAGGCACGTGGAAGTATGTATGTAACACATGTGCATGCGTGTTCAAGAGCACACACACATGTAGTGTTTAAAGTAGCTCCTAAATTCCCAGTTTATGCTCACAGTCATGTACAAAGGTGAATGGAATAGTGTCTGTCTTCTTTCAAAGAAACTAAAATCAATGACTGAGGTCCAGTATGATACAATGACAGCCTCAGAGTGGAAAAGATATTTCACAGTGAGGGCTGATGAGACAGCAGGTCAGGAGCACCGTTCCTCTAGCTATGATCCGGGAGTTATGCTAAAGGGCAAAGAAAACAGAGAAAGGCGTTTGAGATGGGTCAAGGCACAGAGGTGCAAACCCTTGCAATGGGATGGAGGGTTTGTGCAGCCTGAGTGGTCAAGGTAAACATTTAGAAAATAATCTGATCACAAAGACTGAACCATGTGAATAGTTGGTGATCCAAGTCCACCTGTTTAAATCGAATCTTTGGTCTAGAGCTAATTTCAGGGCCAAAGTGCACAGGCTAAGTCAGAGCAAAGAAAGGGTGGGCACGAGGCCACTCGTGAGATGAGCTGCTAAAGTAATGGGTATTGTGAATGAGTACACTGTGTAGTTTGCAGGTCTGACTGCCTGCTAATGGCTAATGGATGACATATTTAACTCTAAAAGTTAAGTGAGAAAATTATAACCAAGAAATAACATATATTTCATTTTCTGCCCGCATTTAGGACACTTTTGTGAAAATTATTTGCTATCTTGGAGAAAAAAAAATTCAGCTTTTCTCAGGACCTGGTGCTTTGGAAGATACCTCCCTATATTTGCACATATTAACCTCCATTTTTTTCTCTCTGATATTGTACATTTTTCCTTAATTACTCTTCATCCGGGTCATAGAGGATCCCAGAACTGGTTGAATCAGCCACATCCATTGAGAATAGCCCTAGGATTTCAAACAATGTAATGCCCATGTGTATACTGTTTGGTGGAGTAAGCTGTGCAAGTGAAATGCATTTACTGGGAAGGAATGTAGCACAAGCCCCCATGTGCCCATCATTATCCTGTCCTTCCAGGAACTACACATTGAGATCTACACTACGAAGCCTGCCCTAATTTCTGAGGACTTGCAGTGACCGACCTATAGACACCTGCTATTGCCAGGACAAATGGGTTAGCAAAACAGTACCATCTGTGTATACGTGGGAAGCCTAAACATGTTGAATAGTATTGGATTAACACTGAAGACGCTGAAAGACTTTTCTTTATTTATTTTTTTGAAATTGAAAATAGATTGCCTCATGCAGTACATCCCAACCTCAGTTTTCCCTCCTTCCACTCCTCCCAGCTCCCTGATCCACCTATCCCTCTCCCCCAGATCCAACCCTTCTCCGTTTCCTCTTCAGAAAAGAGGAGGCCTCCATGACACAACAACAAAACGTGACAACACAAGATAAGTAAGACTGGGCAAAAGGCCTCTACTGAGGCTGGACAAGGTAACCCAGCAGGAGGAACAGCCTCCCAAGAACTGGCAAACATGATAAGGATATACCCACTCCCACTGCTAGGAGTCTAACAAAAACACCAAGCTGACAGCCACAACATGTATGCAGAGGACCTATCACAGACCCATGCAGAGCCTGTGCTTGCTGCTTCAGTCTCTGTGAGCCCATATGAGCCCCAGTTAGTTGATTCTGTGGGCAATGTTCTCCTGATGTTCTCCATTCCCTCTGACTCCTACAGTCCTCTCTTCCAGGGGATTCTCCTGAGCTCTGTGGGGAGGAACCATGTGTCTAAACCTCCAATTTAGACTCTTTCCTTCTCTCCGTAATGTTTGCCTGTGGGTCTCTGCATCTGCTTCAATGTGGCTCTGGCTCTCTGGATAAGGCACCGATCTGCGAGTACAGCAGAGTGTCACTAGGAATCATTGTGTCGTGGTTTTGTTTTTGTGTGGTTTGTTTGTTTAGACCAGCCATGTTTGGTTCTACTCTAGGCTATCCAGTCTCTGGTTCCTAGCCATCTAGGCAGTGTAGGGCATGGGCTCCCTCTCCTGGAGTGAGGCTCAAGTTAAATAAGACGTTGGTTGGCCACTCTTAGACTTCTGTGCCACCGTTGCCCCAACACATCTTACAGGCAGACAGATTATAGAACAGAAAAGGTTTTGTGGTTGGCTTGGTGTCCACATTTCTGTTTTGGTAGCCTGCAGAGTACCTTCCCGAATCAAAGAGACTAAAATGTAGGGGTGAGGCCTCCATGCAAGGCACCAGCTTAACCCCTCTTGATTCAGTAAGCTGTGTGGATTTTATCCCCAAGCGATGGGTCATTGTTGTGAACTTTGAGAGGGAGACTTTCTGTCCCAGTGTGGTCCTGAATTGTTTGGAGACCTCCATAGGACCTCCTTAGCCAAAAACTCAGCCAAATGCAACTCAGTACTGTGACTGGAAGCCTTGCCTAGCTACCAGAGATGGCCAGTTTAGACTCCATAATCCCCATTACTAAAAATCCTCACTAGGTTTATCTTCAAGCATCCCAGGAAATTTCCACTTTACTAGGATCCAACGTTATCCCCCCCTCCAAATGGCCCTCAGTTCCAGTTGTCTCTTCCTATACTCCCTCCCTTCATTCATCTCTCCCTTACCTAACACCTCCCACTTCCATTCCATCCTGTCTCCAGTCTACCTGGAAAATCATTTATAACCGGAAATTGTAAACAACTTAGATATCCCTCAACAGAAGACTGGGTAAAGAAAATGTGGTACATTTGTACAATGGAGTATTACCCACCACGCAAATGATGGAACTAGAAAATATCTTGAGTGAGGTAACTTAGATGCAGAAAGACAAATATGGCATGTATTCATTTATAAGTGGATATTAGCCATTAAGTAAACCAAAATCCAAACCATAGACCCAGAGGGGTTAAGTAGAGATGAGGGCCGTAGAGTAGACACACGGATCTCCTGGTTGTGAAAACTAGTATTTTGCTTGTAAAATTTGTTATATTTCTTAATGTTAAGTACTATTTTGAAAATGCATGATAATTCATTTTCCAGTTAGAATTCTGAAATAAATAATATAAAGAAAAGTGATTATGAGGCACACTTAAACCATATAAACTATAAAAGTATTGTACAGTTTACAAAGTTATACCTGAAGTTGATCATAACAATAGGGTCAAACTGCTACTAGAGTCAAACCAACAAGCTGTTTAGTTGAATTTGTAACCTCATTATCTCTTCCAATTCCCTTGGGAAGTATGGTCACATTGACAAAAATAAAAACCTCAAGAAAATACCATCTGTTTGTCTGCTCAAGGTAATACTTCCATTTTCATATTACTGCTGAAAAATTATATCTTATTTCATTTTATGAGAAATGTATTTGATCTACGATGGAAAAAATAGACTATACTCTTGTATGAACACTAACACATGCAGAATGTGTTTCTGAAGTCATTTGTGGGGCCACAGATGTGTAGCTCAAATGGTAGAACACTTAATCAGTATCCACACAATCTCCACCACTGCTAAAAGAAAACAAATCAAATCTGGCCTGTAAAAAATACTAACATATTTTCTGTGCTCCTGAAAATAGTCTTAAGCACATTGTAGAACCATATTTGCTTAAGCTCTCTAGATTTTCGCATCCTGTAGGTTGTAGAAACCCAGAAGTGGCTACAAGCTTGAGATACATGGGAACAGGAGGGTTTATAGAAAGCAAAAGGGAGATGAGCCTCTCCAAAATAAGAATTGATCAGTGATGGGAAAGAATTCAGTAGTCAGGTTAAGTATAAATCCAAAATTACCCAAGGGACATTTTTCTTTTATTAAAAATAGATTATCTTCTCATAGAATATACTGATTACAGTTTTCCTTCCCTTTACTCCTCCCAGTTCTTCCCCACCTCTCCTCCCATCCAGATCCTCTACTTCTGTCTGTCCTTAGAAAAGAGCAGGCTTCTAAGAGATAACAACCAAACTGGATGATAAAATATAAGATAAAATAAAAACCATCACAGTAGAGTTGAACAAGGCAAACTAACTAACAGAAGGAAAATGTGGGGCAATGGGCTATGTACAGACAGGCTGGTTTCTAGTCAAATTGAAGTCTGAACCCCAGTGAAACCCAGTGGTAATAATTCCCACCTACATGGGACAGAAGGTTTTCCCTCATGTCTCCCGGACCCCTGGCTCCTGTCGAAGTTATCACCCCACAGCCCCCACAGGAGAAGTGTGTGGTTAGTAGTCATGTAGACAATGTCCCAAACTTCTGAGCTTCAGGCTAGACTCCTCCCTGTTACCTAGCAGCAACAAGATAATAAACCCACTATAAGATGGGCTGTTTGCCCCCTCCTCGCTCTCTCAAGCTTTTACTTTCCTTAGCCTCTCCTTCTTTTTTTTTTTTTTCAACTTTTATTAGATATGTTCTTCATTTACATTTCAAGTGTTATCCAGAAAGTTCCCTATATCCTCCCCCCTCCCGGCCCTGCTACCCTACCCACCCGCTCCCACCCCCTGGCCCCGGCGTTCCCCTGTATTGGGGCATATAAAGTCTGCATAACCAAGGGGCCTCTCTTCCCACTGATGGCNCTGAGGAACCGCCAGACTGATTTCCAGAGTGGTTGAACCAGCTTGCATTCCCACCAACAATGGAGGAGTGTTCCCCTTTCTCCACATCCACGCCAGCATCTGTTGTCACCTGAATTTTTGATCTTAGCCATTCTTACTGGTGTGAGGTGGAATCTCAGGGTTGTTTTGATCTGCATTTCCCTGATGATTAGGGATGTTGGCCTCTCCTTCTTAATCTAGCCTTTCTTCTCTCTCTCTCTCAGTTTCCCCCATGGCCATTATCTCTCTCTTTTTACCTTTTCTCTTTCCCCCTGCCTTTCTACAATAAAGCTCTAAAACCATAGACTGTCTCTGTTCTTCAAGGCCCACTGTGCTTGGATGATGGGATAGGCTTTCTCCTAACAAGCCATGCCTAATCTCCCATCAGAAGGCTTTCCTGCGCTCCAGCCACAGACCGGACTTAGAACTTTTGCCTACATGGGAACCTCTCTCCCTCTGCCTTCTCCAGGGCTGAGAGTGTAACCCTGGGCCCCTGGTATCAGGGGCTGCCCCTTGTCCACCCCCCACTGTGTGGGGTCGGTGGCTTTACACACGCTGCTGCTGCTCACTCAGGGCCGAGTGGAAAGCATCCTACCACGTCCGCCTGCCCAGAGCTCAGGAACTCTGGCCGGACATGGACTCTCTCCCTTCCCCTCTTCCCCTACACCTCTCAGCCCAACAGGAAAAGAGCTCCAAGAGCAGGCACAGAAATCAGAGGTACACTCATTCACAATCTCAGGATTCCCATTAAAACACTAAACTCAAAGCTATAATATATACACAGAGGACCTGGTACACACACATGGTGGTCCTTGCTCAGTTGATTTAGAGGACTGTATTCTCCTGATTTTTCCATCCTTTCTGACTCTTACAGCCTTTTCTGTCTTCTCTTTGGCTTTTCCTGAGCATTGAGGAGAATGATTTGATGGTGACATCCCACTGTGAGTTCCAAGGTCTCTCTCTCCCTCTTCCACCCCCCTCCTCCCCCCATGTGTGTATGTGTGTGTGTGTCTGTGTGTATGTGTGTGTGCATGTGCGTGTGCGTGTATGTGTGTGTGTCTGTGTATGTGGGTAAAGTCTGGCCATTATCCACTGAATTTTGGAATAAAGAAGTCATTAGTAAATCTGGCATAAATGAACCCATGCAGTACAGAAGATATAAGCAAAATCAAAGTGGGTTGACACACACGTGGTAGGATTTTCAAGAAGGGTGTATTGGTAATGCTGGCAAAGAAAGCATTTCTGCACACCCTCTCTCCAAAAAATAGTGGTGGTAGGTGGTGGTGGTGGTGGTGGTGGACATGATAGTTAGCATTTTATGACCACCCTGGTATATCAGACTCAGTCATGAGGACTTTACATAGACTATCTTTTTCGCCATCCTGTAGATAAACCAGACACTGATAGGGTAACTCACTCTGTCTCTTCTTTCCCTGGTCAGTTCCTGCCTGCCTTCCTCTATCCCATTGTCTCTAGCAAGTGTTTGTTCAGTTCCTCTTAGATACATGCAAGAATAAAGCACCAAGTGAAAAACTACTTTGCACATACAGTAGACGTGGACAATAATAATGATCTTTATTTTTCTTGGATGCCTGAATGAAAGCTTTGTTTACTTTTGGTCTCTCTCACCTATCACATTCTCACATTCTCAATATTACAACCAGCTCTCTTTGGCAGAAGCAATTTCCCAGAATGCATTTCTTCTTTGCTCTTCTCCCTCAGATGCCAGGATCTTGCATAATAGCATTTACTCCCACATGTTTAATTTGCTGTGCAGGCTGTACCATTGATACATATTTTCATTTTTCCACAAAGGCCACTGTGCTGAATGTATAAAGTCTCCCATTAGAAAGAAAGCTTTTCGCAACTATTGGCCTCTGGTTTACTTCTCACATCCCACTTCTTTAAATACCTAAATGCCAACTTTTATTCATGAAACCTTAAGTCTTCTCAGTTTCTTGGCTACAGATTGTACCTGTATTTTTTTTTCTTTTCAATTATAAAGAACACCCAGCAGATACTGGACTGTTTCTAAGAGCCTCAATTGTTTCCCTAGGTATTTTCAGGATACAGCTTTCTTGTCTACAATCTACCAAGAGTCTCAGTGTGCCTCTCCTTTTATTAGGGGCATGTCTATGTATTCATGTTGTATATACTTGTTTGGGTGTTCACCCTTGTGTATCAGTGCAATGGCCAGAGGTCAATGTTGACTCCTGTCCTCTCTCTTTTTTGACAAAGTGTCTCTCATTGACCCTGGACTGATTGATCCAGGCTGTCTGACCAGTAAATCCCTAGGATTCACCTGTCTTCTCCCTTGGTTCAGGAATCAAAGGCATGTGCCACTGTGACCAACTTATGTGGTTCAGGGGATCAGATCTCGGGCCCTTTTGTTTGCAGAGGACTAGACTGACATACCCTCCCACCCCTCAGCTTATCTCTTTGGAAATAACCCCTTTCTCAAGGAAAACCAGTGGCACAAAGTCTTATGCTCAATTACAAGGCTCATCGTCTTTTTGTATAAGCTGCCCTTCACTCTAGCCACAGCCCTCTGGGTACTCTGCTGTTTAGAAACTGCATCCTTGGACTTAGATTACAAAGCTTCTATAAAGTTCAGCCAGGCATCATTTTGTGCGCTGATTGAATGCTATGCGTCACATTTCTTTGAAATTCTGCCCATGGACACATCAAAGACTACATTTTCAGGGACCATGCTGGCTTGTCAGGGTGGGAGGTCCTCTCCCTTCTCCCTGCCCGCTGTGGTCTTGAACATGCCTGCAAGCAGCAGTTTTATAGATTTAAGCCTGCTTGGAAAAATATTAAACATTTATTTAATATAAAAATTGTTAAAGGTTTTTAAGTATAGTCTAAGGAAAGTTTTTAAAACTGTGCCTATTAATTTTCTTTCACTAAGTCAGATGCTGAAATCAGAGAAATCTGCGTATTTGATAAAGGTAGCAATGTTAATAGACCTATCGAAGTCCATGTATCTATGATATCTGTTTGTTTTTTTTTTTTAATCTTAAAATCCCTTAAGGATTTTTGTCTTTCTCATCATTACTTTTGGTGTCACGTTTTAAAGTCCATTTCCTGGATTGCCCAGATGCAGAGAATATAGGTTCATTTCGAATGGTATTATATTTTTTAATTACAAAACAAAACAAAACCAACTTCATGCTATTATCCTGTTTTTTTATTTCAAATCACTGTCAATCTCTTCCCCCTAGGGTATCTATAACTCTCTCTCTCTTTCTCGCTCTCTCTCACACTCGCTTGCTCTGTGTGTGTGAGAGAGAGAGAGATTGGAGAGAGAGAGAGAGAGAGAGAGAGAGAGAGAGAGGGAGAGGTGGCCTTTCTTAGGAGAAAGGTTAGAAGTGCCTCAGACAGAAAGGAACACTCCTGGAGCTTTTTAACAGGACATTGGATCACTGGTTTTGGTTTTGTTTTGTTTTGTTTTGTTTGTTTGTTTGTTTTTTTGTTTGTTGGTGGGGGAGATGATATTTGTTTGAAGGAGAAAAAAGAAGTAGAAGTTATGGCCAACAGAGGCTTTCCATCCATGCCAGAATGTAGACCTGGCTAGAGCATTTCAATTGGCACTTTGCTGTGGTTTTTACCTCCTGATGGCATAAATCCAGAAGTAACTGAGAGAAGGAAAAGACAGACTGACAGCTCTCATAGTGGATAGGCAAGATCAGCAATGCAGATCGATGGCCCCATCTTCCTCCTTGCTTTTGTGTATTGTGCAGCCTCCTTGAGCCCCATGTTGGGCACCAGCTATCCATCCCACTCTGGTCCCCCTCTCTTAGTGGCATGATAGCCCACAATCAGACCAGTTGCCTAAGAGAGAAAATGGGGTGGGAATGGCGGAGGATGATAGAGACCTCAGGTGATGAGGGAGTACAAAAAGAAACAGACATCTGGGAAGACAGGCTTCAGAGAGCTCATCTAATTGATGGGAACAAAGGCTCTTCAGGGAGAATGTATATCATTGGTGGGGCTGAGATGCTGTGAATGCCTTATTTGCATGAAGAGGAATTCCAAGCGCTGTTGGACATGACCTTATAAGGGGAAAGCAAGCTTAACCTGGCTACATGACTTCCTCTAGTGGAACAAAGGTGGGGGCACAGGTCTACATGCGCCAGGACATGCTGGCCCAGTGGGGTTAATACTCTGGCTAAGCGCAGGACAAGATTTCCAGGGCTTGGATATGGTTCAACCCCACTCTTACTCCAGGCCTACCCCCACAGCTCCACAACTCCTGCAGTCTCACATGCCTATATGAAAGAGAGACAGAGACTAAGACAGAGACAGAAGGACAGAGAAAGAGATACAAGACAGAGAGACAGAGACCCAGAACAGGAGCACAACCCTGAAGTGTGAGTATGAAGGTCCAAGGATATGTTCAGGAGTCAGTTCGTTCCCCCACCTTATTCAAGCAGTGTCTCTTCTGTTGCTTTGCATACTCCAGGCTTTCTGTTCCTCAAGCATCTGTCCAATCCTCTTGTACTCAACACACCCACCTCTGGTAGAAACTCTGAGATTACAGATGCATGCCACTGTGTCTGGCTTTTTAAATGTAGGTTCTGGGAATTGGTTTCAGTTGTTCTGACTTATGTTACAAGCACCTTTGCCTGCTAGGAAAATTCCCCAGCCCTGTTCATACTTTAATTTTTAGTAATAGCTTTTGTCAGAAAAATATGAAGTTCTTCCTGCAACTATAGCAAAAATGAATTAAGACACACACACACACACAAAAATGTAAAGCAAGGTGAAGACTGAAACACTTTAAGTCTGAGAGAAAGTACACATGCATGCATCATTTTAATCCTTCAGAAACTGAGGTTTAGACAAAAATATACCATGAACACTCCACCCACGTGGAGTCACCCATCTGATTTCAATCAACTACATTCATACAAATAAAGCTCCCAAGCAAAGCAATTCAATTGTTCTTTGAAACTTGGACCAGGAACTTTTTTTTTTTGTCTTTGAAATTATGAATTAAAAGTGGGTTAGAATGAGAATCACACCATAGTTTACATTATAGCCACCTAACTTTACATTTTAATCATCTTTGCTGAGTTTTCCTAATAGAACCCTCCTTGTTGAGACTGCCAAAAGTGTCAGATCCACAACAGTGCAGTCTGTGCTTCAGGATAGCCTCGAAGCATGAAACTGGTGACCTTTAATTTAAACTGGTTTCTGCAAAACTTAATGTCACCCAAAATAAAAACTGAATATATCTGATTCTTTCTAACCAAGATCAACACACAGAGAGACGCACAGAGACACACACACTCACCCACTTTATACAAAACTTAGGATCCAATTCTTTTCCTTTTTCTGTCTGTTTGTCTGTCTGTCTGTCTGTCTGTCTGTATTTTGGTAGTGATTGAATAAAATGTGGGTGAGGCTTTCTTGTTTCTGGGGTATGGGGCTCAAGCTCGTGGTGGGCTAGTCTGCTTCCTCTTTCCCATCATGGGCTTCACAGGAGTGGCCCTGGCACTACAGGTGGCTACCAAGTTTAGATCAGAGTGGTGCTAATTCTTAGAGGTCATGTGCCTGATATTGCTGAGTGTTGCCTGGATATTCTTGTTGATGATGGTGCTCAGGAAAAAAATGGCTGCTTTTCTCTGACCCAATCTAGACTTCAGAACCAATACAACTCCTTTCCTGTGGGTTGCAGGCTCCACTCCTACAGTCGCTTGGTGAATAGGCCTATTGTAGCAGAAGGAGTTGCAGCCTTTCAGATGCTGGGGCTCTCGGTGCTATACTTCTGCATATTGCTCTTGATCAGGAAACTGGAGCAGCTCTATACCTTCATCCATTGCAGAGGCTTTGGACACACATTGACTCCCATCACAATGGTGACTAAAGCCCAGTTCCTCTTTATTTTTACTTTTGAATACATTCTCAGCTATGAAATTATATTTCTATCCCAAATACAAACAAGCTAGGAGACAAGTCTTCACCTAGTGTGACATGATTTACAAAATCATTCAATATAAGAAATATTTCAATTGGACTGGGCAAATGACTCAGTCATTAAGAGTGCCTACTACTCTTAGAGACACTCCTGGTTTGGTTTCCGCACAAATATCCTCTACCTCACAACAATCTACAAATCTAATTCCAGTGTGTCTCATGCCTTCTACCCTCGGTAAGCTCCTACACACACACACACACACACACANATCATTCAATATAAGAAATATTTCAATTGGACTGGGCAAATGACTCAGTCATTAAGAGTGCCTACTACTCTTAGAGACACTCCTGGTTTGGTTTCCGCACAAATATCCTCTACCTCACAACAATCTACAAATCTAATTCCAGTGTGTCTCATGCCTTCTACCCTCGGTAAGCTCCTACACACACACACACACACACACAGACACACACGCACACGCATGCACACGCACATACACACACGTACATACACATATGCACACACACATTTTTAAAAACCTTTTTGAAAAATAAATATTTTTATTGACTTAGAATAGGTAATATGTCTACCTCCTAGCAAAGATTAGGTACTCAAGTATGTATAGAAAGCAGAAGTGATGAATAGTTTGAGTGGATACACATGTATGAAGAATGACATGTGTAAAAGAGGTAAAAGACAGGGAGAGGTTGATAGGAAAGTCATCAGTCAGAAAAGAGAGCAACAGACAAGGTAAATAAATAAATAAATAAATAACCTAAGAGCTGGAAATCAGAGAACAGTGTCTGGGCCTACTGTTGGTAATTTCAAAGACATTTTGTATCATTTCTATCAACCACAGAAGGACACTTCAAGTCAGAATTTCCAAATAACACTTTGAAATGAGACTATAAATCAGTTCCTTCATTCTGCCTTGAAGGAATCAGCACAGAGAAGCAGAATTCCTTGCTAACTGATGAAACTAGGAAGAAAGTTTTAGCCATTTTGTAAAAAACATTTGTTTTTACTATATTTGTGTGTGTGTGTGTGTGTGTGTGTGTGTGTGTGTGCGCGCATCCCTGTGTGTGTGTGTACACATGCACACTCGAGAGTAACCAAGGAATCCAGCAGCATCAGATGCCCTAGGGCTAGATATACAAGTGCTGTGAGCCGCCTGATGTGGGTCCTCTGGAAGACCAACATCTACTCTTCATCAGAGAGCCATCAGGATTTTAATCTTAAAGGGCAGTTTCAAAAGGATTATATTACTCACATAGACTGCCTAGCTCTGTTGATTTACATACAGAGATTTTCCTGAAAAGCACTAACAAATTATATTGAATGGCTAGATTTTTCTACTAAACACTTCAGTATAATCCATTTTTTAAAAATCAGCATAATTATGTGATATCAGCTGGTAGGGTGAAAGTCAGCTGTGCGTGGAGGTTAGATATTAGATGGTTATTTTATATTGTCTCTTTTGAGAGCATTGGAGAACTTGGGTATAAGCAGATGCCCTAGGGAGCAGTCAAGTAAAAGTCCAAAAAGGAAAAGTTATTCTGATTCTGTGAAATCTGTCCACAGTCATTATTTCTGCATTTGCCTCAATGGCTGCAGCTGTTCTAACGTACGCTTGGTTTATATGTATGTTTCTCTTGTCAGGGTACAGAAAGGTAAAACATTCACCTTTTCAAAAACTAAAGGTCACACTAAATGGCTTGAGGAGTTTAAGAGCAGTCAAATGTCTCAAGATCTTTGCCTATTGGTTGAAATATTAGCTTGAGAATAATTGCATATAGCAAGACTAGAGAGAAAGGGAAAACACAAAGGTGAAAATAACATATTCAATTAAGTTCTATGGGACTCGGTGAGTAGTTAATTAAGTAATCTTTATCTTTATTGTTCACCATGCACCTTTAATAGGGAAACAGAGGAGTATTAAATTTGTGGAATTTGTCCCATGTCAGTGTATTTTCCAAAATGTGTAAGGATGAAGTACCTTTTCGCTTAAGTGATATAATATATCTGGCTCCTCTATTTATAATTTATTTTTACTTTTTTTTTTTTATAAGGCTTAGGTTTTAGGGCCCTGGTTGATGTGACTAAAGTAAAATGAGCCTTGTGAATGCAACCCTTTGTGTCTTTGCTTACCCAGGAAAGTACATCTAGGTGACTAGGAGACAGGGCTCCACCTCAATGACTAGCCATGCTGTTGTCATACTTCAAAACATGTGTCTGTGCTGATCAAACTCAAAAGTGTTTGCCACCTTGAGAGGGTTTTAATTACCAAAGAGGCATACTTTTTAAAACAATATCAGATTGATAAAAGTAAAAATCCCTTTCTGTTTACTGACATATAGGGATATATTAATTATTAATTTGGTGTTTGAAAATGCAAAGGCACTTTGTATGCTGTTTTATTGGATTAGACGTCTCCTCCTGTCCATAGCTTTTGACTTTGAAAAATACTTGAATTTGTAGATCTTTCACCTTCTGAATACAAACCAGAGAGAACGAACAAGTCATTGACTAGCATGTTTTTTTTCCACTTCTCAAAAGAAAAAAAAAAATAGAAAAGGGACAACACTGCCAAACAACAGATTGTTCCTTGGAGTCTGTAAACACAACTGTGTATGTTCTGACTATAAGACAGACTCTTTACCATATTCATGTTTCATATAAAACTGTAAGGCAGAAATCAGAAAGGAATACATGTCCACATGTGCGCCAACACATCTATCTAAACACAGGAACCAGAATGAGGAACCAGAATGAAAATTGCAGGTGTTCATCCATCCAATTGCAGCTAGTGATAGTTTGGTGTTGGTCCCTCAAGTTGGCTTTGTTAAAAATGTTACTATGGTTCTCAATATACTACAACTGAAATAATACAGAGTTTAGCATGGCCTCTGCAACAATGGTATGCATATTCATGAAGCATTTCATATTGTTCACCAGCTCTGACAAAGTATGCCTGACAAAAGCCAACTGTAACTTGGAAAGGTCTTACTGAGGTTGTGCGTTTTGCAGTAGGTCATAGACAGCTAATGACCCTTTCTCACAACCTTCTGGCATCTCTACAGCACCACAGATGTGTCAATAATAACCTCGCTGATAATTTCTGTATCGCTTGCTATTATCTAAAACATATACTAGGACAGTAGAATTCCAACAAAAACATAATGTGTGTACTTGATTTCTTTTTAAAAAAAAACTATAAGGAGACTAGAAATTGAACACAGATTAATATTCCAACACCTAAATTACATCTGGACATACTATTCAAACAAAGCTTCCTGGATTAATGGATGTGTGTGAAAGAGAATACTTAGTTTTCAAACTGGTACACTCTGAAAACTATATGTATGCTTCATAAATAGAAGTAGATTTGAATTCCTCACTTAAAATGACTATAACCTGAGCAATTTTACATCAAATTCACCTTTCACCCGTGGAAGTTATTCTTCTTACCTCGGACAGTTGTCTGAGGATTAAGTGAGGTCAGAATCATTTAGCTTACTACCTGCTGAGTTGCTATAGGTTTTGTACAGTATTTGTTTTCTTCTTTCTCCTGTGATTGCTATAGGTTTTGTGAAGAGAGCAGGAGAAAAAGCAGCAGGGAGAATTGGAGGGGAAGGAGGAAAAGAGAGGAGAAAGAAGAAGAGGAAGAGGAATATGGATAATTTGGAGATGTATCTCAATGAAATAATATGTGTCTAGCAGGCATGAGGGTCTGGGTTTGATTTTAAGAGCATAGCATATCTACAGCTCTGTTAGAAATTTTAGATATATCATATAACATAATTCTCATGATATTCCTGAGTAGGTATTATTCCAAATTTGAAGATAATGAAACAGACTTAAAGAGACGAATTATCTTACTGAAGGATCAATCAACTATTCATTATAGAGTCCGGTTCCAAATCCTCAATCTACAATTATATCTAAGAGTATCTGATACCAATTTTAAAAAGTAGAAAGTTCCATAAGGCTTCCAAAAGTGTCCTGTTTTGCTGTGGACAAAAGAATAAAGTAAAGTAGGAAATTCATCATGGGAATTGGGGAACACTCATGTTAGTGCTTGTAATCCCTGACCATTCTGTTAACCCTAAAGCAAAGAAGCTGGAGAGCAGTTTCCTTAGACACAGGAAACTTAGGAGAAAGACATGGGCCCCTTGAAGTTCCTAAGGGACTTTGAGTTGCTCAGCAGAGTGGTAATTCAAGAACTCTAGAGATGGGTCTCTCAGAAAACTTTTGCAGTGATTTGTAGATTATGTGTAAATGTGTATCTTATACATGTTATTTGTTATCTCCTATTAGAAAATATAGGCTACTTCCTTTATAAAAGTTTCAAATGGTCATTCGGAAAGTAATATGACTATCAGAGTACTTCTTAGAATTGAATTAAACTTTAAATTTATACTTAAAACATTAGAGATATGCACTCTATTGGGGGACTGTGATATGTTGATATAGAGGTATATTATATAATGTTTAAATTAAGTTAAATCAACCTGTAGTCCTCAAACATCTGTTATTTCTGTGATGAAAACTTTCAAGATCTTTTCCTGCACTTTAAAAAAAATGTACAATATGTTATCACAATCTGTAATAGCCATGCTCTACACCCCAGAACTTCTTGCTCCTGTCTAACACAGTTGCCACAGATGAGCCTTTCTTCATTCTCCCCTCCCTGACTCTTCTCAATCTCTGTGAGATCAACATTTTCAGATTCTACATCTGAGTGAGATCATGTGGTGCCTGTTTCTACAAATGGCTTTTTGTCTTGGTGTACTACAAATGTCAGAATTTCATCCTTTTGTGTGGCTGAATAATATCCTAGTGTTTATATTTACCACACCTTCTTGTTGTACCGACTGAGGGAGTTAGCCTTTGTATTTTAGGACAGCTTTAGGTTTGTTAAACATCGTGAACAGAAAATTCAGGTTTCCATGTGCTTCGTCTCACCACACCTGCCCCCTACTACCCAACCCCTGTCACTAACATCTTACTCTCAGAGGTGAATTTGTTACAATTGAGTCAATACTAATGTGATGTCAGCAAAGGCCAACCGTTTATTTCAGATTGCCCTCTTTGTATTATTTGGTTCTAGTGGTGGAATTTAACACTTGTCTGTGTCATGTGTACAATGTGTCCTGAATAGTTCCACTGCCTTAAAAAAAAAATCCCGTTTCTCCTTTACCCCTTCTTTCCCAACCACTGACTGCGACAGTCTCTACAGTCCTACCTTTTTAAGAATGCCACATAGCTGGGGTCCCATAGAGTACGAAGCACCCCCTCTTCTGTTTGCTTCTTCTATTTAATAATGAACACTCAAGGATTTCCTGTGTCTTCTCATAATTTTCATCTCAATACAATGTCCAACTCTGTGAATACAGCCATGGGTATTTTTAATACAATCTCCTATTTACACTATAATCTGGATTCCTTCCTGTTTTGCACAATTATATATTAAGTTGCAAACTGTGTACATGTTTTGTAGATAAAACTTTTCAACTCATTTAGATAAATGTTTACGACCATAGAGACTAGATGACATAATAAGATTCCATGGAGCTGTGTGAGAGATTGCTGCCCTGCTTCTCACAGTCCGTACTTCACTTTACCCTGGCAGGACTGGGGGTCCGACTGCTCTGCATCTCTCCCAGTGCTTGCTCTTGTCCCTGGTTTGTGTTATAGACATTGTAAAGGCAGTGTCACCAAAGGCAAACATTAGACCGAGTTTTGCCATTTTTGACAAGGGAGGCCCCCTTAAAACTAGACTCAAATAGAAGAAAATGCTCTTTGCAGACTTATTCTCCACAACCTCAGGACCACGACCATGGCTTAAGTAATGAAAACAGATCAGACAAACAGCATCCTGTACACTGTTGAGACGCGTTCATTACATCCGTGCCCTGCTCAGTGAGATGATGCTCTCACACTATTCTCAGGAGGTCAGGGTACCTGGGGAGGGTGCTGAGCAGGGCAGCTTGAGATACAGGGTACACAGATAAGTCAGACATGTCTATCCATATGCTCAGGTGTGTACCTACTACTTCCGTCAGAACTGTTCAAAGAAAAGACCTGAGCAAGAGCAAGTACCAAAACTGTCAAATAATTGAACACATGTTATGCTAAGCAAATTCCATTTTTGTGTCTCCAGAACGCTAAACAAAATGGCCCTCTTCTCAGATATAATCACAGAAACTATTTTACTAGTATTCTAGTATTAGGGGTGAAGATTATATGGATTGCTATTTATAAAAGGCTTAGCATACTGCCCGACATATGATGACAGTTTAATATTGAATCGACTCCCCACTGGGGAGCTGGAAGTCAGGGAGGAAGCCTGGCTGAAAAGCATAGAACTGATGTTTGAAGTGAAGGGACCTTTGAGCAAGCAGAGTAGATCTCCTGGGACCCACACAAAGTGAAACAGAAGAGAGTCATGGCTGTATATGAAAAGAACAGGAAGAACAGGAATGCTACACTGCAAAAGGACATTACAGCACAAGAGAGAAATGAAGAGAGACACAACATTTTATGATTCTGGCAGACACTGAAGCCAAAAGCCTGGGACACAGTGGTTCCTTTATCCTGATTTGTTTCAACTGTGTTCTCTCTTCTCCTTTCTCTCTCTCTCTCTCTCTCTCTCTCTCTCTCTCTCTCTCTCTCTCTCTCTCTCTCTCTCTCTCTCTCTCTCTCTCCCCCTCCCTCTCTTCCTCCTTCCCTCCCTCCCCCTCCCTTTCCCCGTCTTTCTCCCTCTCCCTGTCTTTTTCCCTCTCTCTCACCTTTTACCTCTGAAGAAAGCAACCACCCCCTTTATGGAGTTGGTCATTAGTAAGATTATGTGGTGTTAATGAGTTCTTTTTCTCCATCTGTGAATTTGCATTGCACCTGTCCCTGCTGTACTTGGGTATCTTAACTGCAGTACATGGAGGGAAATATTCACATGTGCTCATTATTCTAAGGAAACTTGGCAGACTTGGGTCTAGTTGTAGCAGGGTCAGGAGAGCTATGATGCTGTGAGACCATTCATTCAAAACTAAAAACAAGATGCTGGCGAATATAAAGGGTAGGAGAAAGAAACTATTGTTATTCAACTTCAACTTAAGGTGAACTACTTTATACACTACTAGAAAAAAGTTAATTTTCAAAAATTGCTTCTTTAGTTTTTAAATAGAAACAAGTAGATTCTTTTTACAGAGTAATATTCAGTCAGCAGAAATAATTTTATTTTAAAATATATAATATACAATTAAACACTAACACAAATTTTATATTTTCATTCTTACATCAAATTTTATATTTATTGTACACTCTCTCTTCTACTGATTTTTGTTTTCCATTTAAAAGCATTTTCAGAAGGGCAAAATTTGAAATGTAAATAAATGAAATAACCAATAAAAATTAAAATAAATAAATAGAATAAAGGCATTTTCAGATTGTTAGATATTTTGTAGATAGATTCCCTGGTACCTGGAATTTTAAGACATCTGTTTCTTTAAATTAAACTGAAATTTCTATGTTTCTAAAATGATGGTTGGTTGGTTCCATGACATGTATTCAGTTTTAGTGTCTTATAAAAAGTTAAGATATTCTACCAAAATCATGAGTCACTATTTTCTTGGATTTTTTTAAGGAAAATACATCTTTATATTTTAGAACATGGTGGATTTCTCATTTCAAACTGTTTGTTTTTGAGAACTTTCAAAGACATCAGCAAGCTCTGAGAGCATTGATCAATGTTCACTCAAGCATACATGAGGCTCTAGTTTCAAACACGGGGAATCAAGGAAATCAAATAGAGGCTGGGAGTAAAGAGGCAAGAAGGGAAAGAAGGGAAGAGGAAAGGGAGCCCAGCAGGGAGAAGGCAGCAGGATGGCGTGCAGGGAGTGTGTTGTAGGAAGCCAAGAAGTACAATAATTGTCAGCATCACTTTGACATCATCAGTAATATCTGATCAACTTTCTAGGCTGCAGTTTTCAAAACTCTTTGATGGACATTATTCTTACCAGGCCAGTCAAGATTAGGCTGACAGCATTACTTTCTGTGGCAGATATGAGGGACAACTATCACCACACCTATCTCAAGGAATAACTGAGGTGATTGGTGTTCTACTCCCAGCGGAGGGCCCAGCAGTTACTATTTTCAGTGCCACCATGCTACATTGTCAGTTCCTCTACAGATTCCCTCAAATCTAGACTCTTAGAGATAAAACAACCCCAAGATGCTGTGACAAATAAGATTCAGTCAGCTCTTGGAAACATGCACAGATAGCTAGGGTTGTCTCAAGCACATTAATCATATGACACACTCTAGATAAAAGGCATTCATAATTCAATAATGTGGGCATATTAGACATCATGTTACATACTTAATTAAAAAAATATTAGTCAGTGTCTCAAACTCCCAATATCAGGGGAAAAAAAAAACAAAACAAAACATGGTCAATATTGCCAATAAATTAAAAAAAAAAAGCCCACTTGTATAATACTTTCTCTCTTATAGACCATGGAAACTCCATCAAACCCACATGACAGATCCATAAAACAGATCCTATTATTATATTATTAATCACCCACCCCTTGGTTGTACAGATGAGAAAACGGAGGCATAGGTAGATTATAACTGAAGGATCCAAGGTCCTTCAGTTCTTGAAGACAAAACCCATCCTCTACTCTCTTAACCACTGCACATTCAGTCTGTCATTCCCATGGGAAGACTTCAGAGAAACTGATTCCACGCCCCACACCAACACCCCCCCCAAAAAAAACCCACCTATAATATCCTTTGGAGACCTACGCCACGTTATTTCAATATTCTCAAAGATTTGATAAGTGGTTTAAAAGACAATTTCTCGTTTGGTTGTTTTTTTTCCTCCTGAATCGTTGAAGTCAAGGGGAAATCTCCGTTTATAGTACATCATTAGAAGTGTACATACTTCACAGGAGCTCCCCCCAAAAATCAGCTCACACATAATTGAACACAAATAACTAGAAGGCCATAAAAATTGATCCTTATTCCTCACAAAAATCAATATTTGACATCAGAAAACTCCTCAGGCACGGGTAAAAGCTTAGCTAACAGAAACATGTCCAGCAAACAATGGGCTGGCTTCGACTCTGAATGTTGTTGTGCTAGGTCTGGTACTTGTAATCACCAAGAGATGCCCGGAAATGACCTTGATATCAGCAGTTTTCCCACCACAGCACATTACTGTGTTGGTTACTTTATTCTTTTCCTATTGTATCTCTCCTTATGTGAAGTTTTGGCTCAACACTCAGAGCACAGAGTGCCAACCCTTCCTAGTCTCGTGATAGCCTGGATATCACTATAGCACCAAGGAATGAATGGATTGATGGATGAATGGCCACAGAGAAGCAGGCCAGGCAGAGTGCGGCGGTGACCTTACCACACATCCAAGCTGCATTGTCAGCTAATCACTCTGTCAATTTTTGAGAATTCCTTTCAACTCGGAGACTCTGTGCCATCTATGCCAACAAAGTGACAGTAAGTGAAAGAAAAAAAGTGAAGATGAGAAATGTTCTTGTCATCTGAGCTAATAAAGATCCATTCTAGTCATAAAGACACAGTCTCTCTCATGTTTCCTATAAACTCAAGGAGGCTCCAGCATCCTGTCTAAAAAAACACTTTCATCATATTGAAGCACGTTTCCGGTTGCATCCAACTTAGTCATCTTATTAATGAAAGCAAAATTACAGTGCATTTATTTAAGTGTATTAAATTATCTCTAAATGGATGATTTCAGGATATGAGTAACTTTTCTTAATTTTTATGTAAGTCCTTTCCCTTTCCCTTTGTCATAAGGATGTGTGGAGGTTATTTAAAAGACCATCTCTTAGAGCAATTGGCCTGTTAATAAATTCAAGGTTGATTCATCAGAGAAGTTGGTGTTTAGATCCCATGTATGTGGCACACTTTCATTGACCCCCATAATTCTTATACTCAGCAGTAGAGGAGACAGGAGGAAGAGATGCTGATAAATTGTAAAGATATTAGGATGTGAAGAAGAAAGCCAGGGCAATACCACATTGCTTCAAGGAGAAAATTTCCATTGACTTATGACAAGGATGTCCTCCTGAAAAAGCGAAGTATGCTCATAAGTAGTCAGATTTGTGTGGTTCCTACTATAGATGATCCTCTAGCTTGGGTTCTCCAAAGGCTGGAAAATGTACTCAGCGATCATCCTAAGTACAAAGCAAATACAGCTGTGGGTGAGAGGTCAGGTCTGAACAAAGCAAATACAGCTGTGGGTGAGACGTCAGGTCTGAACACCTCAAACTGGGAATCATATCTCAGTCTACTTTTAAATAGAGACCACTTCTCTTGAGAGAGTGGATGTCCCATTCTAATCCAACATTATGAATCTGTTCTCACTGAAAAAGTAGCTCAAACTGTGAAGGTCACAAAAAGACGGCACTTATTCTACACACACACACACACACACACACACACACACACACACACACACACTGGGGATGGGTCTTGTTCGGGCCATTCTGAAGTCAATAGTATCTATAATAAAAACTTAATAAGTGTTTTTAATCTCTATTATATTTGCATGTTGATACTTACTTATGTTAAGGGATTCTATTTTTATTTTTATGTTGTCATAAAACTCTATTATTTGGATTTTGTAAATATACTGCATATTGACATAAAGAAAAGATATTATATATACAATTGTATGTATAACAATGCAAATACAACATGATCAGAATTTAGGAAATATCATTCTTCAAAGATCAAACAGCTTTTCTTATAAATATCCCTCTGGTATTTTGATAGCTGCTGATACACTCATTCTTACACATGACTCTGTAGCTCCCATTAGGGTCATCAGTCAGGGGTAGCAGAATTAAGTCATACTACAAAAGTAGGCTGAAAGCGAACAATGTTTACTTCTACTCTTAGGATAACTGCCATTGAGTGGCTGTTTCCAGCCAGTTCAGATGTTCTTCTACCTACATGGGCATTTGCTGAGCCAACCACATTGTTAAAGAATATTCTTCCCTCTAAGACACTGTATCCTGGTTCTTTGTGGGTCAGTGATCCATAATATAAAGCTTATCCCAACTTACTTACTCTAAACTCCTCAGGTTTCGGTTGGAGAGATGTGCTAGATCAGCAGTTTTCTAGTCGAGGTAAGGATGGTTGTCTATAGCTCTCTCTTGTGAGGCTATGCCAATGCCTGGCAAATACAGAAGTGGATGCTCATAGTCATCTATTGGATGGAACACAGGACCCCTAATGAAGGAGCTAGAAAAGTACCCAAGGAGCTAAAGGAGTCTGCAACACTATAGGAGGAACAACAATATGAACTAACCAGTACTCCCCAGAGCTGTGTCTCTAGTTGCATTTGTAGCAGAGGATGGCCTAGTCAGCCATCAATGGGAGGAGAGGCCTTCGGTCTTGTGAAGATCATATGCCCCAGTACAGTGGAATGCGAGGGCCAGAAAGCGGGAGTGGATGGGTAGGGGAGAAGGGCAGGGAAGGGTATAGGGGGCTTTGGGGATAGCATTTGAAATGTAAATCAAGAAAATATCTAATAAAACTAATTAAAAAACAAAATGTAAAAAAATTAATAGAAGAAACACAAGTTATTTCTTTAAAAAAAAGTATGGTTGCCTGTATGGATGGATGTACAAATGTGCATACATAAACTAGAATATAGTTTAAATTATTTAGAGTATTGTTTAAAATAGGAAGCATGGGGACACTGATGTTTTCATGTGAAGGTTCCCATTTTTAACTCAGGAAACTCATTTGAAATATCATCCCCTTGCTTTGGAAAGCTAGTCAGACTACCTCACGAACCATTTGAATGTGGCCTAAAATGGTGAAAGTATTGGCTAAGGGTGGACATGATGAGTTCAAATGTAGCCCCTCTTCACACCAAGTAACTCACATGGCTTTTAGTAAGTTTTCCTAGATATAGCACTCACAAGTCAGAAATGTTCTTGTTAATGATTCCAGAAGCTTCACCACAAAATACTATTCTGTATTTCAAGGTATAGGTAGTGTCTTTCTAAGAAGGGCCACAGTCTTTGTAAAGAATCATTCTGATGACAAATTCCTTGTCGTTGTTTGTTGGCTATGCATATGGGATAATCAAGATGACTGATCCTTGCATGATCCTGCCAACTGTGCTTCTGATAAATGGGCTGATTGCTCTGACCTAACATTAAACAGAGTAGTCAACAACTCAGATGAGTTTAGTGGCTGCTTCTGTGGAAATAACAGTCACAGTGAGGCTGTTTTATGGTTAATCTATTTCATGCTTAGCATAATTAGAATACCTGAAATCAGGGGAAATTGTTGATGTCTCATGTAAAGACTGGAACCTTGGAAAGCAAAGGAAAGCAAAGGGAAGCAAAGGAAAGGAAAGGAAAGGAAAGGAAAGGAAAGGAAAGGAAAGGAAAGGAAAGGAAAGGAAAGGAAAGGAAAGGAAAGGAAAGGAAGAAAAGGTTAACAATTTTTACTTACCATAACTGCAAAAGAAAAGGTAAGAGAAATATAGTGAACATTTTTAAATTCAAAAAACTTCAAAGTGAAGTGAATTTTCAAAAGAATCTTTAAAATACATATCAGCATTCAAACAAGAACTTATAAGGAAAAGGGGGGGGGGGCAATGAGACTAGAAATGTCCAGAACTTAGAAAAGAAAAGAAAAGAAAAGAAAAGAAAAGAAAAGAAAAGAAGAGAAGAAAAAAGAAAAGAAAAAACACTGAAGATATGAAATCATAATAAAACCCACACAAGGAGCATAAACATCCATTTTAAAAATCCAGAAATGAGTCTTAACAAATATGCGTGTGGACGGAACAATGTAGAGAAGATAGCATGAGTAACAGACAAGGTGTGCCCCCCACACAGGCACAGTTAATGATTCCAAGGGACAAAATGCAGTTTTTAAAAAAGGAAATATTCCTGAAATTTAAATTTTAGCTATATGTTAATTTCTAAGTTAATAAAGAAATGCCCAGTTTTATAAAAATCTGATAGAAAATTATATCAAAGTAAATTTAATAAAAGACAATTTTATATATTTTTTAATCAACTTATATCATACAAAGAATAAATGCAGGTAAATCTTAGGTGTGATTAGTGCAGCACTTGAGAACAGACTACAGAATTGTGTCTTTTCCATGCTAAGGTAAAGTAAGTTTGATTTTCCAAGTACTTCTGGATTATATATGTAACAAAAAGATGTTCTCGGGGAGATGGTAGAGTGTAAAGCTCCACTCTTTTTAATATTTACCTTACTGAATTTTATAAACCTGCCAGACAAAAGAAGTCCATCGTGGTGGGCTCTGACTGGAACCAAGGTGGATATTTCCTATAAATAGAGTAACTCTTGAAGTTTTCATTTTTTTAATAAAAAAAAAAAATTCTGACCTGAAAGTAACCCATATGTTCAAGATGCTGAAGGAGTTCATGCAGCCGGATGACTGGATGTACATGCTGAGCCACAGCAGATGGCTAGGTGACTGTGTACTTTCAAACCCCAATAAGGAATTTGGAATATTCCTAAGATCTCCCAGGAGCCTCTGAAAGGCTTCCAAGTGGGAGATTTTTACATTTCCTGAGAGAGTTTGAGGTGAGGACTTTGAGTGAGAGAGACTGGGAGAAATAACATGGTTTCACACAAGAAAAGGGAGGGAGGGGTGAAGTCAGAAGCTTCCTAGAGAAACATGAATGCTGTGGAACTTATCCTAGTAGCTTTTGAGGGTGGAGAAATGATTCACCATGATTGCTAATATTCCTGCCAGCTCCTATCTTCACGCCCTCACTGCAGGTCAGTCATATATGACCCTAACTGGGCTTCTTCAGAGGCCCTACCAGTATGCTTCCCTGAAACTGGAAAACTCTCCCTTCAAGCTAAGGATAATTTTGCCAATTCCTGAATTCCCTAGTCCCCTTTTCAAAAAACGTTCTGTCAATAAATCCTTGGGCAAGAATTTCCCTCATAGGTCGTTCAAGGGAACCCCATCTCAGATAGAGGCTTTGGGGAATTCTCAGGAGCATAGGCAAGATAGAACCACACACACTCTTACTGTGGTTAATGTATCCCTATCACAGGTCACAGGTAGGTCTGAAACCCAGTGCTGTTGGGTGATTCATGGTCTTGCCACCAGGGTAGCATGATTGACTCTGCCAAGTAAAGGAATATCCACGACAGCAGCTTAAGTCATTGATAGGTCATGAAACTGAGGCTGGGTAGGGAATTAAAAACAGACAGTATGGACAATCAGGAGCAAATAAGAGAACCTAACGCTGGGTGTCTTAGTCAGGGTTTCTATTCCTGGACAAAACATCATGACCAAGAAGCAAGCTGGGGAGGAAGGGTTTATTCGGCTTACACTTCCATACTTCTGTTCATCACCAAAGGAAGTCAGGACTGGAACTCAAGCAGGTCAGAAAGCAGGAGCTGATGCAGAAGCCATGGATGTATGTTCTTTACTGGCTTGCTTCCCCTGCCTTGCTCAGCCTGCTCTTATAGAACTATCAGCCCAGAGATGGCATCACCCACAACGGGACCTCCCCTCTTGATCACTAATTGAGAAAATGCCTTGCAGCTGGATCTCCTGGAGGTACTTCCCCAACTGAAGCTCCTTTCTCTGTGATAACTCCAGCCTGTGTCAAGTTGACACAAAACTAGCATGTACACTGGGGATGGATAATATGGCTTCTTTTGAAACTAGGCATCCAAACATATACAATGTATTATATATACTATTGGTTTAAACACACACAAACACTCCCAGATTCTGTTATACTTCAGTATCTGTAGGGATGGGCGTTAGTTCCAGGAACCATTGTCAACACCAAAAGTCTGCAGATATTCAAGGCCTTCATGTAAAATGGCATAGTTTTTGCATTTAACGTAAACATCCTGTCTTATAAATTAGAACAGCTAATTATGATGTAAATAGCTTATATAGTACCTTATTAAGGAAATAATGATAACAAAACATCTTTTCATGTTAACACAGATACAGTTATTTTCTGACTGGGTCCGACCATTAATTACTTCAATCCTTTGACCCAAAGCTCCTGGATGTTTGGAGCAGAGGGTGGGGGTGTTGGGGCAGAGGGTGGGCATGGGGGAGTGGAGACACAACAGATAACGATGAAATGTCTACAATGAAGGCCCTTCACACAAAGTGAACTACTCAAGAATTATAGAGCAGTTCTTATTTCTCATTAAGCATCTATTTGAAGTAGCAGCTAGCTGAGCAATACAATGACATTAGTTAATATTTTAATGGTTCTAAATCCTTGAGCCAATGAAGCTTTATCAGTCGAAAAACATACAATTATGCAGTGTCACTTCTTCCTGCTTCCTGACACAGCAATAGGAAACGATTTCTGCATGTGAGTTTTGGATTTTTTTTTTCTCCTATAGAACAGCAAGTGTTAAAAAAAATGTCCTAAAGCCCTAAAGTGTTATAAGTGTTCTACTGATAGACCAAGAATGAATTCAGAATTGGAAATCTTTGCTCAACTCTTTCCCAGTGGCTCTCTCTCTTTTATCAGCATGAGCATCCATTTATGATTGAAGGCCCTGTTTAGACAGCCAAGCAAATGAGTTGCTAATGATTTGTAAATTTGTAATTTGTAATTGTAAATTTGTAATTGGAATAAATTTGTAAACGAGCCCTGACACATTTACCCTAGTTTACTAATGTGTCTAATTGTTCTGACTGCAACTCAATCCTGGATCAGAGTTGAAATTTGAGACGTCCAGTGCAAGCAAAGACTTAAGTAAGTAGGCCATTATTTAATCCCATAAAATGCCCTTAGGGGGATTGGAAGTCTCCACTCTAGTGAGACACCAGTACACAGCACCTTTGTGTACCTGGAGGGAAACCGAGGACCTGAGCAATCCCTTCCCATCATGACTCTTCTCCACACATCATCTCCTACAGATGAGATGTCATGTTCTTCCAATGGAACTACAGGCCATCTGTGTTTCCCAATGCCTACATCACAAATTCACTTCTAATGACCTCAAATTATTTTTGACTGAATGATCTTAGTACTGGGTCAAACATATAGGTGAAGGAAAAGTCATTGGATCTTGAAGATATCCTTATGAGAGTCTATGGCAGACGGATGGAAAATGATTGGATGGCTTGATATTCACTAGAATTCATTTATTTAAAAAAATTGTAGAATATTTTTTTATTGCAGATATTATTTTAGTGTCTGAGTGGTGATATTACCATAAACTGAAAGGATTAGGTTCTTACCTTGTGACTTTTATAGGTAGGAATTAAGAAAGACAACGCATGTTTAACCTGGAAAAAAAATATAAAGCAGCTGCTCTCAACCTGTGGGTCCTGACCCCTCTGGGGCTTGAATGACCCTTTCACAGCGGTCATATATCAGATCCTGCATACCAGGCATTTACATTCTAATTCTATAACAGCAAAATCAGTTATGTAGTAGCAATAAAAATAATTTTATAGCTGGGGGTCACCACAACATGAGGAACTTTACTAAAGGGTCAGAGCATTAACGGTTGAGGAGCATTACCCCAAAGCTTTACAGAGTTCTTTCTAATACTATCTGATGTCCAACACAGGACTACTTTCTATAACTGGCATATCTTACATGAAAGCTAATTTTTATACAGTCCGTTCATCCCTCCAGATTCTGTATTTTATGTCTGACCACAAAAATGTCTTGTGAGGGTGGAGTCTTGGGTTTGGTTTTGTTTCTTGTTTTGTTTTTAAGTTTTGGTTCCTTATTGCCTGCCATTCTGCAAAGTCTGGTATTCAAACAAACAATCATTACCTTTTGAACTTCATCTATGGTCAGAAGGTCATAGAATTGAACATTCTAAAATGTTCTTCCAAACACACTTTTTAAGACTTCAAGTAGTCAATCTCTAGCATGTGTTTCCATTATTATGTCTCCACTTGAAAGTTTTCAGAGTCTGAATAGGAAGGTAGGATCAACAAGAGGGCAGGAGATGGCCTCACTGATCTGGCAGTGACCGAAACTAAGACACAGTCTCTGGATTGTCCTTCAGTTCAAAGATTGCAACAACCCACCTGGGATGTATTTGATTAGTTAAAAGGCACTTACAATTTAAAAAAAAAAAGGTGAAACAAAATTCAACTAGCTCACTTTTTCCTTAATTAAGAAACTACCACCTGTAGTTTCTTAATCAAGAAATCCAGGCTGGCAAGATGGCTCAGTAGGTAAGAGCACTGACTGCTCTTCTGAAGGTCCTGAGTTTAAATCCCAGCAACCACATGCACATAGTGGCTTACAACCATCCGTAATGAGATTTGACACCCTTTCTGGTGTGTCTGAAGACAGCTACAGTGTACTTATTTAGGGTACTTAATAGTAAATAAATCTTTAAAGAAATCCACCATAGTTGGGAACAACAGCTTCTCGTCCATTGATGTTCTGTCTCTTTAATATGTATGTTCCAAAACCATGAGCACCAAAACAAATACTTCTAATACTCAATTATGCTAAGTAGCCCCATTTGAATTTTTTCTCTGAAATAAATCTAAATAAACATTGATAAACAGGACAAAGTATATTAGTAATATGTTGCCTGAGCATGTGATTTGGGGAATTAAAATCACAGCCAAGAGAGCAAATAAATATTATAAGCTACACTGCTTCATACTTGCCAAACTCTAAATCATTAGCAAATCACTGGATGATTGCAGCCACAAAGTGCTATCTGTTTCCCTGGAAATCTGAAATCCACTTATGAGGCATAACGGGAGGAGATGTGACTGTAGATACGTGATTTACAAGGAACTATTAAGGCTGCATAAAATGAACAAAAGAGGTGTGAGCTGAATTCCTTCTGTGTACAAACATAGTTGTCAAATTAATCAAATTTTCCTAAGATAGATTGGTATAAGCCACATAGGTTCCTATCCTCAAATAAATCCTATTCTCAAGTAAATGTCAATCAGAGAGGATATGTAGGATAACTCTACCCCAAAGACAAGTAGGGGTGCTGAGAGAAATGTAGGGGAAAGAGTATCTAGGTAGGAAAGGGGAACTACAGCCCTGCTTCCTGGAGTTGCATTGGGGTTTGAATTGGTTAGGAACTGGACAAGCATAGGAGAAGCCAAGCTTCAGAAGAAGGACACTTAACGAAATATCATAGCCACGCCCTCCAAAGAAGGATCCTTTCCCTCTGGCTGAGGGTTATGACCAACAGAAGTATGAAGTAAGCTAAGAACTAGTCAGTGCTGAAGAAAGTAGAAAGGTGGGGGCTGCTACTAGGAGCAAGCAGGGAGGGGGAGGGATTTGCTACAGGGTGAAGAGGAAGAAAAAGGGGAGGGAAAGGAGAAATAGGAGGAAGGAAAGTCAAGAAAGCTCCCGTTCCAGAAGTAAACATGAGCGGCCATCGGGTTTACCAAGGCATGCAAACATGATCTACTAATGCCATGTATAACTCTGCCCACCTCTCCATTTCCTCAGATGTCAGTATTCCATTCCTTCCAAAGCCATCTTGTGTGGGTAGGATGAGGATGGTTGTGGTACATTTGGTTTGGTTTGGTTTGGTTTAGTTTGGTTGGATTTTGTTTCAGGGTTGGTTCTCCATGAGAGGAAAGAAGGAAACTGAATTCCGTGATTGGGTTAAAGTAGCTTTGACAGAGAGTTCACTAGGGGATGATGGGGAAATGTACCTAGAGTTATAAACATCTTAGAAAGCCAATGTCCGCAGTATGTGTAGATCTTAAGGGAACCTCACAGAGGGCACACCCACCCGTCCATGGCTTTGGGAGACTGTGTCTCTGAAAATGCTTCATATTTCATGTGTCCCCAATTATGCAACTCTCACACTGACCCAAGCCTTTTGTGTTTTCCTGGTTTGTCTGTGATATGTGCATGGTGATGAGTAAGGGACTCAGAATGCAGCTTGGGACCAAACTGCAAAGGATTTCCAAGTTCAAGTCAAAAATTCAATTTAATTTGACAGCAGAATCCCCTGTAACTTAATAGGCCAGAAGGAAGGGTAGAGATGAAGGAGTACAAGTTATTATGTCCCATTTCACTATAGTGAGGAACCTCCTGGACATCCCATTAGGTCTCTCTCAGATACCTCAAACTTGACAGTGAAATTTCTTCCCCTCACAATGTACTTACACCTTGTTTCCTATTTTGTTAGTGGACATCATTTCCTAGCTGGGAATCTGGGACACAGCCTGTCTCTATTTTCCCTTGGTGAACATAACCAGGCAGTGACGGTGATGTGTTATCCCTCTGCAATTCACCTTTCCTTTTATCTCCATCACTACCCATTTACTCAGGACACCCTTGGCCTTTCACTGGCATCTCTACAGTGTAATGTGATAGAGGCAGATGGGGTTGCCTGAGTTCATGTCTTAGACCATTCCTCACCAGTTATGTGCTTCTGCCCACTTCAAGTCCACATTTGCCAAATGTGGAAAATGAAAGCACTTAGAAAGAATAAACAAGTAAGTGAGAGTATTGTGGGAAAAAAAAAAAAAGCAAAGATTGAAACTCATGACCAAGCCTTGGCTTTATCTAGATAGGAATCTAGAAAGTAATACTTCACAGAAGGATGACAGAAAAGTCATGGAAGCTATACATGATTTTAAGTTTTCTCAGAAAATATAAAACCAAACAAGCTGATTAGTAATGATATTAAAACCATACTATCCTCCCAACCTATGTCACTAGGCACATTTCAAGTACTCAGCAGCCACGTGTGGCTGGTCGCCCCCATTGTCGAATGGAGCAAGGCTAGAGAGTATGACTGTGGACTGAAGAAATGTCAAAATAAGTGAGAGGAAGTCTTCAGAAGGATCCCTGAAGGAAAGTGTGCTGAGTTAAGCCTGGCCATAGAGAATTGCAGGAAACATAGGAAATTCTAGAAGGAGAAAAACATGGTTAAGAGGCAGGCGGATTTCTGAGTTCAAGGTCAGCCTGGTCTACAAAGTGAGCTCCAGGACAGCCAGGGCTATACAGAGAAACCCTGTCTCGCAAAAAAAAAAAAAAAAAAAAAAAAAAAAAAAAAAAAAGAATTTTGGGACTACACTTCATAAACAGTCATTAGGTCATTTTGCTATAACTCACTCTGAGTAAATACTGAGCACCTACTATGTCTGGTGATGTCTTATGTAGTGGGACTCTCTGTGACTGCGCAGTGGCTGGTTGTTCTTCAGCCACTCCCCTCCGTAGCCTTCCACATCTTCCAGTTACAGCCCCTTGCCATACTTTGATTAAAACTTCTCCAGACATTGTACTCTTGCACATTGTACTTCTCTTCTTATGTCTATCACAGACAGACTGTCATTACTGGGTGGCTCATCTCTGAACCCACTGCATTGTTCTAGTTACTAAGCCATGGGAGCCCTCTTCCATCCTCTGTACTAAAGATGCAGAATGTTCCATAGATGATTCTTAGATAATGACTCAGGTAATATGCAAGTTTCAGCTCCCAAGGTGGTCAGAGTTCAGCCAGAAAATGAAAATTTCAAGAACTGTTCTGTTGTGTTTTGTTTTTTTCTTGGTGGTGTTCGGTTGCCTTGCTTTGCCTTTTGTTTTGTTTTCTTTGTTAGCCCATCACCAATAGTCACACTGCTTCCAGTGGCATATACCCATGTAAGAGGACAGACTTGAAATCATTTTTGACATAAATCAGATAACCAGAAAGGTACGGTTTCTGCTCGAAGCTACTCTTCAGGTTCACTGGCAGTGCAGCGGTCAAGGTGGATGTTTTAGAAGACTTGCATATCTCCTTGCGGAGAGAACTTTCAGTTAATTCATCTTCAAAGGAAGCTGCTTTTATCACTGAGTAGTGAACAGGAAGAGATTAATTTTAAAGAGGAGCAAAACAGAACAGCCTAAAGAGCCCACTAATGATGCTGTTTTCCCCATTTCCTGGTCTTGGTGCATTATGTGCCCATGAATGATGGGGCAAATTGTGAGCTCTAGAAATTCACATTTTTCTAAAGGACATCCATTTCCTTGCCTTGCAAAGCAGAAGTACAGGTGCAACAAGAAAAACAACAGCCCCAGCTGCTCCTTGCCTGTCATTCCTTAAAGAGAATCAGAGCCCAAACCTTGATTTGGAGGGAATATAGAACTGGATAGAGGACAGCAGTAGTTTTCTTGACTTCAGTCCCAATTCAGAGAATGGTATACTCATAAAGTAACTTCAGCACACAAGGCTAGTGAGTGTCCCCTGCCTACAGTTTGTGGTGCTAATGTCCTGGCAGAAGTGACTGAACTAGGAAACCTACACTAGATTAACATAGTACAGGATAATGTGGGATATTGATATAATGTGTATAAAAGCAAAACACAGTTGCCAAAAAACGTTAATTCTCCTGCATAGGTGTATACATTCTCAGAAAGTTCAGCAAGCTCTTGTTTTTGTGTCTTAATACGCATAACATGAAGCCACTGTTTTGTGACTAACCTTTTTAGGGAAGGATCCTTGAATCATCTATTAGGATGTAGATGACGGACGAACATGACTTTCTTTTAGCTATAGAATACATCTACTCTTGTGTTCCACATGTTTATGCTTTAAGAAGACAAGTTCTATGCCATCTTCTGTAATAAATAACATGCTTCTTGTGTCAAAGTCCCAGAAAGTGCTCGGTAAGGATCTGTTCACTCTGCTGTCACCTGATGACAGCTTACCTTGGGCCTTGTAGCATGTATAACATCAAGGATGAAGGGGACAGAGTGCTATCACCTGAGTTATAAACGGAAACTAATAAACTCTTGGTTCTGAGATTGCATCTGAGTCATTTATGGTGCTTCATTTGACAATCTGAGTCTTTTAAAAGAATTGTGGGTAGAATCTTGTTTGGACTCCATCAATGGCAAGGAAAGGGTAGATGCCATCTGTGACGCTTAGGTTTAGGGAATGCTTTTTATCTATTTATCAAACTATACATCTTCACAGATACACTGCAAAACAAATGCTAAGAGAACATTTCATGGAGATATCATATTATTACCTTTTTAAAGTGTATTAAAAGTACTCCCAGCCATTTTGTATCACAGGTTGCAATGATGCAATTGGCTCCAACATGCCTGCACTTGTGCCTTATATTGACTATTCACGCTTACGTCTTCCATCTACTGTCAAGCTCTGGACACAGGAGCTGATGAAAAGGGGAACAAGTACCAGAATGCATTCACTGCATGTAAGTGACAGAAGATTTTATTTTCAAACATGGTGCTTTCAGACAAACAGCCATTGGCTTGCCTTGCCGCCATTGAGAAGCAAGTGTTGCCGAGGTTTCAAGTCTTTTGCAAGATTTCTTGCCCCAGTTCCAAATGCTTTTGTGGGTCAATTTGCAGCAGATTAAAGGGTGAAGATGTTTTGTGTCGAAAGGAATATGCTATCACAGGACTGATCTGCAGTCTGCCTGCCTCAGACAAAGGTGGTAAAGAACCAGATTCAGAAACTGATGAAAGGCAGCCCAGGTATCTCCTAGGCTGCTCCATACCCCAAGAGTGCTGGACACTTTTATTATCCAGGCTATCTGCAGCTAGATTTGTGATAACAGGGGACTTTCTATGTATCTGGGCTCATGCCTTTCCCAAGGATTCCTGTATCATTCCGACTCTCCTGTACCTTTTGTGTATCCCAGACCTAAGGAGAAGTGTTGAGCCACTCCAAATTACAGTGACTTAATGAACACTGTATTTGTCTCCTTTCTGTGGGCCACCACCACCGCCACCAAACTCCCATAAATGTCTCAAAAGGAAACATTTCTTTCCAGGCTGAAAATACATCTGGTGCTTCTTGGGGACTTGGCAGGAGGTGTGATGTGTCACGGGTACATAGTAGGCCTGCAGGAGCATTGTCTGTACATGGGGGCTGTAGATAGCTAAGTACAGCGGAGAAAGTACTTAGAGCCACCTGTGTTCCCAGATGGGGCCCACCAGGGAAAACTCAAACCATGTGATCTAATGATGGACACATTGAAAAGAGACTTGGCGGTAATAAATTTCTCTGTTTTTCTGTTTTCTTTTTTCTTTCCTTTTCTTTATTAATCCCTTTTGGATATTTTTGTTTACTCATTCTTAGCTTTATGCCCACGAGCCTCATTTGAGTTCCCACATAAGGAAAATCAAGTTCTTTTTCAAATTCCCTATGTCTCATTGGCCATTTGTCGGGCTATGGCTGCAGGTGTAATCAGCAGCTGAGAGGGTGAAGGTCTGTTGCAAGGACTGTCCCCTCATTAAAATGTCCCCTCTTCAGGGTTCTCTGTGACAGAGCTGGCAGGCTCAGGCAGGAGTGATCCAAGTGCCTTTCACCTCATTTATTTTCACCGCTTTGCTCTTGGCTTCCTTGGGAATTATTTAATTGGGTTACCATTGTCTTTCTGACTGGAACCTATAAAGGGGGACACATTTCTAAAGCGGAGTCTTCCTCGCCAGCCCTCAGTGGGCTGATTAAGCAAAGGCAGATGCTTGACCAGCCTGGCCCTTAGTATAAACACAAACAAGATTTGGGGCCAGCCATTTTATCTGTACCCTGTTTAAAAGAATTCCGGAATGAGAAAATGAATGAGCTCCCCAAAAGATCTCTTCCTGAAGAAATCTCTTGAGACCTCTTCATTGAAGCTCATTGTTTAAAATGACATTTCTCTGCTGTTTCCCATTACACCCCATCCTCTACTGGGAGAACACGCAGACCTCTTGAGAAAAATGTGTTTACGTCTTTCCATAGGATTTACTAACTGGGGGAGTTTAGGAAGAGGAGACCTACATAGTCTTAATATCAGAGTATCGCAAACAAACAAATCTGTTTATTTTGCCTTTAGCAAGGAGATATTTGTTTTCTAGACTCCAGGTTTTTTTTTAACATACCCAAGGATGGATGCTTGTTTTGGGTGCTCTATGGCTGAAATAGAAGCAAATCTTGGGGTTCTCTCTGACCTCCGCAGGACTTCAGAGCGAGGTGGTGTTTAGGCGAGGGTCTGCAGGCACGTGGATCCCAGGAGCTTCTGCCTGCAGTGCGCAGTTTGTAAGCCCACTTGATCCAATGCTTTGTTCTCTTGGCCTGTGGAGTTTTGAAAGTAGCACAGAATGTACCAGGGTGGGCTCAGCTGGAGGTGACCGAAAGGAAATCTTGAGAAAACTGGCAGAGAGCTCTGCACTGCTGTGAGGTAGGCAGAGCTGAAGGTGCTGAGGTCCTCAGATAGGCAAGAACATTTTTCTGAGGGCTGAAGAAGGCTAACAGCTTGAAGCTGGGGCCTTGTCATCATGAGATTTCAAGGAGAATGACTCTCCCTAAAGTGTGTCTATGAAATCGAGCCCCATAGTAACACAAGGGGCAATATCGAACATTTATTATAAATCAGAAACTGGGCTAAGCCCTCTGAGCACACAATCTTACTTTTAATCTGCACAACAGCCCCTAAGTGCTAAGTGCTTCAGTTACTGCATTTATAGACCAGGAGACTGCAGTGAAGTAAGGACCAACATATTTGCCAACATGACAGAGGAGACAGAGTGTCATTTCAAGGATAGTTATTGTCCTTGAAATGTCATAACGACCACGAGGCCCCAGCTTCAAGCTGTTAGCCTCTTTCAGTCCTCTGAAGAATGTTCTACCCAAGGACCTGCAGCCCCCTCAGCTCTGCCTACCTCACAGCAGTCCTAAAACGTGCTCTGAAATCTAGAACTCGGGCATTGAGTGACTAAGCAGAGTGGAGTGGAGGTCTCAGGCTTGTGCCCAGGTTGAGAACAGGGATTGGGATCCAGGGAAGGTTAGCAAATATTGAAACATTTCCATATGACAGAGCCAGAGTGTATTTTCAGTTGACCAACCATCAACTCTTTGTGCTTTAACTAAAATTTTTTTTGGCCTTTGTTTCCCTTTCTTCCTTCTTCATTCTAAATGAGCAGATGAATATATACCTCTTTCCTTTCCAGATTTTATCTAAAACTTCCAGTATTTCAAGCTTGTACGTGCTACTGCTCTGACATCTTCAGGCTGTTGGAGAACAACCAGCTCATTGTCACGTCTAAATCCCACTGTTACTTTTTATGTGGTACTGGAAGCTATCATAGGAGATGGAGTGAGCAACCTTTTCACATCTGTTCATCATTTGTCATTTGGTCCATTTCCACAAGCAAGTAGAGAAACATTCTCCCCCAGGGAAAAAAGAAGGAGGAGCTGGGAGCAGCTGCCCAAACAGCCAACCTCCTCAGTGCGCCCACCTCTTCAGCCACTGGGAAGTTAGCACTGCAGCCTGTCACTTGTCTCAGAAAACTAGAAGTAGATGTAGAGTCCTCTAGGTCCTCAAAGGCTCCTATGTAGCCAGCAGCTATGAATAATGAGTTTCTGTTTTCTCCTTGACCCAATCATTTCATTGTCTTTTCCAGATTATCCAGTATTAACTGTTCTGATACAGTCTAAGAAGGTAATCCACGCCCCAGTTCCAATCCTGTACAATTTGACCAAACACAGAATACATACCTTGATACTGTCAAATTATCTATAGCCTTAAGGCATGAATTATGTAGACTTGGGTTTTGGAGTTGTCTTGTCTCTGAATCTAGAGCTGAAGATAGTAGCATACAAAGGTAGTGATTCCTGGAAGAAGTTTTATGTCAATCCGAATTTCGCCTGCAGCACAGTAATCATTTTACCATGTCAGTGTGATAGTCACCTCCATAATATTTGCCTCCACGAGGCAGGCATTGGGTCACCTTTAAAACTTGTATAATTAGATTTTTTATTATATATTTACTTTATTTACATTACAAATTTTATCCCCTTCCCTCATTTTCTCTCCGAAAACTCCCTATCCAATCCATCCTCACCCTGCTTACTAACCCACCCATTCCCACTTCCCTGTCCTGGCATTTCCCTTCACAAGACCAAGGGCCTCTCCTCTCATTGATGTCCCACAAGGCCATCCTCTTATGAATCCTTGAAGTCCCTCCTTGTATACTCATTAGTTGGTGGTTTAGTCCCTGGGAGCTCTGGGGGTACTGGTTAGTTGATATTGTTGTTCCTCCTATGGGGCTGTAAACCCCTTCAGCTCCTTGGGCCTTTTCTCTAGCTCCTCCATTGGGACTCTATGCTCAGTCCAATGAACGGTTGTGATCATCCACTTCTGTATTTTTCAGGCACTGGCAGAGCCCTATGAGACAGTTATATCAGGCTCCTGTCAGCAAGCACTTTTTGGCATCCACAATAGTGTCTGGGTTTGGTAGCTGTATATGGGATGGATCACCAGGTGGGACAGTCTCTGGATGGCCTTTCCTTCAGTCTCTGCTCCACACTTTGTATCTCCTTTCATGGGTATTTTGTTCCCCATTCTAAGAAGGACCCAAGTATCCACACTGTGGCCTTCCTTTTTCTTGGGCTTCATGTGGTTTGTGAATTGTATCGTGGGTATTCCAAACTTCTGAGCTAATTTACTTATCAGTGAGTGCATACCATGTGTGTTCTTTTGTGATTGGCTTACCTCACTCAGGATGATATTTTCTAGTTCAATCTGTTTGCCTAAGAGCTTCATGAATTCATCATTTTTAATAGCTGAGTAGTACTCCATTTTCTGTATCCATTCCTCTGTTGAAGGACATCTGGGCTCTTTCCAGCTTCTGGCTATTATAAATAAGACTACTATGATTTTTTTTAATTCTCTCTTTTTAGTTAGTGGTCTGTGCTTTTCTTTGTTGACCAGACTCAACCAGGTGCTTCTCTATCTGACAGAACTCACTGGTTCTTATGTCCAGAAAATTACAGAACCTAAGACAACACATTTCCCAACTCTTACAGACAGATTCCCTTTGTGGCTTCATGATGAGGCACTCTAGACTAAACTGACCATGAGTGAAGAAGAGTAACAATATTTAATGTTACCAAATAAATGGCTAATTATTGACTAAAAAGATCAGCAAAAATGATTGAACGTTTAAAAACAAAGAAAAAAAACCCAGAAAATTTTGAGACAATGTTAAGATGAACAATGATTGCCATTGAGTCCTGGGTTGCTTTAACACTACTAGGTGTATTTTATACTTATGAGGAGTATCGAGTCCCATGTCAATCTATCCTTCATGAAGCCATATAAAGGTTCCTTGTGCTCTGCCTTTGCTGCTCCTCAGTGATGGACTGTAGCATCTACCTCTAAGAAATCCTCTCCTTCACAGGTAGCCTTTGGTAGTGAGTTAAACGCAGTAGCCAGAGCAAACTAAGCAGGTAGAGCACCCACTTAGGAGTGGAAACCCCATTTTGTTGATATTTGGGTTGGTTTGGGTTTGTTTTGCTTTGTTATGTTTTGAAGGTAATACAAGAGAACACAGATTTACCTCCAGTGCATGGTGTTCACAGCAAGAAGAAAGGCTTGGCATTTGCAAACATGAGAGGAGGGAAACATGGGATCTATAAACCATGATGGTCTCGCCCGTCCCTTTTGGGCCTCTGTGCTGCTTATAGGCAGCTTCATTAAAAAGCAAACGTGGAAGTTAACAGCAAGCAAACTTCCAACCAGGTTATTTTATTACATAATTAACAAGCTATAGTTCAGAAAGTCATGGGGGAAGAATTCAAGCTTCCTGCTGAGATTTTTAACATTATCTGATATTACATATTTTCATATCTTTTCACACTCACCCTGCTGCTATTACTGTAACTTAGAATGCAAATAGGAACTTTTATAACTGAGATGGGTCATTCTTTTAATACGTGAGCTGCACTTTGTTTTCTCCTGAGGTACTTCTCCTGCAATACAATAAAATAAATATTCGTGGGAGGGCAAAACTGCAGATGGAAACTAGAAGGATCCTTGGTTCCTGTGTCCTGATCAGGAATTTGAGCAGAAGTGGTGGTCTTAACTGTGCTCACTCCTGGGAGACCAGTTCTCTCCTGGTGGCATCTAGGTATGGAGAGCTGTGGCACAGGGTCCAAGGTGAGGCGTTTCAGAGGTTCAGTCCATTACTATCATGGCAGGACGCAGGGCAGTGTGCAGGCAGACATGGTGCTGGAGGAGCTGAGGGTTCTACATCTTGATCCTACGGAAACCAGTGGAGACTCTCTGGTTTGACACTTTAATACATTAGCAAAATACGGCTTGAGTGTGCAGGTCACCTGTTCATTGAACATCACTTTTTATTTCATTTGTGCCCTCTTGTATATTAGGAAGTTGAACTCTGAAGGTTTAAGATTATTGTGGCTTGATTTTGTAGTTCTTTAGAACCAGGTAAGCCAGTGGAAAACATCAAAGTGTGCAGGGATTTCCCTGTGTTTCATCTCCTTGGTGCTGAAAAAAAAATCTGCTTTTCAAAATGTTTAATCATTTCCTTAGGAATTTGAACCTTCACCCAAGTCTTGTTTTCACTTCAGTATCAGTGTCAGCACAGTTTTCAACCAATGCTGCCCTCCTGCTTCTAAGTTAGAGTGCACACGACCATTATCGGGGTTTCAAAGCATAAGGGCATATTTTACGACGAGGGCGGTTTCCATTGATAATGCAAGCTGTGTGTTTGGTTTTAAAGCTGTAAAGCCCAGATATGATATGACATGAATTAGTTACCTTCAAGTATCTGTATTATGGTTTAGTTTTTCTTGGTGACCAACCAGTCACATAAATGCTTCAGGGGTAGGATCTCTGCTTAAACACCTGCAAGCAAAACTGTTCCTCTGATTAACAAAGCCAGCTCAACACCTGATGATCAAAATCGCTGGCATTAAGTCTTTGAAAGGGAGCAGCCTGCTTCCATGGTACAATCATTCTGAGTTTGAGAAGCGAGTTAGTGACCACTGTGTTCCTTCCTCTCTCTAATTAGCAGTTATTAGCGTCTACAGAAACTCCAAAGTAAACAGGCCAAGTGTGATGTGCCTTACACCTTCCATCCAGCTTCTGAGGTGTCCTCCTGTTAGCCAGTGTCTCAAATAATCACCAGACCGCTCACACATGCACCCCCACGTGAAGCTGGTAATCAAGAAGGCTAATCAAAAGTGCATTGAATCAGCAGGAAGTGAAATAAAGACATTCATCCACCAAATAGGAGTTTTCTTTTCCCTAAAAGTAAAATGAAATAAAATAAAAATCCTCACACATCTCAATGATCCCAGCGGACAAACTCAGCTCATAGAGAACCTTCACATATGACCCTGCACCACACCCAAGGGGAGAGTACAGTGATAACATCTCCTTGAGCTAGCCTGGGGAAAATTCTGAGACCAGTGCATTGGGCCTGATGGACTAGCCTGGCAAGGGCTTTCGTTTTTTGGATGTATGGGGATGCTTCGCTTGTTTGTCTTGGGCTGCTGATCCAGTCCTGGTAGGAAAGACAACTCCTTGAGCTGATACCTGTGAAACCATTTGTATTGAAACCAAGGACATCATAGGCCTACGAGATTACAACACCTGAGGGAATTGGAGAGCCTTTTTCTGGAGGAGGGGATGGATATCAGAAACTCGATAATTTGCATTAGCCTGAGCACTAAGTCTCTGTCTGCCCTTTAGTTAGATCTTCAGATTCTCATTTCAAAAGTATTGTAGAAAAATACAAGATTCCTTTCTCCACTTCAGATTCTACTTGTGAATAATCCCCCATAGCTGGTTAAGGCTCATCTTATTACAACAGAAAATAATGTGAGGAAATTTTAGTTTCTTCAGAAGAGATGACCTGCTAGGCCTGGTGGCGCATGCTTTTACTCCCAGCACTTGGGAGGCAGAGGAAGGCAGATTTCTGAGTTCGAGGCCAGCCTGGTCTACAAAGTGAGTTCCAGGAAAGCCAGGGCTACACAGAGAAACCCTGTCTTGAAAGAAGAAGAAGAAGAAGAAGAAGAAGAAGAAGAAGAAGAAGAAGAAGAAGAAGAAGAAGAAGAAGAAGAAGAAGAAGAAGAAGAAGAAGAAGAAATGACTTACAGTTAAAATCTGGAGATTAAATATATTCATAAATACAGAAGTTTTTTTTTAACAAGTTCCGTAAAGTATTATTTAATTTTTAAAATTAACACTTTGCCCAAATATCTCAGGGAACTGTGCTGTTTGTATTTAAGCACTCCTGATATGAAACCTACAGTCTGTGGAATATGCATGTGTGCACTTAACATGTTTTAATTCCTATGTTAAAAAATGAAAACTATGTCTTCCCTCAAAAAAAAATCAAACAACAAACATCTTTCCTGACACTTATTCAAAGAGTAGTTCACAAAACAGAACCATCAGGCAGCCAGTTAGGCAACCGTCAGATCTGAGTCAGAACCGCCGGCCTCTTTGCCATAGCCAACGGGGTTAGGAAAAAGCTGATCATGTCTTCAGAGGGGCTGAGGCACAGAGAAAGGGATCCCACCTGAAAAGGCTCATCCAATCCACAGCTCCATTGCTCAGAGGCATGAGGCCTTTGGCAACTTAGTCAACTTTGAGTGCCATCATTTTCTAATGTAGGGAAGAAGAAACACTTGCATACTGTAAGTGTAGAGAGTAAAATCAGTCTGTATTTTGCCATAAAAGCACAGGCACAGACATATAACAAGTTTCAGTCACTTATGAAACAGGGGCAGTAGCTCCTCTGTTTAACATTTCCAGTCTTTCTATTTCTTAATTTTTACCTTCAGATATTTTTTCATTTTCTCTGTCTCTGCCTCTCTTTCTCTCTGTGTCTCTCTGTGTCTCTCTGTCTCTCTGTCTCTGTCTCTGTCTCTCTCTCTCTCTCTGTGTGTGTGTGTGTGTGTGTGTGTGTGTGTGTGTGTGTGTGTGTGTGTGCATTCTGTATTGCCCAGCTATTCTTGGCCATGGGGCCTGCCGTGGACTGTGGTTGATGTGCTCAGTGAGATTCCACTGGAGAAAACTAACTACATGTTCTTGATATTGTGTTTATTTTATCTTAAGCATAGAGAAGGCCTTCTTTCTCTGCCCTTTGAAAAACTGTCTTGAATTAATAAAATCTAAATAATTGAGAAAATAGCAGTGTCTGGAGAACAAAAGGCACGCAATCTTTTTACCTTTTCATAAAATCACGCAGGGCAAAAAGTAAAACAAAGCAAATAACAAGCGACAGTGACAAGGAACTAAATCTATTTGTCCACAGGAGTTTTTAGGGGGAAAGCTGACTTCCCTCCTGGTGAGCTCTACTAGTGGCCCTACTCTGAGCCACCCAGCCTCCCTCTACCCCCAGGTCTGCTCACAAAAGCTCAGCATTGCCTGTAAGTGCTTATGAGAAAAAGAAAAAACCCTCAGGCACAGAACAGCACATGTACATGAAAACCAGAGGAGAGAAGAGAGGTTCTGACAGGCTTTTATTTAAGTGTAAAAACCTCACTGTGGTCACTTTCAGAAAGTCTTTCAGCAACCTAGAAAAGGTCTTTTCATATTTTAGAAAGCAAAGAAGAGCTCCCATTTCTGCATTCACTGTAGAAATTAAATTGTAAGATGTAATTATGAGGGTAAAGCTTTTCCAAATTTATTTCCTTTCTCTTATTCTATTATTATTATTTTCTTCTTCTTCTTCTTCTTCTTCTTCTTCTTCTTCTTCTTCTTCTTCTTCTTCTTCTTCTTCTTCTTCTTCTTTTGATACAATCTTGCTATTCATTTCATACTGACCTCAAGCTCATGCCATCCTGACCGGGACTGCCAGGATTATAAGCATACACCACAGTCTATGTGGAACACATTCTCTACATACTTGGAGACTTTGAATTACTAGCTGGATTCTATTTTTTTAATCTCCCTTTTCGATGAGATGTAACTTTTGTTGTTGATACACAGCTCTGTCCACCATTGTACTATGTGGCAGATGTGTATGAGTGTCACCCTGTCATAGAGAGCATGCTACACAAATTGACCTGGGATACTGCTACATTGCTGAGATTTAAGAAAGGGTTGTAATGAGTAGGCAGTCTGAGAGGCAGGGCACAGGCACAGGCAGAGATAGGAGCTACAACCAGGAAGTTAATGGGTGGTGGAATCCAGAGGGAGTAGAGCTGGAGTTGATGGGAGGTGAGGAGCTGAGCCTAGGTCTTCATGGGTCTCTGTACCTGAGTGGAGTTGATGGGAGGTGAGGGGCTGAGTCTAGGTCTTCATAGGTCTCTGTACCTAAGTGGAGTTGATGGGAGGTGAGGGGCTGAGTCTAGGTCTTCATGGGTCTCTGTACCTGAGTGGAGTTGATAGGAGGTGAGGGGTTGAGTCTAGGTCTTCATGGGTCTCTGCACCTGAGTGGAGTTGATGGGAGGTGAGGGGCTGAGTCTAGGTCTTCATGGGTCTCTGTACCTGAGTGGAGTTGATGGGAGGTGAGGGGCTGAGTCTAGGTCTTCATGGGTCTCTGTACCTGAGTGGAGTTGATGGGAGGTGAGGGGCTGAGTCTAGGTCTTCATGGGTCTCTGTACCTGAGTGGAGTTGATGGGAGGTGAGGGGCTGAGTCTAGGTCTTCATGGGTCTCTCTGTACCTGAGCACAGCAGACAGTGAGTATCATAGAAGAAAAGAACTTCTAAAAATTCTACAGTGAAGTTTTAAAATGGACTCTGGCTAATGTACAGTTAGAATTTTTTTTTCCTACAGACTTACCATTCTTATCCTTACATGGAACTGTGTATTAAATGATAACCAAAGAACCATAAAATACGGTCATGAAAGGGGGTTAAAATGTGTGCCAATTTTATGTAATTAAGAAATCTGATGGTAAAATAAAATTTCTCTGCTGCACATTTGGATGAGTGGGGGTTCCCCAAGAGGTGGCATACAAAATTTTCCAGAATAGAGTTGGGTATCTCCCTACATCACGGGTTTTTTTTTGGCCTGCAAAATCCTGTTGACAATTTTTTTTTCCACAAATGTTGGTCCCTGACACAATGCATGTCAATCATGAACCAAATGCTCCATAAAAGAATCTCAGGTTTGAGAAATATAAAAACAGATTAAAACCAGGATCTAATTTGACACTTTAAGCTACATCTGTGTAGCATTCCACGCATGAAGCCTCTTCCACACAATCCTTCCACCGCATCCTCACTGGAGCTTTCCCTGTCCCACACAACCCTTCCACCGCATCCTCACTGGAGCTTTCCCTGTCACACACAACCCTTCCACCGCATCCTCACTGGAGCTTTCCCTGTCCCACACAATCCTTCCACCGCATCCTCACTGGAGCTTTCCCTGTCCCACACAATCCTTCCACTGCATCCTCACTGGAGCTTTCCCTGTCCCACACAATCCTTCCACCGCATCCTCACTGGAGCTTTCCCTGTCGCACTGGCAGTTAAAAGAGGCACTAAAATCTCTCATAGATGATTGCAATTAACTTCTCTCACCCTGTTTTTGGTCATGAAATCAAGATGTTGGACACACTAAAATGCATAATTGTGGCTATTTTCATCCTTCTGTTAACTACAAAATATTCCTAATTGCTAGTAATTCTCTTTTTTTTAAAGTCTTCTCTGTCTTCTACTATTAGTTTTCTTGTGTTGTTTTTTTTTATCTTTTAGCCTACAACTTAATCTGTCTTAACATGAGAAATAAATAGCATATATTGGATCATCTTTTTAATTCATCTTTATAGTGTTGGCCTTGCCGCTGACATATTCAGCTCATCTACCTTTAATGTAATTAGCGAGGTGTGGGAACAGATCTACCGTTTTGTTATTCTTTCTGTTTCCCATTAGGTTTTCAGTTCTTTCTTTCCTCCACTCTGGTGCTCTCACGTTTTGACTCCTCTGTTGAATTGTTAGCTCTACAAGTCAGCACTTAATGCTCTCGCTTAGTGTGCTGTCTTTGAGATAGTCTTTGCACAGAGTCATTATAATCTACAATCACTGCTGTAATTGCACAGAAAGTGTACGAACCTCCACATATAGAGGTTCACTTTCTATGGCCTACGTTTCCTCCCATATATCCATGTACATTTAAAGTCCATCCATTCCTATTTTTTATATTTACATTATTTTCTTGACTTTGGCTACTTTCACAGTTTCTACATTTTCTCTTTAGTGATAAGCTTAGGGGATGTTTGATTTATCCTGCTTTGAGTTAAGTGCCTTCTTGAGTCTTATTTTCTAAATCATTTAGAGGCATTCTTTCTTTCCTTGATTTTTAGAAATTCATTAGCATGCACTATATTAGTTTATATTTCTTACAGACCACTGGGGTTCTGTTCTAGAGTCATTTCTTATTCCTTATGCTGATACTTAAGGCACTGAGCTGCTTGTAAGTCCTTTTGTACTCATTTTCTTTTTTTTTTTTTTTTTTTTTTTTTTTTTTTTTTTTTTTTTTTTTTTTTTTTTTTTTTTTTTTTTTTTTTTTTTTTTTTTTTTTTTGTTTTGTTTTGTTTTTTCGAGACAGGGTTTCTCAGTACAGCCCTGGCTGTCCTGGAACTCACTTTGTAGACCAGGCTGGCCTTGAACTCAGAAATCCACCTGCCTCTGCCTCCCGAGTGCTGGGATTAAAGGCGTGGCGCCACCACGCCCGGCTCTGTACTCATTTTCAAAGACCATCATCTTGAGTTCAATTTCCATATACTTCTAAGGTATATATTCTGGAGATATTTCTCTGTGGAAGTTTTATTCTCTTTTATATGATTGTATTGTTATTTGTTTGTTTTTTCAAGAAAGCAGAGTTTTGTTCTGGCAAGAAGTCAAAATATTGGAAGTTTACACACTGTCAGATTTGGTAACTGTACTGATTTTAACTTTCTCCAAGGAGGTGTTTCTTACTTTAAAGGCATGTTCCTTCCTTAACAAGGAACAGTTGCCCTGTGACCTCAAATGCTTAAGCTGAAATACTCAAAGAAGTCTCTACATTCTAACGTGGAGCTACACACAGACTCTCCTGGCACTACACACTGATATCATCTTCCAGGTCCTCTGTGGCAGGTGAGGTCTGTGCCATGTCTTAGAGATCAGCCCTCAGAAAATGCACCCAGTGAGTGAGAGCAGGCAGACCCCACCTCCCGAGGGTGTGTGACTCCTCTGATCTCAAACAAACACATTTTTGTCTTCCTTTGTATTTATCTTCATATCTTTTTGATCTAGACTGAAAGAGTTCCTAAATATTTTCCTGATTCAAAACAATACAAACTTTGTTTTTATTTTTTCAATGAAAATGGAAAACCAAAAGCTCACTTTGATGCTTGTCTTGAATCTCCTTGCCTTTTTGGCTCTTAGAATTTCCATAAAGCACAAGGCATTGGTACATAACTGTAAACCTAACACTCTCAGGATGTTAAGGCAGGAGGTGTCTTTCTTCATCCCTACCTTTTGATGCAGGATCTCCTACTGAGCCTGTTGCTCAGCATTTCAACAAAACTAGCTGGCCAGTGAGCACCCATTATCTACCCATCTCTACCTCTCCACCACTATTTGCTAAATTTTATGTGGGTCCTGGGGATCAACTGAGACTCCTTCTCGGTCCTGATCCTTTTAGTTTGTTTTAATGCAGTACTGTTAACTGGAGGCTCTAGAGTGCTCATGAAGACCACAAATACTCAGGCATTGTATTTGGTACACGTGCAGGGTCTGGATCAGCTAATCCCTGTTCCACAGACCAGTGCTTGGCTGCTGTCCTCCAGACTTGCATATGTCATGCTCTCAGATGATGACCTAGCTCCATTCCTGTCTCAAATTACAGTGACCCCTTAGCTGAGAACTGATTAGAAATACAATTAACATGCACCTTGAAATTAGCTCATTGCTTCCTGTCTAAAAACCCTTTTTCAAGCCTTCCCTTAAACTTCACTATTAGTGTGGATGCATGTCATGAGCTGTAGAGGTACACATGTGTTGCGGAGGCCACACATGGAGGGCAGAGGACAATTTCCTGGACTCAGTTCTCTCCTGCCACCTTTACATGGGTTCTAGAGATTGAACCTAAGTCATCAGGCTTAAATTTTCAACTTCAGACATCTTGGCTCTACACTTTCCTGAAAACTAGCCCTTCAGAAAAGGCATAAATTTCTTTTTTTTTTTCCAACTTTTATTAGATATTTTCTTCATTTACATTTCAAGTGTTATCCAGAAAGTTCCCTATACCCTCCCCCCTCCCGGCCCTGCTCCCCTACCCACCCGCTCCCACATCTTGGCCCTGGCGTTCCCCTGTACTGGGGAATATAAAGTCTGCATGACCAAGGGGCCTCTCTTCCCAATGATGGCCAACTAGGCCATCCTCTTCTATATATGCAGCTAGAGACATGAGCTCAGGGGGTACTAGTTAGTTCATGTTATTCTTCCACCTATAGGGTTGAAGACCCCTTCAGCACCTTGGGTACTTTCTCTAGCTCCTTCCTTGGGAACACTATGTTCCATCTAATAGCTGACTGTGAGCTTCCACCTCCATGTTTCAGAAAAGGCATAAATTTCTATCTGGCACTCTAAATTTCCACACAGTATGTTTATGAAGATGTGACTGTTTTTCATAATCCCACAGCACAGAAGTGTTCCAATGTGTGCTGTCCCTGTCTCCATTACTTTCCTATGACAGACATGTCTTGTAAATACAAGTAACACAGATGTGTTTGGTAAACACTTGTTATACATAAATAGCCCAGAGCACTTTATAAAGAAAGGTAAAATTGTGGTCACCATTGTCCTTATGGTTATCATTTAATGCCCTGAAGAGCTCAAAGACATTACTGGTGTTTGAAGCCTGGACCAGCTATGGCTCTAGGTGCTCAGTCAAGAGTAAAATAAAGGTAGACAAAGAACATAACATAGCAGGCAAATGTTATTTAAAATAAAGCCGTAGTGTAGGTTAGGAAGGAATGAATATATATATATAATCAAAATTGTAATTGGTGCATAAAAATGAAGGTATTAAAGGACTCCAAGTTATTGCCAGGGATATCATTTATGGAGTTCCAGGGTAGGAAAAACTTCATGACATAATTTGACAAAGTTCTTCTCTTGAGATTGACAGGCTTGAGTTATAAAAGCCTTTGCTGACTGAGCAGATCCCTTCTTCTGGGTGATTTTAATCATATGTATTTATACATAGGTATACAATAGTAAACCGAGGTTCTTTCCTAAAAGTTCACTTAAAGGACACAGTTTGCTTTGTTGTGTATTCATACAAAACTGCCTCAGGCATACTGGTCGTCCTACTCTCTCACCTGGATGTGTTGCCAATACCTTTGGCTAGTATCTGTCCAAGCCTGATGGTTATTAGGGGGAGGAGAGACATACTTCATTCCTCATAGTTGGGTTGATGCAGTTAGGAGTCCTATGTTTTGAGGTGAACTGTGTGTGTACATAGTACATGAATGGAAGAGTCTCAAGCTGGCCAAGTGTATTATCAGAAGAGCAATGTGTGCATAGCCCATAAACCAATTACAATCCCTGATAGCTAAACTGTTTCTTATGCTTTCCTGCCTTATGGGTGGGGAGAGGCTCCTAGGCCAGGTTTCCTCTTAAGGAAGGCAAGCAGCTTTCACATCAGTCATCAAGTTGCTAAGGATGGGTAGCAACAGTGACCTGATTTTATTGTTTTTCTATCTTTTGTGCCCAGAATACAGATTTGCTGATCTGTTTCTTACATTCCAGGATTCTTCAATAATCCCATGAAATTTATAATCCCATGAGAAATTTCCCAACACACTAACAACTTCCAGGTACACTGTTTGCAAGAACAGTTTACATATTTGGCCAAAGTTCCACAAATTCATCCTTGAGTGCCTTCAGACTTCTTGGGTAAATATCATCTTGTCCCTGTACTCGATTTACATCCAGTTTATCAACCAGACCTGAACACCTCATGCAGTCCTTTTTGATCAGTTGCTTCTGATCTGTAGAAATCCAACTTTGCTCCTTTCTCTCTACCTTAGATTTTGTTTTTAACAATAGGGATTGAATCCAGGGCCCTACATTAGCAGGTCAAGCCCATGACCAGGCTAAGCATTTTGATTTTATTTAAGATACATGACCAGGGTATGAACAGCACTACGATGTTTAAACAAAAAAGAATGTTATGAAGAATCATTAGAACTTAGTCTCTGACTGATGGAGTAAAAGAGTATCAGTAGCCTCATTATACCCCTATATATAATAACTAGTCATCAAGAGTATAAGATAGAAGTGCCAGTATGGTATTTGTCGGAAAAATACAAGCAAGCTCAATCACAAGACATGGATGGACATGCAACTTACTATCTCCCTGCGTGGTGGGTTGACGATTCCTCTTTGAATCATCTTCCTGGAAAAAGCTGGGCAACGTCCTTAAACTTTATTTAGTTTTGATTTCTCTAGAGAACAGTTGTTTGTTCTGCGGGCCCCTCTCATTCTTCGAATTTACATATTTTCTATTTGAAGTACTCCCCACATTTTTCACTGTGTGCAATGATTCTTCACTTCGTGTACCCCAGTTCCTGCCAAGAACCATGGTGTGAACTGTTTGGTAATTGCCACTGTTTAGCCCTCTGAAGGGCCTTTGTTCGGGGGTTAGATTTATTGATTCTAGTTTCTGTTGTTCTGGTAGCAATGAAAAGGCAAATGATGAGCAGGCTTTCAATNACTCCCCACATTTTTCACTGTGTGCAATGATTCTTCACTTCGTGTACCCCAGTTCCTGCCAAGAACCATGGTGTGAACTGTTTGGTAATTGCCACTGTTTAGCCCTCTGAAGGGCCTTTGTTCGGGGGTTAGATTTATTGATTCTAGTTTCTGTTGTTCTGGTAGCAATGAAAAGGCAAATGATGAGCAGGCTTTCAATAATCAGGCCTTTATCGGTGCCAACACTGCCCTGAACTAGCTGCACCCTCAGCCACTGTGGCATGCAACTATAGAAACTCAAAGGGATTGAATAATGACAGGAACTGCAGAGCTTTAAAAAAAAAAAAAAAACACCCATTGTACCCCTGTGTCCTCTGGCATGGCCACCCTGGGAGGACAAACTAGGTCATTTGAATGCCTGCTTGTACTTGACTCCAACTGGTCAGTAAGACCTCTATCTTCTTTAGGCTTCCCACAAGTGTTTCTTTGATACCATAACCAGTGGGGCTGTCGGCACGGCACAATTCCTTATGCAAGACTGGCCTACTTATTCCTGTGGTTTGTAGGCATCTGGTTGTCAGTTTCCTCACCTTCGGAAGCTTTGCTGTGTGGTCCTGGTAGTACGTGTCATACTGCTGAGTGTGTGTGTGTGTGTGTGTGTGTGTGTGTGTGTGTGTGTGTGTGTGACTGCCTTTTCGTATGCAAACACTGCTATTTTGAAGGTGGTAAGTGAAATGGGTTCTCTGTGAAGTTTGACAACAAGGTTAGTTCTTTTGGATCTTCTCCCTCCCTCATGGGAAAAGCATTTGCCAGTCAGCTCCAGAGAATGGCACTTTTGCCAGATCCATCTCGTCCTAATCTATTTCTCCACAATGACTACACCAGATCGCAGCATGTGCTAAGATGTTACCCACTGTATTCTTCAATGCCATCCTTGGTCCTTTGCTTCCCTATGCATGCCTTTGAATAAGCACATGCGTGCACACATGTATGTATATCAGCTAACAGACATAGACCAACATCTTACTTGAAGAGTTACCAATTCTAAAAAAGTCTTTTGTCTTTGGACTCATGAAAGATGGGCCTCGTTATTAGTATTTATCCCAGCTTCCTTTGCCAAATGAAATATTATTATTTTTTAGTTAATTAAAAAAAGCATCAACCCACCTTAGAATTCTCACAAGTGCTAAGACTAGTTTGACCTTCCTTTTAGAACTAGGTGCTGGAGTCAAGACAGTAGAACTCAGATTCATGAGCTATAAGTATATGGAAACATTGTATGTTTGCCAATCTACCCTTAGGAAATTGTAGACTGATCAATACTTATTGATACCAGGCACAGCCTACCTACCCTATATAATATATTTCATAATTTCTAGGAAGCTGCCATTATCTGAGGAGGGAAGAGATAATTCCTTTGTAAATCCCACTTTTTTCAACACCCAACCCTTATGTGCTATTTATAGTAAGAATAAAAGTGACAGAAATACTGTGCTCCATATTTTATCATCTTTTTTAGTTGTTAAAAATATCGCAGATGGGTTTGGTGCATTTACACACACACACACACACACACACACACACACACACACACATGCATCTGTATGAGTATGTGCCCATGCATCCAGGCCCTGGCAGATGAGGGTATCAGATCCCCTTCGGCTCTGATGTGTTGTAGACAGTCATGTGTTGCTCAATGCTAGTACTGGGGACAAAACTTCAGTCCTCTTTAAGAGCAGCAAGTGTTCTTAATTGTTGACTGATCTTTCCAGCCCTACTATTATTACTTAACATTCTTTTCCTGCTTATTTACTGTGTGCAGAGTTTATGCTAACCAAAACATACTGCACAATTTCACTAACTCCCCTCCTTCCATCATCAGATTTTGTTTGTACATTTTCAGATAGGAATCGTGAAACTTACTCTACCTTCCAACTTAAAATAACCAATGGCTTTTATAAAGAAGATAGATCTTTATAGCATGCCCTTGTCTGCCCTGACTAATGCAGTAACCACCAAGCATACATGATTCTTTAACTTTAAATTAATTTAAATGAAATATTAGTGCTCTCATATACATTGACCATATTGCGCACACTGGTACTACACCACAGAGCATGGAACCATCCCCATTACTCCAGACAGGTCTACTGTGTTTAAAGCTTGAGGTGGCAGCAGGAACCTGGGAGAGTGGGGCCTAGAAATGAGGTATTCTACAGTCTTGTACAATAGCCAACTTTATTCAGAGCATCAATTTATAATGTATAATCGTAGACACACACCACATGCGCATGGCAAGAACATATTTTCCCGTAGAAGCATGTGAATTACAGCAGCTGAAGTAAGTTTACTTTCATCTAATATTCCTGGAAGGGGCACAAAAGCACATCCCAAGGACAGCTCCATGGGTTTTGTTGTTCTTGTTGCCTTCATTCTCTCATAGATCATATTCTGCCCACAGTTTCCCCTTTCTCCAATCCTCCCAGTACCCCTCTCCCCTCTCCTCCAGATTTACAGTTTCCCTTCAAAAAAAGAGAGAGCAGGGCTTCTAAGGATATCAATTAAACATAGCATAGCATGTTTGCAATAAGACTGGGCAACTCCCCTCATATCAAGGCTGGATGGGGCAACCCGGTAATAGGAAAAGGAGAAAAAAAAGTCCCAAGAGCAGGGAAAAGAGAAACACTCAAACTCTTACCGTTAAGAGTCCCACAAGAACACCAAGCTATACAACCAGACCTGTATGTACAGGACATAGTTCAGACCCATACAGGCTCCCTCTTGTCTATTCGGTCTCTGTCAGCGCCTATGAGCCCTGCTTTGTTGGTTCTGTGGATTATGTTCTCCTGGTGTCCTCGACCCGTCTGCCTCCTACAATCCTTCCACCCCTTCTTCAGTGGAGTTCCTAAGCTCTGCATAATATTTGGCTATGGGTCTCTGCATCTGCTCGCATCCAGTACTGGGTGACGCCTCTCTGATAACAGCTGGGCTAGGCACCAATCTCTGAGTATAGCAAAATATTGTTAGAAATCATTTCATTGACTTTTTTTTTGCCAGTTTTGTTTGGTTTTATCCTGGATCTCTTGGACATCCTGCCTCTTGTTCCTGACCATCTAGACAATGTCAGTCATGGGCTCCCATTTGTGGAATGGACTTCAAGTTGGTTCAGTAATTGGTTGGCCACTCCACAAATTCTGCCCCACCATTATCCCAGCATATCTTACAGGCAGGACTGATTGTAAATTGAAGGTTTTGTGTCTGGGTTGATGCCCCAGTCCCACTGCTCGAAACCTTGCCTGATTATAGAAGATGCCTGGTGCAGGCTTTCTCTCCCCTGTTACTCGGAGTCTTCCCTAGCACTCTCACAGATTCCAGAGTTTCTACTGAACTAAGTTTCCAGTTTACTCCACCAATGCCTCTCAGTTCCAGTCATTTCTCCCAGTACTCTTCCTTCCACACCCCTGCCTGATCCTTCCCGTTCCTATACCCACCAGCCCCAGTCCACCCCCAAATCTATTCTATTTCCCCTTCCTAGGGAGATCCATGCATTCCCTGATAGAGCCCAGACCCAGAAAGACAAACATGGCATGTTATCTATTATGTAACAAAGAGGGCTCAATATCATGTTTGTTTGTTTGTTTTTCAAGCAACTGAGATCACAAGATTCTTGACTTGTTTTTCTGAAGTTTTCTTATAAGCCATCAGAATTCTCCTGACAGAACTCCACTTTGGGGCTGTGCTGTGACTGATGAACAACATTGGCAGGCATCCCTGACTCTTACCGCGGTGGTGAGCTTGCAGCAGAAAGCATCAATGTTCTGCCTTCTCCTGCCTCTGCTTTCTTCCCTGCCCTTTCAAGCCACTCCCTTCTGTGAACTGATCCCTGCTAGTTTACAGTGTTAATATGGAGTTACCTATTTGTGGGCATTTGTTTCTTTTGAAAGTTTCCATAATATACTTGGTTATTGCTCATGAAAAAATTAAAATTTCTGCCATTTTTCTAGTTATGAATGCTTGTTTCATGCTGCTTTTCTATTGCCACTTCTTTTGCATTGACAATAAATTTTGTGTCAGAGCAAATCCCAGTGTAATCTTTTGGAAGACATTTTAAATAGCAGTTAAGCTGCGTCTATTGCCAGCCATGTTTTACACTCAACTTGAGGGAAAATACCATGTAGAGAGCAATGTGCAGTTCCTCAATTACACAAGAGCAGGAGCATATCAGAGTTGGGTGTCAGGCTGAATTTTGTGTTTGAGGCTAGCCTGAGCTACATAATGAGATTCCATTTAAAAGAAAAAAAAACTTGCTCCAAAGTTAAAATATATTCTGTTTCAGAACTCAGAACTCTGTGTATGCACATGTATGTGCAAGTATGTGTTCAAAAATGTGCATGTATATATACACCAGAGATCAACCTCAAGTGTCATTCCTCAGAAGCCATCTACCTTGCTTTTTGTGACAAGGTCTCCAGTTGACATGAAACCCACCCAGTAGCCTAGGATAGTTGCCCAGCCAGCCCCAGAGACCAACCTGCCTGTGTCTTCCTTCCCAGTGCTGGGATTTCAAGTGAGCTGTAACTATCTATAGCTATAAGTAAGATCTTCATGCTTGCATGGAAAGCCATTTACAGGCTTAGCTATCACCCCAACCCCAACCCCAACCCCAGCCCCAGCCCCAGCCCCAGCCCCAGCCCCAGCCCCAGCCCCAGCCCCAGCCCCAGCCTCAGCTTTAGAACATTAAATATGACAAAGAAATTTTGATATCAAACTGTATATGATATAAACGATTTTAATCTAACCCCTACAATTGAAGTCTGTGTGACTGTCAACAATATAGCCAACGTATTGGAGCTAGCTTCCTAATTAGAAACATAAACACAATAAGGTCTGCTCCACGGATGCCTGTATTGACAAAAACACAGCAAATGAAGATGAGTCAACATTTATCAAGATCCTCTAATGTACTCTGAATTACACAATGCCTTAGACTGGCTACTACTCTCAAATAACCGGTGGTGTCTGGGATAACAAACAAATGTGTATCCATATATATTCACATGAATATATATGTGACTCTATAAATTAATACAGACTATCAAGATGAGATGTGACAGTAAGGAGTGACCACTAGGATAAAGACAGCCCAGCAAAGTTACTAGAGAGGACCGCGGCTCTGTCTTCCTTCTCTAACCATGAATAAAAATCTTGGAATAGAAGCAATGTTTACTTTTGTTAGGAAATTGGCTGATATTTTTACAGATTGCCAGAACCAAGAGCAGGCAATTTTAGAAGTCTTTGCCTACTATGTGTCAAAGTAAATAATCTTTCCCTCATGGTGTATTTCAGAAAGTGGGATGATACTTAGCAAACTTTCCCCCAAACAACTGTATCTGGTTCCTTTATCAGAAACTCAGATGCCTTAACTTGTTCTTACCTCATATTAGGACTGCTTTGTGAGAAACTGAGGAGGTAGGCCCTCAGTAACCACCTAGGTTAGATCTTGTGTGCTGAATGAAGTACCTTACGCTTGGTAATGTACTCACGGAAGTCCCAAATTAAGAAGCAGGCAGATGGGTTCCCTGATGGCAAAGCCTGTGGGTCACTGACAAAAGAAAAATGAAGGACCAGGTAGCTCTCTGGAGCCCCTTCTATGAAGATATGCCTTCCAGTTGTGAGCAGGATCCCTTGTGACTCAGTCACTCCCCAAAGGCCTTCTTTTAACGCTGCCCCAATGAGAATTAAGTAGCACGTGGATTATGAATGGCCTTGTGAAAATCACAGTACCATTACTCAGAGCTTCCTAACTACTGTCTTTTTTCATTCTCACAAGTTTTAAATTATTTTAAGAAACAAATTTTATATTAGAATACCACCATAAACCCATGCTTAAATATTTATTTAAATGTCAGTGTTTATTTTCTAGTGGTTTATAAAACATAAATGTTAGGTATTTAACATGTAACTAGGGAACAAATTCATAATTAACCCTGAACTCTTCATAACAGATACGCTCTGTGTTCTTGGGCAAGCCACAGCTTAAACAGAAAAATGTTAAGAATGATTCTGTGTATGTATAAGATAGTATCTCGAAAATAAAAGGGCAGCTCCATGAAAGGAAATTGTATTTTCATGAAATACCTTGTGCCTAGTCTCATTTCTTGACTCCAAGTGGACAGTGAAAAGAGACATTTTTCTGTACATCTTTGCTAGTCTAAAGGCAACAGTACCATTGGTCATACAGGAGACCTCATTCCCACAAACAGGAGCAAGTGGATCTATCCAAAATGATGATGGGAAGCTCTAAGCTAAACATTTCAAAGAGTAAGCCTGAGCCTCTGCAGACATCCTGTTTTAAATATAATCTCAAAGGGCTCAATAATTTAACACACTTCAGTACCTAAAGCATGAGCCATAACTTCAGTAACAAACTGAACTTTGTCCATGTATCATCCCTGAGGTGGATATAGTGGTAAAATTTCTCCATTTAATATATTCTGTATCCAGAAGTAGAATAATAAATGGTTTATTGTAAATCACATTTATTTACATGTATGTATATGCATATGTGTATGTATGCCAGAAAAGGTGTTGGGATACCTTACAGGACCTGGCTCTCTCCTTCTGTCTTGTGGGTCTCAGGACTTGACTCAAGTCATCAGACTACATAGCAAGCAAGCATCTTTACTCTGTGAGGCAGCTCAGAAGCCCAGTTTATTTTGTGTTTTAATATTAACATCTTACAATATGCACCACTGCCTTTTTATGGCATCCTGTTTTACTGCCTTCTCTCCAATCTCAGCCTCATAACTAGAAATGCACATTAATACATTTAGGTGAGGGTAAGGTCAATGAGAACTTGTAGAGGTCTTCAAGTCACAAGAACCTCTACCTGATATGTATTAATCCTGAAATGATTTACTCTTACTCACATATGTTGTTGACTGAAGGTAGAAGAAGGGGAGGCAGACCTTCCATACAGCCTGAAAATTATTCTCAGGTATATGAGACAATGATAATAAGGATGAAGTTCAGCAGCTTTAACAAACTCAAAGGGGGTATGGTTTCCACAGTTGAACCGTTTTATGAAATCTATTATCATACAGCATTGCCCCTGTCTCAGGTTAAATCAGGGCATATGTTTTCAGATAATAGAATCAGTGAAACCTCATTATTTAAATGTCTAAAATAATTATCAGTTGGAATTTCTGAAAAGATAGCTTAGCAATTTCTAGTATTTACCTCTTCCACATATTTTACATTCAAGAACTATTAAGAGAATTAGTTTTAAACATCCAACTTTTTTGTTCTGGTGCACATAGGTCATTTATCAATGAGCCCAGGGGTCACAATGTTAGATTTGCCAGTTATAATAAACAACAAGTCAGACACTGTGTATCTCACTGTCTAATAAAAAAAAGACAATGTTGTGCATATGGATGATTAATGTATGTTTTCAGAATAGAAAAAAATATTTTTTTTCTATTGCCCCTTCAGGTCAATGTCCTTTATTTGGATGTGAAATTCAGTCTTTACCAGACCAAATTCCCAATGTATAAGCACCAGAAGGGATCTTTAACCTCCAACTCGCCTCATTCCATGGAGCAGATAGATGACTGAGGCCCAGAATGACTGGCTTCCTGTCAGACTGGAAGCAATCTGGCACCAGGAAGAGAGAGTCCCAGCTCAACAAACAGTTCCTTTCCCTCAGAGAACGCCTCTGTGTGCAGAATAAATATTATTCAATATTAATATTTAACATTGATATTTAACATTAATATTTAATACTAAAATATTAAAATGCTTATTAGGTAGGAAGGCTTTCGCTCACCAAAGGAAGACAGAAAGTGCTGATAAGCCTTTAAGCATTTGTGTTCTTACATCTTAAGATGCAAATTTTGGAAATCTGTAGATAATCAAGAGAATTGGGGCTGAAATATGGATTTGTGGTATTTCCACAAATAGCTCTTATGAAACAATTTAGATCTGACAGCACGAAACATTTTCTCCCTCAGATAGCAAAGTGTTCTCAGATTTGTTGAAAGTACTCTTTGGATGAGCTGGATCGTTCCCATTTGCCTATGAGTTAGTGACAAAGCTCATAATCTAAAATCATCTCAGATCCATGCCTGGTTTAATGTTGAAGGCCTGTTGTCTATCACTGTCCTATTGCTACCTAGCAACCTGTTCTAGTCACAGGAATCGCTTTGAGAGTTCTTCAAATGACACTTAGCACGCAACTGATACTTAGCCTTATATTTCAGGTTTCTTCTTTCTCTTTTTCATTTTTCCTACCTGACATCCAAACCCCTGCTCATTGTGTACGGTCCAGGCCAATGGTCCTCCTTCACACAAAGGTAGAAGGCCTCCTTTGCAAGTCAGTCCTCAAGCACATGGCTGTTCTAGTCACCCTTAGCAGTGACAATTATTTGTTTATATCTCCACAGGCGGTAAGGCTCTTTAAGAAGATCTGAGTCTTGGGTGCTCTCACCACACTGGCACCCAAAGGCAAACCTACATCATGATAGGTTAAAGGATCAGTTATTTAAATGGCACTGAAATGGGCATTCCATTGATTTTTACAGCTTATCAGTGCATTGGAAGAGGAACTGTTCTTGGTAACATTGGTTAATTCGGTTCCAATAATTTTGTAGACTTAAAAAAAAAAACGATAGTTCGCTCACTTACAATCTCATTAATATGACACTTTACAATGGCCAGCACACTTAATTGGTTTTATTTTGATGAAAGAAACCTTTATGCAGCTGGGGGTGTAATTCAGCTCACAGAAAGCTTGCTCATCATACATAAGACCATGGATTGATCCCCAGCACCTGGGCAGGGCGGCAAACATCTATCATCCTTGCACTTGGGAGGTAGTTCCAGAAGGATTAGAAGTTCAAGATCATCCTCAGCAGTTCCATGCTAGCCTGCGCTAAAGATTTTGTTTAAAAGATAAAAAACGTAAAAAGAAATATTTTTATATTCTCAAAGCTTTACCAGCAAAATATTGCTAATTTTGCAAATACAATATGAGGAGTCAGGGATCACTGGTATAACATGTATTTAGACTAAATATGTGATGCCCAGTAGGGATTGGGGGTGGGTGTTAGAATAAATAAAATTGCAATTTATAGCCCAGTCTTTTTTTTTTTTTTTTGATTCATTAATCAGCTTTGTATTAGTAAATTCTCAACCCACAAACGCCCATACAATGAACTCAGAACTCAATTGGTATAAACATAAGCTACAACACTAGATGGGGTAAGCACACCCTACTTATTTAAGAAATCCTAACACTTATGGCTCCCAGGACTGTATGGCTCTGGCTCCTCTTCCTCTCCTATAGGTTCCATTTTATTTCTTTCTCTTCTTCCCTTCTGTCCTTCCGCACTCTCTGTAATTCTTAGCCCTCCTTCCTTTTCCACTGCCCAATCACAGGCTCTCGCCTTATCTTGTTCCTGCCCTCAACTGCATATAGACAGCAATCCACATTTCCCCTCTTGTCCAGTTAAAAGTCTCTTTCATCTCAAATATAAATTGAACACAACTATTAACATTTTGTAAATTATAAAGTATAAGACACATCTAACATCCAGTTCATCATCTTTGACAATTAAACAGAACACTGTTATTTATCCTAACTTTATTTTTTTTTAGTTTTTTAAGACATATTTTTTCTTTCTTTTTCTTTTTATCAGATATTTTCTTTATTTACATTTCAAATGTTATCCCCTTTCCTCCTTGTTTCCCCTCCAAAACCCCATATCCCACCCCCTCCCCCTGCTCACCAACCCACCCACTCCTGCTTCCCCGTCCTGGCATTTCCCTACACTGGGGCATTGAGCCTTCTCAGGACCAAGGGCCTCTCCTCCCACTGATGTCCCACAAGGCCATCCTCTACTACATATGCAGCTGGAGCCATGGGTCCCTCTATGTGTACTCTTTGGTCGGTGATTTTGTCCCTGGGAGCTCTTGGGGTACTGGTTGGTTTATATTGTTGTTCCTCCTATGGGGCTGCAAGCTCCTTTAGCTCCTTCAGTCCTTTTTCTAGCTCTCCTATTGTGGACATTGGGCTTAGTCCAATGGTTGGCTGAGAGCATCCACCCCTTACAGCCCAGTCTAATTATTATAATAATTATAATAGTCAGCCTGAGAAAACCTGGTCTTATCTAGAATAGTACTTGGTTTGTTTTTTTGTTTTTGTTTTTTTGTTTTGTTTTGTTTTGTTTCTACATTCTTTTATTTTTTTTCCAACTTTTATTAGATATTTTCTTCATTTACATTTCAAGTGTTATCCAGAAAGTTCCCTATATCCTCCCCCCTCCCAGCCCTGCTCCCCTACCCACCCGCTCCCACCCCTTGGCCCCGGCGTTCCCCTGTATTGGGGCATATAAAGTCTGCATAACCAAGGGGCCTCTCTTCCCACTGATGGCCAACTAGGCCATCCTCT
>LR749993.1:1157353-1170966 GCA_902729485.2 Mus minutoides
AGTACTTGGTTTTTTATACCCACTTAAATAGAACAAAAACTCAGAGTTTGTCATGCATAATCACATGCAAAGAAATATTATCAGAATACTCTAGATCTATTTCCATTATAGAATGATGAAATGATCAAAGTTCATTGAGATTTATCCATCTTCCTTTTTAAATTTTTTATTAGATATTTTCTTTATTTACATTTCAAATCCCAAAAGTTCCCTATACCCCCCCACCCTGCTCCCCTACCCACTCACTTCTACTACTTGGCCCTGGTGTTCCCCTGTACTGGGGCATATAAGGTTTGTAAGACCAAGGGGCCTCTCTTCCCAATGATAGCCAACTAGGCCATCTTCTGCTACATATGCAGCTAGAGACATGAGCTCTGGGGGTACTAATTAGTTCATATTGTTGTTCCACCTATAGGATTGCAGACCCCTTCAGGTCCTTGGGTACTTTCTCTAGCTCCTCCATTGGGGGCCCTGTGTTCCATCCTATAGATGACTTTTAATACAGGTTTCAGCTAAAGCACCACAAAGCTGAAAGAAATCATTTGTTAATGCCACGCAGAGCCAACACAGGAAACTTCCCTTCACAGTAATAAATTGTCACTTCATCAAAAAACACAGTTACAAAAATATTGATGTCCTAATTGTGTTTCCTCTTATTGTCCTTGTGGTTTTATAAGACATTCCAGTTGGACTCTCAACCATTGTGTGGTATTTGCCTGCGATGAAGCATCAGCTGTAATGTGTATTCTCACTGTTGCTACAGAAAGAGCATTATAAATATCAAGAAAAATTGCTAGACCTTGGGGGTGAGGAAGCACTCAGATCAGTACCAGTTCAGGTGCCTTTGAGTTCTGTGTGTTCCACAACCAAGGAGCAGCCAAGGAGAATAGCAGGAGCCTACAATGGTTTGGAAGTCTCTTGAACAACACTGAACAACAACTCAAAAGAGGGCTTCTCATGCCTTGTGTTGGGGTTTGGTAGATGGTCTTTGACTCGGGGGGAGGGGGCATTGTCAGCCCATATGGGAAATTTTCACGTCAGCTACATATGCATATTTATACACTGACTTACATGTGCTTAGATATTTTAGGGAGTTCATAGTATGATTTCTTATGAGGTTCCCAGCATCCTTGCTGTTACTCTTTTCTCTCTCCTACTTTTTGTGCATTTATCTCCCTCTCCTGTCCCTCATTAGTGCCCCTAATTTTCCCACCTCCCCCTTCATGAGCCATGTTCTTCCCCTCTCTGTGTACTTTAAGTGTTCTCTAAGGAAATTAAATCATGATTTAATTCACATGTAAATAAGTTCAATATAGCCATTTCAGAAGGCATATACATTTTAAAACATTATATTGTACATGACAGTGTCTGTAATTTTATTTTAAAAATAATTAATAAGTGCATTTTTTGAAAAGGAGAGGTAGGAATGTCCATGGAATGAGCCCATAAAGGCAAAGGCAGGGTTACTGTTTACCTGAGAACATCTTCACCAAGCACTTACTACAGACAAGTCTGGATATATCACTTTCTGTGTCCGGTTGCAGTTCAGCTAAATGCCTTTAGCTTACTTCCTGCAACAGTGCAGTGTTTCCAGAAGAAATCTCTTTGATAACGACCAGAATCCCTGGCATCTAGAGGAAGCTAGCTCAGAGCCGTTGTGAATGGACTTAACATGCATGCAACTTCACTGGAAGACAACAGTGTGTGTGTGTGTGTGTGTGTGTGTGTGTGTGTGTGTGTGTGTGTGTGTATGTTTGAAAAATATATGCAGTAAGTATCTATATAAAGTACCTGTGACTCAACGTTGAAAGTAGCTATTACAAAGGGTTAATTTCAGTCATTACCCATTTGGTGAAGTCACTGCCTTACATGTCAGAAGCAAGCTGAAAGTGGGGGAAGCCAGAGGCATAGGCTGGACAGGAGTGAGAATGCTTAGCGAAATTTTCAGTGCCATTCTCTGTTAACACATCTAACTGACATTGTAAATTGCCATTTTTATTAAAATGTTTTTTAGCATATAATCATTTTTAATAATGCTATTTTTTTAATTTTTTAATTAGTTATTTTCTTCATTTACATTTCAAATGCCATCCCCTTTCCTAGTTTCCTCTCCGAAAGTCCCCTATACCCTCTGCTACATATGCAACTAGAGACACAGCATATAATTTTTTTATGTTTACATAAAAAACATAACTCAATCAGTATTTTTTACTCTGTGGTCCTTTGATTAAAGGCAATTCTAAATTTTTATTTTTCAAGAGACTTTTCACCAATATTCCATTTGTTTACATGCTGTATACTATACTATGGATACAGATATACTATAGTACAGATATACTATAGTTCTATAGATAGCAAGTTGTAAGTATTTTTAGACCCACTGAAGGCTCACTTTGTAAAGTTTTCCTCATGTAGAATTGTAGAAGTCAGTCATACAAATGGCCATTCTGTCCCTTGGGTGTATTCATCACTGTAAGGACTTTGTGAGATCTAAAACGATGTAGTGGAAGTTGTAACCAGTTATTTCAACAGTACATTAATGCTTAGCATTTTCCTTCCTTCATGCACTATGTCTTCAGAGGCATGCTCAATGATGGGCTGTGATATAGATTGTCATCCTATTTCTCCAGTCTTGCAGATTCTCTGATAGTTTACAAGGTGAGGATGAAATCACCTGCTACCTCTGAAGGATGGCTGAGCAGACCTCAAGGAACAGGAGAAGCATGGCAGTGTGTTACTGTGCATGGGACTTTGCAGGAAGGTGGTTACCTCATCATCCTATCAGACCCCAAGACTTACACCTCTTTGCAGGAGGGGAATACAGAAGCACATAGACAATTTGGGAGTTAGGGAATGATCTTCACGGAATCCAATAAACCTAGAGAATAGTCAATGTGGAGGGACAAAAAAATCCACCTTGATGACATTGCTGTACTACTTCCTGGGATAATTGTTTAATCTTCCTAGTTAATGAAATCCCAAAGAAGGGATCGAAGGTGATTGAGTCTCTCTCTCTCTCTCTCTCTTTTTTTTTTCAGATCTTGTTTTTCCATAGAAAACAGCACAGTCTCTCCATGTGCTAGAGTGGGCAAGATGAGCTTCAAGGGAAAGTTACACTTTGACTCTAAGACAGAAGCTCATTCCCAAGTTTCAAAACACTCTGAAAAGCCTCGAACTTTGCAGAATTCTTTTTTTTTTTTGAGCCCCCCCAACCATTTAATTAACTCTTCCTAATATTGAATATATAATTTCTAAAGAATCAACTAAAGTTTGACAGTGCCAGCCATTACCGTGTATATTTTGAAACCTTGAGTATATTCCAAATAGAAAACACACACCATAATATAATTCAATATAATATAATATCCAATGTTGATATAAGCTTCATAGTGGAACACAATGTGGAAAAAGAGGCAACATTATGCTCTCTAATCAAAGGGTTGGAATCAGGATAGAGCTATTATGTAGGGAAATCTGTGCAATCTAAGAGGTGAATAGGACCGAACATCACTAGAGAGAAGCACAACAAAAGCAGCAGTTTATTTGATTCATACTCTGTATGGTGTTATACTTATCTCTGTCCTGGGGAGTAGGTGCTCTTCCCATCTTTACAGATGAGGAAATTCATAACATTAAACTAGAAAGTTTAGAACTTAAAACAGCTAGCCTCTGCTCCTTGTTTTGTCTTCTGTAATACATTTTACCTACTGAAAGCACTGTAAATGAATGCAGCTGTGCCAGTAAAATCTTCTCAGGATGAAACTGCAGTTTACCATCTGAAACACAATGATGAAAAACAAGAAATTGGGAAAACATTTGACCCGCTGCAGAGACCGCTCAGTGGCTAGGATTCCTTGCTCTTCCAGAGGACAGGACTCTGTCCTTGCTACCTATGCCAGGATGTTCACAACCTATCTGTAATCTACCCTATAGGACCTGATAGCTCTTCCAGCTTCTGCATGTATATGGATTATCCTCACACAGACATGGGCATCTTTATAAAAATCAATCTTACTTTAAAAACAAAGTGTTAATCCAGCAATTCACCTCATTTAAAGCCAGCATTTATTAAATATTAAATACTGATCAAGAGATGAATTTTGGTCAGGACTTTCCCAGAAACTTCCCACCTGACCATGACCTCAAGCCATGTGTTGCAAGGGCTGCGAGCACAGACCTATAGGCCACTGCACTTTCTCATGAGGCTTTGTCATTTCCCAAGAACTAAAATTCCCTGCATTCCAGGAAGTTACCCAGTTCCTGGGCAGGTGGGGTTTACAGGTCAATTTTTGAGCATTATACCCCTCCCACCCCTGGAGTTGCTTATTGGGTCAAATCTTTGACCCTATTGTTGTGGTGAATATTAACTGGGGATTTCTACCCCACCTTAGACCATGTAATTCCCAAATAAAAGACACAAAACCTTTATATTTAATAATAAGCCTTAAAGCTCTAGAGCTGGGCAGGTATCAGCCCTCTATGCTATTTTGTCTACTTCCCTGTCAATAACCCTGAGATACCACTTGCCATGTTCTGCCTGGGCCACTCCTACTCCAACTGGCCATGTTCTTATGATCCACCTACCTCATGGCACCTTCTTCCTTCTTTCTCTTCCTTCTTCCTTCTTCCTTCTTCCTTCTTCCTTCTTCCTCTTCCTTCTTCCTTCTTCCTCTTCCTTCTTCCTTTTCCTCTTCCTCTCCCTTGTTGCCTCTGCCTCAGACCCCAAGCTCAGGAAGCAAAGCCCCGCTCAAGAGTTTTTTGTCCAGCTATAGGCTGCAGGCATCTTTATTCGACCAGTAGTTTTAAATTAATGAGCAAGTTTATATAATATCATTTAGTGTATGTGAGGATCTCTACATCCCTGGTGATATCATCAGGAGCAAGCAGGTCTTGGAGGCCAGTATTTGACATTACAATAAATAGCAGCAGACCAAACCTTAACACCCTATGATGGGTCTTTTGGGATCTAATAACCTTCAGGGTTACTATCTAGAAGTAGCCTGGAAATGGATGGAGCACTAATTATTTATTTTATGTCAGGTCCCCCTTTTGTAATGTTTTTGGATAGTACCAGATTATAATCCCAAATGATTTGTATAGAAATAGTAATTTCTTAAAAGCCATAAAACATTTTTTTGTTCTGCATAAAAGTAGGTCAAGTGTCCTGTCAAGTCGCAGAACTATTTTAATTAATCAATCTACCAGTTGACATATCTGGTAGATTTTTGTTTATGTCAATTGGCATTATAGGTAGCCCTTTGTCCCGTAGGCCAGGAAGTTTCCTTCTGACTTAGCATTTCAGCCTGTTAGGTGGAACAATAAACAGCATATTCTCTTCTGTAACTACTTCCAGCTAACATTAGAACATTGCTATCTGGGCTCAGGAAGGCTGACAGGCTAGTCAAAGACTGGGCAATGGGTCATTATTAATCAGAAGCATCTGATTAGCTGATCCAGCTAAAAGACAGGGAGCAATCGTATCAGCTGGACTGGTTTATATCCACTTTCATCAAGTCCAGAAGTTCAATCAAGCTCAGCAGTTTGCAGTCTGCAGTTGATCCCTGGATAGAATCCGTCAGCCATGTGAAATCTGCTGAGACAAATAATAGACTAGAGACAGAAGTCTCTGTATATAGATATATATGTATATAGTTATTTTTAGGTTATTTTCTTGTCCAGGGAGCCACTTATATAGACTAGACAAAGATGTCTCAGCCTGATTATAGGCATCTCTGTGTGCATATCTAAAAGACAAGCAAAGAAAACTCAACTCCTAAGCTTGTGACAAAGTAGTAAGCAGTGCTACATTAGGTTCTTAACTTCTGAAATCTCAGGACAATAGCAGCATCTAACGGTGAAGAAGTTTTGAAACCCTCAGAATTTGCTTATCTTTTTTTAATAACCCTAAATTTTTATATATCTCAAAACAATTTTTTAAATTTTTTATTAGATATTTTCTTCATTTACATTTCAAATGCTATTCCAAAGGTCCCCTATACCCTCCTCCCGCCCTGCTCCCCTACCCACTCACTCCTACTTCTTGGTCCTGGCATTCCCCTGTACTAGGGCATATAAAGTTTGCAATACCAAGGGGCCTCTCTTCCCAATGATGGCCAATTAGGCCATCTTCTGCTACATACGCAGCTAGAGACACGAACTCTGGGGGGTACTGATTAGTTCATATTGTTGTTCCACCTATAGGGTTGCAGACCCCTTCAGCTCCTTGGGTACTTTCTTTAGCTTCTCCATTGGGGGCCCTGTGTTCCATCCCATAGATGACTGTGAGCATCCTCTTCTGTATTTGCCAGGCACTGGCATAGTCTCACAGGAGACAGCTATATCAGGGTCCTTTCAGCAAAATCTTGCTGGTATATGCAATAGTGTCATTTGGTGGCTGATTATGGGATGGACCTCTGGGTGGGGCATTCTCTGGATGGTCCATCCTTTCGTCTTAGCCCCAAACTTTGTCTCTGGAACTCCTTCCATGGCTATTTTATTCCCTATTCTCGGGAGGAATGAAGTATCCACACGTTGGTCTTCTTTCTTAATTTTCTTGTGTCAAAACAATTTTTAATCATTTACCAAAAACATGAATAGTTACTATTGACAAGTCATTATAAAACACATTTCTTCAATGAAAAGATACATCTGACACCTGTTTATCCTTGAACATGAAGCCTGTGAGCAAGGCAAACCTGTTTGCCTTCCTTAAATGAGAACCTTAGTAATTTTAACTAATTAATGAACTGATTAATGAGCTAACAGTGGTAGATTACCTTGGGTTAAAGTTCCAGTTGTCTGTTGTTCTTAAGCTGATAAAGCTACAGTTGGCTAGTATAACTGTGATCAGAGACCTGAGAAGGATAAATATAATCTATATGGCCTATGTGTCCATGAAAATAATAGAGAATAATCCATAGTCCATTACCTAGACTGTCATCCCATGTTGCAGGATTTTCCCTGTCCAATTACATTATTGCAGAGGAGGTCTGTGATTGGACAGAGAAAAGGGAGGCAGAGCTAAGAGTTGCAGAGAGACAGAGCCTCTCAGAAGAGAGGGGAAAGAAGGTGGCTGCTGTTGTAAACTCGTGTGGCGTTTACCAGCCACAAGTAGCTACAATTTTACAAGGTTAGAAATATTGGGATAAAGCTTTTATCATTATCAGTTGGTTCTGATATTGTATCGGCATCTTGTAAATTGTGAATTTATTGATACATAAATCTGATTGGTTAATTAAGCTTTAAAAGTCTTGATTCTACCAGGTAACTTGGTGTTGAGACGGCTGACCATTGGGTGTGTGGGGCATTGCATGGTAGCTAGAATAACTGGGGGGGGGGAAGGGGGGGCGTGGAAAGATGGCTTGGAGGAGCCCTGTGGCTGGAGAGTTGGTGGGCTGGCAAGAGCATGAGAGCATGGTCGGGGCCCCATGGAGAATATGCAGGTTCATTTTTTATTTAACCTGCAACAACCCCAAGCTCCTTGTTCTCCATGACATCAGGGGTAGAGGCAGTCATTGGCCATCAGGCTCAGAGATGAGAGGCTTTTAGGCATAGGAATCACAGACAGCTCCTTACCTCAAGGTAATCGACCACCATGTTAGTTGGTTAATCAGTTCATTAATTAGTTAAAGTTACTAGAGCTCTTATTAAAGAAAGGCAAATAGGCTTGCCTTGCTCACAAGCTTCATGTTCAAGGATAAACAGGCTTCAGATGTAACTTTCCACTAAAGAAATGTGGACTTACTTCTCTGCTTCAGGGGCCCACCAGCCCTTCTCATAAAACCCAGCTGCTAGGAGCCTATCAAGGGCAGGGCCATTCTGAGTCTTCCTCAGCTCCCCAAATCCATGTTGGGCTTAACCAAAGCCTCAGCTGTGGCTCCCAATTTCATGGGATACCCCAGAAGGTTTTTAGGCTTTGGAATCCTGTTAAAATAACCTTATGGCCTAAGGGATACGTCCCCATGCCTATACGAAGGGTTTTGGGGAGCTTTGGGGCTTGCAGCTGGCCTCCTTTGTCCTAGAAGAATCCAGAAGCTATCAAAAATAAATAAATTAAAGAAAGAAAGAAAGAAAGAAAGAAAGAAAGAAAGAAAGAAAGAAAGAAAGAAAGATTTCTCCGAATATGCCATTTACCTCAGGTCTGTAGTAGCTCACCTTTCCAATATCCCAGAGTGAAAAGCAAATTTGGGGTGGAGAGTTCCAAATTTGGGGTGGAGAGTTCTCATTGGGGCCTGCATATATTAATCCCGTGATTTGCCACAGAAACCAACTCCACCAATCTGTGCCAAATTTAAAGCAAGTATTTATTAAATATTAAATACTAAACAAGAGATGCACTTAGACTTAAGCTTTGTACAAGGGGATAAGAATGGGTCAATTCGCATTCTAAACAAGAGATGGACTTTGGTCAGGACCACTTTTGAGAAATTCCTACTTTAGAATGGCCTGGAGTCATATGTTGCAGGAATTTATAAGGATAGACCTATAGGCCACTGTACTTTCCCATGAGGCTTTGTTAGTTCTCAAGAACTACTATACCCAGCATTCCAGGAAGTTACCTGGTTACTGGGCAGGTGGGGCTTACAGGTTAATTTCTGGGCATTAAGAGAGTGGGGAGAAGGGGGGCAGAAGACAACGTTGATCTGTATATATAAAACCCTGAAAAATATAAAGAGAAACTTAGACATACCTATAGAACTCGTGTGTGTGTGTGTGTGTGTGTGTGTGTGTGTGTACATGAGATAAAAGTTCTAAGATAAATTGACAAAAACAGGGTAGATAACTTGATTAAAAAATGGTATCTAAAGAATGTATAATACTCATACTTAAAAGGTTTAACCAAGGGGCTAGAGAGATGGCTTAGTGGTTAAGAGCACTGACTGCTCTTCCAGAGGTTCTGAGTTCAATTCCCAGCAACCACATGGTGGCTCACAACCATCTGTAATGGAGTCTGGTGTGCCTGAAGACAGCTACAGTATACTCATATAAATAAAATAAATACATCTTTAAAAAAAAGTTTTAACCAAACTATTATGAAAGAAATGCAAACTGAAAGAGTTATTTCCATTTCATCTTACATGTGTGAAATAGAAAAACCCTCAACACCATGGTAACACGAGGATCCAGGTGCACACTGATGATCCCCAACCCCCCAGAGACTGATCTTGCCTGCCATTTCATTCTCTCCATAGTGCTTATCCTGAAACCTGCTGGGTATAGTGTTCTTTAGTGTTGATGCAAAATAAATCAGCTTTCACCTAAAGGAAATAGGAGATAACTTGTTGTGGAGCCAAATTTGCATGACCATGGGCCAGAAAACATGGAGCTAGCTGATATGAGGTTCCATGTTCCAAAAGTAGAAGCAGTTCTGTAAAGTTTTATAATAGAATAAAGAAAGTCACAAATGAAAACATGTAAGAAATGCACTGGTGGGTACTGCTGTGCCCACGAAGTGGGTTACAGCAAAATAGGGAAGCTTCTCCTTTATGTCTCACCTGGTAGCCCATGGCATCCTTGGTATCTGGGTTGCTAGAAGTTGATAGTCTGTTAAGTTAATAGATTTCAAGAAGGATTTTATCTGCTAGTCACAGGATGTTATGTCTAGCACAAAGGTGGACAAGGAATGGCTATTCATGGGGGCTAAAGCTAGCCTGAGATGGTAGTTAGGCTCTGAGCCTGGCACATTCTAGCCTCTCAACTTCACTGCCAGTTTTAATCACCCAGCCAAGCTTTGTAGACAGGGCTTTGTTCTGCAAGTTCTCATTCAGACTGGTCTGACGGTGGAATTGTTAACTACTCCTTGAGGCGATTAAAAGCACCTAATAGTTTTGGAAACTGAGGCTCCTGAGAGCTAGAAAAGGTAATACAGTTAAACCAATAGAAGTAAGAAGGTGGAGACCGAGTTGCCAGTGGCTCTGTAAGCCTCGGTGGAAGAAGAAGGTCTGCTCTTCTAGGTCTTACATTCTTGGTCAGTGCCAGGACAGCAAGGAAAATACTGTGTGTAAACTTACATTTTCCTTAAACAGGCAAGTATCCAGAAAACTAAAGGCTTCACCCCTGCACAAAGAACTACAGGCAACTCTGAAAAGCTGGGGGCAGGAGGGCTGGCCTTCCCCAGAGAAGAGCACAGCAACTGGTGACACAGGGATGTAACAGTCATCCCTGAAGACATACAGACAAATAACATGGCATAAACGCAACAGACTCAACACCATATATTTTGTAATACATACGGATGTACACATATAAGCATATACTAACAGTTGAGGAAGAGCAGGGCCATGAATTTGAAGGAAAGTAGAGAGGGATAAGGAAGCATTTAAAGGGAGGAAAAAATAGGAGAAATAGTGTAATTAAATTATAATTTCAAAAGTAAAGAACAACAACAAAAAAATGATTTAGTTGGAAGTAATGATTTAGTAGCCAGGAAAGCCGATGCTTGTAATTCCAGCTCCGGGAAGGCTAAGATAGGACATGACGTAGGTACACAGTGAGATCTGATTTTGGAACAGAGAGGTAGTTCAACTACTAAAGCATATGTATTCCAAGTCTGTGTGATAATGAAGTCACTCGTTATTTCCAATTCTAAATTAACATGGCTGCCCCAAGTCTCAAAAATAGGCTGAACTTGGCTCAAACTTGGCTCAAACCAGCACTATTTCTCAGCAAGCATAGCCCATAAATTTCAGTGCAAGCAGTGTGATTGAATTAAATCACCTCCGTGGACCTAATTTTCTCTAGATCATGTTTTTCTTTTATTAAGAAATCTGTGACTGAAAACACAAGATCTGATTATGATTTTTTTAATTCACTACACTTGTTTGCACAGCCCTGATAACAACTGATTAAAAGCTCAGACCTGCACATTAAATAAGCAATTTCAGCTCAATAAAGATAGACAAGATATTATAATATGTTTTATGAGCAATGATTTGGGCTAAATGTAGGCGAAATGACTTCAGTAAATGGGTAATGGAGTGTTTATCTGTGTTGGAAATGAAGCTGGGGACAGAGGACTTGTTGCTGTGCTGTGGGAAGCTGGAGCCTGGATCCCGCAGTCACAGCATAGCATTATGTTTCTAATTGCCCTTATTAACAGAAGAAAAGGAAGGGAAACGTTTTCTCTGGAGAAGCTTAGAGTGGCTGCTGTTTCTAAACCAGCTACATACTCAGTGTGTTCTATATTTAGAAGTTAGGTTTTATCATCAAAATGCTAATGTTGAGACACAGGAGACACACACTGTGCAAAGCAAACATAGCCAAGTGTTTCCAGTGAACAGGTCAGACATGTTAGTCTTTTCTACTTAAGAGAGTAAAACTGATAAACCAAACGTGTCCCCGTGTGAGATTTGTTCTGACTTTACTCTAGTTCTTAAAATTCTACATAGCTGATGGTCAACGATCAAACATAGCTTATATGTGTGTTTTGCCTGTTATAAATATTCTTTTTAGTAAAATGGTAAGTTCTATGACCTCTTTTAATGAAATAGTGCCTCTTTCCAAAATGTCAACACCACTGTACAGCTGAAAAGCCTGCTGTGTTTTTAGACATTTCACAATATACATCAGGATATTGGTACAAAGTACAGAAATCTTTTGTTTCACACCTTTGAGCTTGTGGTGGGGGGGGGTGAAATAAAATATATAGTTGAAAAGGTCTTAATTAGGCTTCTTTCTTGATATATATATATATATATACATATATATGTGTGTGTATGTGTATATATGTGTGTGTGTATATATTTCAGGATAGAAAATAGCAGAATGTTTTTTGTTGAATTATCTTTTGGTATTATCTAATGACTGGAATTTTTATATTCTGCACTCTGAGTTTTTTGTTCTTTGTTGCATCTATCATGCACGCATCTCTCATGACTATCTAGTTTTACTCTTATTTCTAAGTCTCATATTTGAAGGAAAGGCATTTTACTGGTGTCAAAATAATTGGAAACTATTGCCTGGTATCAAAAAGGTAAAAGATTTAGGAAGATAAGAAAGAGGAAGGTCAATTTTCAAAGAAAGATTAGACCAAATAGGGTTAAAAGAACATCAACCAAGCAAGGGAGACTTTAATCAAGAGTATTGCAGTAGGAGAAACATTGAATTCATCCACCTTAAAACAAAGTGCAGTATTTTTAAGGACTGAATAAGCTATGTATGAAGAAATATTAGAAGACATAAGTAGAATTCTGAAAGTGAACTTCGTCAGTGTATTTAGGGACACTCTTTTTCCATGTTTTCTCATTGGCCCTTTAGAAAGTTAGGCTTCTGTTTTTCCAAAGAAACTGATAGCTAGAGACCCTAACTTTCCTAAGAATTACACTTCAAAGGGATGGTCCTTGAGAAGGGTTTTCCTACACTATAAAACCTTTATATCTTAAAGGGGAAGAATAAAAAATATATAATTTACAATTAAAAAAAAAACTTTCCAAGAACACAGAGCTCCCACACCTATAATCAAGAAACCAGTTGAAAGTTTAATAAGCAAAGGAATACATTAATGTTCCTTTGACCACCTAGATGGTATAGAATATTAACAGTTAAATGTTTCTTTCCTACATGGGCAGTGTTAATGCCATAGTCCATATGGATTATGAGGTCACGTTTGGATATGAGAATTTAACATTTTTTAATTATAAATGGTTTATAAATTAAGAACTCTCATGCCAGACCTGAGACCGGGATTGGCTCACTAACTCACCTAGCTGCACTCCTCAGGTTTCTAGTCACCTGAGTCAACTCTGCCCCTGTGCTTCCTGACTTGTCCTTGGTCACCATCCCCCTGATGACAGCATGACAAAGCCCAGTTCCAGTCCTAGCTTTTTCTCAGAGAGCACATGCACACACCTGTAGTTTTCACTTGCCTGGAGGGTCTATGTGTCCCTTTTTCAAACTCTGTTGATAACTAATTAGACCCTTTTGTTTCATGAACAATATGTGGGGGTTTTCCTCACATTGTTTCTGAAAATCAATATAACGAGTCCAGCCTCCTACGAATTACAAGTAAAAAAAAAAAAGATAAATAAGTGTGTCTCCTCATATTTTAAGCTTCTTGATGTTTGGGAAGTTATCTAGACATGTATGGCATGTCCTACTTAGTTGATTAGAGGGGTGACAGTCTTGGTTACAGTTCTGTTGTGAAGAAACAAGACCAAAGCAACTTATAAAAAGAGACATTTAATTTGGGGCTCACAGATCCATATGGATAAAGTCCATGACCATCATGAGGGAAACATGACAACAGGCAGGCAGGCATTGTTCTGGAGCGGTAGCTGAGGTCTAATGTTGATGGAGAAAGACTGGGCAGAGAGAGCTGACTGGGAATTGCCTGGGCTTTTGAAACCTCAAAGCCCACCCCTAATGACAAAGATCCTCCAACAAGACTATGCCTCCTAATCCTTCCCAAACAGTTCTACCATCTGGGAAACAAATATTGAAATATATGAGCCTATGTGTGTCACATTCATTTAAACCACCACAGGACCTCTGTCAGTCTGAAGAAATGAAGTCTCTTGAGAGGTGACCGTGGAGTTCCTCTCTACTTGAGTTTTACATATCAACTCTGAACATTTGTAAATGTTCACAAACCATGTCAGACTGTTCTCGTGCCTGTA
>LR751241.1:6800-51387 GCA_902729485.2 Mus minutoides
CCCCCCCCCCCCCAAATACGCAACAAGCAGCTGAAATAGTCAGATGAAGATATTTGCACCCAACCAATGGACAGAAGTAGCTGACCTCTATATTTGAATTAAGGAAGGCAGAAAGAAGCTCAGGAGAAAGGAGATCCCATAGGAGGACCAACAGTCTCAATTAATCTGGACCCCCGAGATATGATCTCTCAAACCATAGACCACCAAACAGACAGCATATACCAGCTGATATGAGGTCACCAACACACATACAGTAGAGGACTTCCTGGTTTGTGTTCATTCAGAGATGATGCACTTGACCCTCAAGAGACTGGAGGTCCCAGGGTGTTTAGAGGTCAGGAGGGTTGGGGTAGGGCCATCCACGTGGAGACAGGCAGCGTGGTGTGGGGAAGAGGTGTGGGATGTGGAGAAGATGGAGGGTGGATGGGAGGGGCCAGGAATGGATTATGGAGTGTGAAAATATATTAAAAGTAAAATAATATTTTAAAAAATAGTGCAAATAAATTTATATTAATACAGCACTGAACTTGATAGACAGTTTAAGAATGAATTCTTAGATTGGGTAGAAATCTCAGTACCAGCTTTGGCTTCCCTGCCTTCAGTGACCCAGAGGAAGCATGAGATTAGAAATAAGTCATTACATAAGCTGAGACATTGGTCCTTATTGAACAGCTGCCTTTTCTTTCAGTTTTTCATGTTACTGGTTAGCAGATGGAGGGCCAGTCAAAACCTCTTCATTCATGAATAAATCAGTGTCCATTTTTCTTCAGTCTCCCATTGTACCCTCATGTGAAAACCAGATGGCAGAGCTCTGAAACACCTGTTTTAAATGTAGACATGGCTACATTTCCTGAATAATCAAGAAGGAACAAATTTTAATCAAAATGTTGTGGCTTTACCTTGTGAAAAATTCTTGAAAGACCCATTCTTTTTAACTCTTGGTGTCTCCTCCTTACTCCAAAATAAATCAACAACTTTTAGAGCCAAAACGTTATCTCAAAACTTAGAATCAACATCCAAGCTCTATAAATATACAAGATTCCCAGGACAAAATCAAGGCAACAATAAATGGATACCAGGGAGATGTCTCAAAGGGTAAAAGGGCTTGTCATTCATGCTTGACAACCTAGTTTATTACTCATAGCCCACATAAAGTTGGGAGGAAAGGAACAACTCCACATTGTCCTCAGAGTTCCACATGTACACCTGAGAACTCCCTCCAAAAGTAATAATAGTAACAACAACAACAACAACAACAACAACAACAACAACAAAATACCATTAAACTGTACCATTACTACTACAGTAGATTTATGTTTCATATTTATATTTGGTACAAGAATTTCAAGAGTGAGTGACCCTTGGAATAGGTTAGCTTAATTTTGGTCCATGATTATTCAGTGAATAGAAGACACATTGGACATCCATTTCTAAGGCCATGATTTTCTAACACAGGCCCTTCATATCCACTTACAAACTGCAAGCAAACTTTCCTCAGCATCTCTTGTCTTCACCATTCTTCAGTTATAGAACCCGGAAGCAGGACATGCGAAGTCAAATACAAAGACAGGCACATGATCTAACAGGCTGAGAATAAACTCCTATTGGCTCTGCGTTCTTTTCTCCTACACTAAGATTACTTAGTTTGTGCTCCCAAATGTTAGAACTCTCTATCCTCTGTATAATTTGGGGTGTACATTGTTTGATTTGAAATGTATATCCTTTGTATGATCTGGGGTGCATAATCTTTGTATTATTCATGATGTTTTTCTGTGTAGTCATATAGAAGCTTCATGTGGGAATGAAGATATCAGGCTAAAAGTACATAGACGCACATGGATTTTTAACACTTATTTTTTTTTTTTATTTTTATTTGAAATAGAAAAATACACAAATCATGAATCATCATGTAAAACAGAATTAATGAACTTTTTGTAACCACTCTATAGTCAACTAAACTCAGTACCATGTTCCCTGCAACCCCATCTTTAATCTCTATCCTTTGAGTATAAATAGAATCTGCCAAGCACTCTGCATTAGCTTTCATTTTCTCAGTCATATAAAAGGATTAAAGAACTCTGGCTTAGTGTCAGTCTTCAGTTCTCAGAAGACCAAGGTAGGTAGGCCCAGTGTGTCATTGAACAAGTCCAGTTACCAGGGGCTTCATTTGTTTCTCAGGAAAAACTGCAAGATAGTATTGGAAGAAAAACCAGTTAATTGTGAGTACAGTATACATTATTGCTTATTTTTTTGCTAATAGAAGTACAGATGTAAAATAAAAATGATTTTACTTTACCTCAGTTTCCTACTTTCTAAATCCTAATCTCACCTGTGAGTACAGAGATTTTTGTAGTCAGTATATTAAATCCTTAATTCTATAAAAAGGCAACTAAGGGATTCTGAGACTAGGAGAAAGTCTTCCCCAAGAAATTGCATACCAGTTGGTTATCCAGTGCCAACTAGTCATGTCTAAAGGCACATATATACAAATAACAGTACCAGACTGAGAAAGTATATTTAGGATTATAAATGTATATACATATACTTATACTCATGAAACAAAAAAATACTGAAAAAAGCATCTATGAATGTGAAAGGTTACTGGACAGTTTGGAGGAAGGAAAGGGATGGGAGAAATGTTACAGTTATATCTTAATTTCAAAAGAAGTACAAAATACTTAAGAGAAAACATATAGAACTTCATTTTTCTTGATCTTCTCAGCAGAAAAGTGAGACAAATGAGAAAGTTGCCAATTTTTGCACTGTAGAAGCAGCAGCATGACTTATAATACTCCATCAGGAGTCTGATGTGTATAGCTGTTTTAAATCCATAAAAAATTTTCAAGTAGCAATGTTGTGAGCCATGAATTAAAAATACACAGTAGGTTGAAGGAAAGAATGAGAGAATATTAGCATATTAGCCAATTATCACAAGCTCCATGGTAACAAGATTCTAAAGTAACCTTGTGAGTTGACTTTAAACAAAGGAGATGCAAATGAGTGCCCAAACCATGCAGCACACCTAATAAATAAGAGAGAAATAGAAAAGCTCTCTAGGACTGTACTTTGATTGGAAATTAGTCTTCTATCATTTCCACAGAGTGTTTAAACTATTGCCTGGATATTTGCTTAGATTTACTTTATTGCCTACATTAGAAGAAAGAAAACCATTCACAGAACTAAAATCAAGTTTTTATCTGCAACAGTCCAAAGGCATTTATTTATTAGGAAAAAAAAGAACACTGTTAAATATCAAATTTGTCCAAGGTTCTTTGAAAATCAATGAAAAATTTAGATTTCATCCTATAGTAATTTGTGAGTTAAAATGATCACACTGTATGACATAGAAAAACTTTAAACAAAAACAAACAAAAAATGAGCACTCTTCCAGTAAAATGATAAGATACTTCAGGAGGCTATTAGAATGGAATTTTTCCTACGTAAATATCAAATTTCAAAATGTTAATAAAATGTACTGAAATTAGTTGAAGAAAAATTTAATTTTCTTTAAAAACATTACTGACTGAGCATCTCACCATTTAGCAAATAGACTAATGACCATTAGGTCTTTGGATATTTGAAACTTACCAATTTTAACCATTATTTTTCATCCTCTGAAGTATATTTTTAAAATATGTTCTCATAAGCAATAGAAATAAACAATCTGATAATGAGAAAGGTTTTGTACATGATACTAGGCATACATGCATAGAGATGTAAAGTTTTGTGGTATGAAAATATTTTAATACTGTTTTATTTTGCATTTTTATAAGTAGTAATGGTATTTAAATGTATGCACTTATGCTGGCAAATGCTTGGTTCTGTTTGAATTTGCTTTTGAACAGGATACCACATTTTCCCCACACATTCTTGCAGCTGTGTCTTTTTCACATTAATTTGTAAGATGTAATGTACTATAAAAGAAATGCTTTTTTCCCTCATATTAATTAGTAAGATTTAATGTATTATAAATACTAATGCTTTTTACCCAATCCAGGTTGAATTTTTTTTCTCCTAAATGTCACTGATTCTTCTTTCTTTCCTCCTCTTTTTATATATGTTGGAAATGGATTTTTGTTTTTGTATAATACATTCTGATTACAATTTCCCCTCCCTCTGCACCACCCAGCCCCTTCCAATCCTCATCATTACCTACCCCATTTCTGTCACCATTAGAAACCAAACAGGCTAATAAGGGATAATAACAAAGTAAAATATATTAAATAAGATGCAGAGAAACAAAGGAAACACAGTAGAATAGGAAAATAACAACCCAGCAGAGTGAATAGAGCCCAAGAACAGCCACTGGAAATACATGTAGGTGCAGGAACTGTTGCACATGTTGAACATTCAGGAGTCCCATTAAAACATCGATCCAGAAAACATAATGTATATTTAAATTACCTGGAAAGAGAGAGGATAGAATAAGAGAGAGGGAGAGAGGGAGAGAGGGAAAGAGGGAGAGAGCGAGAGAGGGAGAGAAACTAAATCTAAAACTAAATGAAAAATTTTTGAAAATGAAATAAGAAAAAAATGAAAAAGCTGACCCATGGCATGAAGCAATGACCCTTCACAAACGCCATTGCGTTTGCTTTCCATTGGCCATCTATTGCTGGGCATTCAGCCTACTCTTAGGGACTGTTTATTTCCCCATTGAGACTCCATTGAATAAAACTGAGGTTTTATTTGCAAATGGTTAAAAATTGAATGTAGCTTCTAGTTTAGGGATGGCAGCATGTATCCATGTCTCCTTTCAATTCTATTACTGCATCTGGTGCAGACCCATGCAAGCCTTCTGCATTGTGCTTCAGTCAGTGAATTTATAAATACATCGGTCCTGTTGTGTTTAGAAGGCCTTGTTTCCTTGATGTCCTCCATGTACTCTGGCTCTTTCTGCCTCTTCTTCTTCAGGGTTCTCTGAGCCTTGACAGGGCTATCCATTTAGAGTAAAGTGTTCTTCATATCCTGTATATTGTCTGGCCATGGGTCTCTATATTTGTGAACAATTGCTGCAGGCCGAAGCTTCTCTGATGATAGCAGAGTAAGGCACTGATCTTTGAGTATATCAAAATGTTAATAGGAGTCACTTCGTTGTTTTGTTCCTTCTCTAGTAGCATTTGGCTTTGCTGTAGATCTCTGTTCTATTTAGACTCAGATCCGGGGCCACCCATGTAGTGTTTGGTATCTGTCCCATCTAGTACAGTGAGCTTTAAGTCAAATCATATATTGGTTGGTCACTCCTACAAGCTTTGTGCTGACTTTGCCCTAGCATATCTCACAGACAGGTCACCATCATAGATCATAGATCATCATAGACCATCATAGATCAAAGGGGTTTTAGTTGACATAGTAGTTTTTCTTTATAGATACATAAAATCCATTTTACCTTCTAGTACATGAACAAGAGCCTGGTGGGCTGGATGCTCTAGGTTGGCACCAGTTTGATTCTTCCTGTTCAGAGTTGTGTAGATATTGTCTTCAACAATGGGGCATTGTGATCAGTTTGTGGAGAGCTACTTAAAGTCTTGGCAGTAGCCTGTGTTGACCAACAACATAATTTGCTATATCCCAACCCTGGTAGTAGAAGATTTATTTGCTGACAAGGTGCTCTGTCTTCCTCATTTTTTTTTTTTTTTGGTCAATTTCCTTTCAATCACCTTGAGCATGCCTTCTATCAGAAGCTAAGCAGAGTGGACCTGGTGAGTGCTTGCATGGGATAATGGCAGGCAGAGATCCTTTGCCTTAAATGTTTTGTCATGTTTCTAACGTGAATATTTCTATTGTTGACATCTTCTATGTTGATAAAGTAACATTGAAGACCTTTTTATAATATATAGAGACTCATACCTTTAATAGAATTGGTTATAGTATTTTGTGTTCTGACAGAAGCATAGGTTATTTATTTTAGATTTATGCCTTTAATTAATCCACTAAGGATTATTATTTCTGGTGACACTGAATCTGGCCCAGTGTATATTTATTCATCATACAAATTGGTGATTGTCTCATCAATACATTGAATGGCCTTCTCTTTACCTATGTATCTTAAATTTCCCATTGGCTCTCTTTGGATACAATTTCAAAATGTGTACTGCTTGTTTCTGAACTTTTCTTTTCATGTTATTCATTCACTTATCAAACATGGTCTCAAAGCAGCCATGCATTAAATGATAGCATTTAAAATCATTTATTATTATCTGAAAACTAAAATGAGTTTTTAAATATTAAATGTGGTGTGCTTGCATGCATGCATGCCTATTTACGTGTGTGTGTGTGTGTGTGTGTGTGTGTGTGTGTGTGTGTGTGTGTGTGTGTTGAAAAGAGAAAAGAGGTTTGAGGAGAAAGATAATTTTTCTTTTCAAATTTTTTGAAGTTATTATTTATTACATATGGAATTGAATCAGCTACATAGATTTTTAAATCTGATCTTTGCTTTGTATTGAGAGTTCTTCTTTAATATAACTACTTAGAAATAATTTTTAAATTATTTTCTGCAATTTGTCCCTCCAAAATTTATGTTGAAATGTCAGCCCTTTCTTCAATTTTCAGAGGTAAAAAATTAATCAAGCTATGGTATTTAGAGGTTGGATCTTTAAAAGTCATCCCAACAGAACTCTCATTGAATACTACTGGCTTTATAATAAAAGGGATGAAATCTGGATATATGCACTTCTTGTTGCTTGCCACATGCTGCAAAGCACTGCTTGAAAATGTGCCAGCCAGCGGCACATCATAGATCAGCCGTTCTATGCTCAGTAGGAACAGACATATACATTATACCATTGTCTTCATAATCTATCCATCTATGTGTATCATTACAGTAAATGAACTAATACAGTTGTCATTGAAAAAAGCTTATAATCTATAGTTTCATGGAATGGGAATCTATACTGAATTAGTTATTTTTAATTATGATGTTGAAATATTTTATAGAATTATAAATGACTTATCTTTGTACTCTTTATTATTGTGATGTGTAAAGTATGTTTCCATGTCTGAAAACCCACTGATAATTCTTGATAATTTCAGAAAAAGCTGCAGCTTTTCTGAGATCTTTAAAAAGCATAATATTTACCTAGGATATTGGATCTGCCAAATGTTTTGATTGACCTTCTAATCTATTAATTTGCATCTAGTCTGTCTTCTCTATCTTTTGATTTCTTACTTTCTTGGATAATATTTTATTAATTCACTAGGTTTATTGGCTTACATGTTTTCATAAGTAGTGGCATTTATTTCTCCATCTAGATTTATACATTCTGATTACAGTTCATAAATTCTAGATCCATGTTTGTGCCACTTTCTTTTGCAGAGACTGTATTTGCTTCTAATATTCACATTATATTTGAAGGATTAAATTATATTATGACACCACAATCAGGAAAATGATTAGCTGTGTCCAAGCACCACTTGACTGAGCAGTCTTCCTTTACACTATTTTAGTTTTGACATTTTTATTTCTGTCATTTTGTTGCCAACTAGGTGGATAATTCCCACCAATGTTCTGAATGATAGTAGTATCCAGATATAACCAGGCATTGGCTTTATTCTTGTCTACTTACCATTATACTACTCATTGTTCTCATCAAAATGATATTCTCTCTGTATTTCTGTATAATTACACTCTTTGTATCTTTGGAAAATACATTCTGATGAGAACATTTTAGATCATATAGGATGTTTGAAAACTTCTCTTTCTTTTATAGGCATAGTATACCTGCCTGCATATAAGAGCAACACTTTTTCTTAAATCATTGAATATATTATTTAAATAGACATTATATTTGATCTTTTAGCTCTCTTAGGTTTGTTTGTCTGTATTTCATATGAAGTTGATTATTGTCCTTTCAAGATCATTAAAGACTTGTGTTGGAATTTCTTGGAATATGTAGATTGCTTCAGATAGGATGGTCAATTTTATTATGTTAATTCTAATCCATGGACATGGTAGATATTTCTATCTTATCTCCAATTTTTTTCTTCAGAGACTTGAAGGTTTTTTTTTATTATTATTGGTAAGGTTGATGTTGGTTTTTGTTTTTGCTTTTCTTTTTGTTTTTTATATATGTCTTTCATTTAGTTGGTATAGTTAGTGTAGATATTTTATATTATTTGAGGCTATTGTGATGTGTAGTTTTTTCTGTGACTTTTGCTTTTTTCTTACTTATTTCTCACTTGCATATAGGAAAGTTGCTGGTTTTGCTATTTTCTTATTTTGCTTCAGTTAGTCTTGTATCCTGCAGCGTTGCTGAAAGTGATAATGAGCTCTAGTAGTTCTCTTATGTGAATTTTAGTCACTTATTATAATATCATATCATCTGCAAATAATGATACATTGACTTTTCTTTCCAATTTGTACCTTCTTGATCTCCATCAGATGTCTTACTGTTCTAGTTAAATTTTCAAGTACTATATTGAATAGATATAGAGAAACTGGAAAGCTTTCTTTTGTATCTGATTTTAATGGAATTGCTTTCAGTTTCTCTCCATTTAATTTGATGTTGACTATAGACTTGTTCTGAATTGTGTTTGTTATATTTAGATATGCCTGGTATTTCCTTTTTTATGTTTTATGTTTGTTTGTTTGTTTATTTATTTATTTATTTATTTATTTATTTATTTATTTATTTATATTTGCCTGGTACATTCTTAATCTCTCCACATCCTTAATCTCTCCAGTACTTTCATCAAGACAGGATGTCAGTTTTTCTCAAAGGCCTTTTCTGCATATAAAGAGATGATCTCAAGATTGTAAATGACAAAACAAAGCAAACATCAGGAACAAAATCTCTTATTAATTATTTCAAAAAATGGGAATTATCCAAACATATGCAGAAAATATCAAAGTAAGGGTGGGTCACCACCATATTGCATTTATGGGATTCGATGTATATCAAAAGATACAAAAATATACAGCAATAAATATCTCAGCAAGCAAAAAAAAAGGAGAAAAAGAGAGAGAGAGAGATAAAGCGAGAGAGAGAGAGAGAGAGAGAGAGAGATGATGATGATGATGATGATGATGATGATGATGATGATGATCCTGTGGGGTTTTTTTTCTGGTTGTTTGATTATCTATCTATCTATCTATCTATCTATCTATCTATCTATCTATCTATCCATACTTTTAGTATTTTTTATAAGTATACATTTTTGTATATTTTTATATTATTTTTTCTGGTTGTTTGATTATCTATCTATCTATATATCTATCTATACTTTTAGTTTTTTTTATAAGTATACATTTTTGTATATTGTGACATACACATCCCTGTATCTCTAGGATAAAGCCTTCTTTAAATTAAATTAAATTTCCTGTAAATATCTATAAATCCATTTCTCTTATTACATTTGTTAGTTTCAATATTATTTATTACCTTTAGTCTTGATGGGTAGGGAAGATTGCCAGTATCAGTATTTGAGGGTCAATGTGTGATATAAACTATTGTAGTATTACTTTGAGAAGATTGGGTGACCTTGTGATTGGGCAAAGGTATTGAAACGCCATCTTGGTAGAGGTTTTTGGGGGTTTTGTTTTGCTCTGTTTTGTTTATTTGTTTGTTTGGGGGTGTTTTGTTTTGTTTTTTTGTTGTTGGTTGTTTTTTCTGTTTGTTTTGTTTTGGGTTTTATTTATTTATTTTTTTGATGCAGTGTTCTTCCACATTTGTTTTGATTAATTTTGTCTTGCAGTAAATTTTGTTAGATATTAAAATGGACCTACCAGATAGGATCTTAGGTCCATTTGCTTGAAATGTCATTTTCCAGCCCTCTACTCTGATGTAACCTCTATACTTGATGCTGAAGTGGGTTTCTTACATGCAGCAGAAGGTTGGACCTGTTTTTCCATCTATTCTGTTAGTCTGTGCCTTTTTATTTGGGGATTTGAGAAGATTTGATATTTATTGAAAGAAATCCATGGCCAAGATTTATTTTTTATTAGATATTTTCTTTATTTACATTTCAAATGCTGTCCCGAAAATTCCCTATATCCCCCCCACCCTCCTATTACTTTGTTGTTGCTGGTGGCTGCGGAGGCAGTGGTACAGCTGGTACAGCTGCAGCAATGGTGGTGGTGGTGGTGGTGGTGGTGGTGGTGGTGGTGGTGGTGGTGGTGGTGGTGTGTGTGTGTGTGTGTGTGTGTGTTTGTGTGTGTGTGCATTTCCCTTCTTTTGGTTTTGCCTGTGGCTTATAGGAGTAGTTTAACTTCTTGGATTGTATTTTTCCTTCTAGAGCATTCTATCAAGGTGGATTTGTAGATAAATATTGTTTAAAATTGACTTCATTATGGAATACCTTATTTTCCTCATATATGATGATTAAAGGTTTCCTTGGGTATAATTATCTGGGATAGACTCTGTAGTCATTTGCAAACAAGAACACATCTAAACAAGCACTTCTGGCTTTTAGAGAAGTCAGTTGCAATTCTAATAAGTCTACCTTTATATGTTACTAGATTTTTCCCTTGAAAGTTTTTATATTCTTTCTTTTTTCTGTATGTTTAGTGTTTTGACTATTGTGTGACAAGCAGGCTTTGTTCTCTGGCCAATCTACTTTGTGTTTCCTAAGCTTCTTATACTTTTATAAGCATGGCTTATTTAAGTTAGGGAAATTTTCTTCCATGATTTTGTTGAAATATTTTCTGGGCCTTTGAGTTGAGACTCTTCTCTTTCCTCTATTCCTATTATTCTTATGTTGGGTCTTTTCATAGTGTCTCAGATGGCGGTTTTGTGTGAGGAATTTTTAATTTAACATATTCTTTGACTGTTGTATCTATTTCCTTTATCATATCTTGAAGGCCTGAAATCCTGCCTTCCATCTCTTGTATTCTATTGTTTTGTTGTATATTTTTAATTCCTTTGTTTCTTGAATGCCCCCAGTTCGTATTCTTTATTTGGTTCTACTTCCATTTTCAGATCTTGAGCAGTTTCATTAGTTTCCTTCAGCTGTATATCTCTAAAGTATTTATTTGTTCTCTCTCTCTCTCTCTCTCTCTCTCTCTGTGTGTGTGTGTGTGTGTGTGTGTGTGTTTCCTGGCTTTCTTTGACATTTATTTATTTCCTCTAATTTCTTATTAGTGTTTTTGTCTATTTTTATAGGACTTATTAATTTCCAATTTAAGGACCTCTACCATCTTTATAAATTGGTTTTAAGTTCTTTTTCTTGTGCTTCAGCTATGTTGGAATATTCAAGACCTTCAGCTAAATTGGAATATTCTAGACATGCTATAGCTATCTTATTTAGTAAGATAGCTGGGTTCTGGTAAAACATTGCCTTGGCTTTTATTATAATCTTATGCCTGTGTCTAAGAATGTGGGTTTGAGGTAATTATAGGTTTCAGGGTAATTTCTGGGATCATCTTTGTTAGGTGGGTGTTTTTCTTCTTGGTTTCTTTTTCTTCTCTGAGTTTTCAGAGATATGTGAATGTGTGATGCCTGTTTTACTGTCCTGCTTGGCTGTTGTGTTGTGGGTGTGGAGAGCACAGGGACAGGACATTTTCTGTAGGATCCACAGGCTTCCTGGAAAGAGTAGTGTTGAAGCACTAAGGACAACTTTGAGGATTAGGTCTGAAGAACAAAAAGAGTGAAGAAGGTTCATGGGCCACCTACCTGGTCTGGCAAGCATAGCCTATAGTTGAGCGTGGGTTGTCCATCTGAGTTGGGTGCTTTAACAATGACAGGGAGGAAAGGGAAGCCAGTGATGGATGGTCTGTGGGATCCACAGGAGGCATGGGCAGGGAATAGGTAAGGTGTGTTCTGTTGAATATCTACAGATGACCCTCTATAGAGATTTAAAGAAAAATTAGGAAAACAAATATTAGGAATAGGTAATAAATTTAGAATGTGGAAAATGGACTAACATACAAGATTACTAGAAATTTATTTTTCCAATTTGTTAGGACCAAAGTCCTAGTTATCAGCTGTACAGAAAAAACAGTTTCTCCTTTAAAATGTGACATTTTCTTGATTTTCATCTGCAGAAGAGTTGTCATTTCTATCACCAGAAAATATCTTTAAGTCAGGAAATCCTAACCTGACTGAGTTTAGCTCAAATGTTTCCATAAATGAAGAAATGAAGTCCATTGTTTTTTCCCTGAGATCATCCTAAATAATTGCCAAATAAACTTAGAGAGTTTTCTACAATTTAACTTTTGTTCTAAAATTGTACCAAAAAAAAAAAAATCAGTTGTTAATTTTAATGGATGATATATACTGGATTTTAATGGTGTTACGATGACCAATTAAGAACTGGGTCAAAGAGACTTCCCAAGGACTTTGTTCTCTGCATGTTGAATCCTTGTCCACTGAGAGGGGCTAATAAAAAGTGTTAGAATTTATAGAAAGAAAACTGATATTCCTTGCACAATATGTTTTTGTCCTCTTTTCTACTTCCTCCTGAAAATGACCCTTGTCCTTTATTGCCACTTTATTTTCCACAGTTGTATTTTGTTGAAGAAGGTTACTGCACCAACAGAAAACACATAGAATTCTTCATGCTGACTAATTCCTAATAGATACTTTGGGAGGGACTCTGTGAGGGAGGAATCAAGAAATGGATCAGTGATTAAGATATAAATACATAATTGAGAGATAGAGAAATAGGGGTGAATATGACATAAGTATATTTTATACATATATAAAATATCATTATATATTATCATTTATAAATAATTAATATGGGATAAGAAAGCATTAAAATATGAACATGTAGGAAGTAACAAAAAAATTGAAGAAAAGTAAAATGACATCTCAAAGTTATAACAGTTCTTTCAACAAACCGTTACTGAAAATACTAAGAGTATCAAGATTTGCTCCCTCACTGATGGTAAAATATAGATTCCTTCCCCAGGTAACAGCCTTCATTAGTGAGAGATGAAGCTAGGTAAGACACTGAGCCTCTGTGCTCCTGAGTCATAGATTCTATCAGTGTACTCTAAGAGTGAAAAATAAACCCCATTATCTGTGCTCTTGATAGTATACAGTCAAGACATATACTAGGCCTAGTCAGAAGCATTCCAAGAACTCTTGCCTGTATTATCATTGTTTTATGAACCCTGCCCATGCTGTTCCCTTTAGAATGGAGACAAGACTCACTCTTTTTAGGTCAATATTGTTTTTTTCTCTGTCACTTTGACTCTCCGTCTGCCCACAAGTAAGTGTTTGTTCTGAGTATCATTATAGACTCATACAAACCTTCTAGGCCGCAAGTAATTTTCAACATAATAATTGTATTATATCCATGGAGATTTGTTTCCTTGGATTCCCTTAGACACTAAAATCTTAGCTATTCAACTCTCTTATATAAAAAGGTATAATATTTAATCTATATACTTCCACATTTCAAGCAGACCTAGACACATAGCACAATGTAAATGTTGTACAGTTTTGTACTACATTGTATAGGAAATATTGAGAAAAGAAAAGGAAAATATATGTGTGTTGTGCACAGATGTGTTTCAATAATATTCTGTCCATATTTTGTTGAAGATTTCAGTGATGATCGTATAGATATGCAGTAATATAGGATGTAATGGAAGAGAAAGAATGTATAGGATTCGCTACAGAATCAAGATCCATACTACTATACATCAAAGGCAATAAATTGAAAATTGCAAACTCTTATAATTAACTACTCAAGTTAATCTATGGTGGATTGTCATCATGAAAATTAACACAACTCCCAAACCATCTGCCTTTTCTTAATCAACCAGATCCCCCAGAACTCCCAGGGAGTAAACCACCAACAAAGGAGTACACATGGAGGGACCCATGGCTCCAGTCACATATGTAGCAGAGAATGGCCTTGTCAGGAACCAATGGGAAGAGAGGTCCTTGGTTCCATGAAGGTTGGATGCCCCAGTGTGAATTCAAGAGTAGAGAGGTAGGAGTGGGTGGTTGGGTAGGTGAATACCCTCATAGAATCAGGGGAGAGAGGATGGGATAGTTTACATTTGAAATGTAAATAAAGAAAATATCCAATTAAAGAAGTCCCTACTCTTCTATGTGCCCAAATAGGACTAGATTTTTCTTTCACTTGAAAATATATACAAATGTCACAGGCATGTATGGCATTCAGAGAAAAACTTTGTGGATTTATTTTTCTCCTATTACATTAAAAAAAAGTTTGTCTTGGGGAGACTGTAAACCATCAACTCCTGTAATTTGTTACTATAATTGCTAAAATATAAATACTTAGATTTATTATTTGGATATGATATTAGAATTTACAATTACAATAATATATATTATAAATATAATAATATAACTAACATAAATATTAGGTACTGGATTAACATTTTTCTACACAGCTCTCAATTTGTTCCAATAACTTTGGATGAAAGGATTATTTTCATCCCATTATTTGTCTCTGTGTCTGTCTTGATAACTATTGGCTATATTTGTATTGGTCTTTGGGGGAACTCAGTTCTTATACCCTGGTTGTCTTCTTTTGCCAACAATCAGTGCTTGAACTTTGGTGTTCACCAACATTATATAGGCTGTTTTAGGCATGTCTCTTCATATAATTTTTTAATATTGATACTTCTGTACGCACAACTTACTAGGTTTTGATGGGATCCCATTGAGTATCCATTAATGTATGTAAATATAAAGAGAACTAGTTACTCTCTATTCTTTTTCTCCTTCTGTAAGAAGGTTAAACAAAGTTAATCCTCAGGTTGACACTAAACATCTTTATGGTTAGCTAAAGACTGTGTTGCTTCCAAAAATATGAAAATTTAGAGTTGTTACATTACATAGCAGTTGAAGAAAATTTTGAATTTTGAGTAAAATATTAATGATCCAGAGAGTTTTAGGAAAATCTCTTCTTGAAGCCTAACAATAATCTTTAAAGAAAGAAAGACAAAAAAAAGATAAATAAAATCCAACACCTAACTGCTCATCCTGATATTTATCTACATTATGTTCATTTTTTTTTCCTTTTTTGAGATGCCACAAACAAATTTCAGCCATGGTTCCTGAAGATGATGTTTACTGGGAGTTTGTTTGGCAGTCACATTCTCAACACGCAATAGCAAAGTCAAAGAGTCTATCTAGTCACTTGCCTTATCTTTTCTATGACTCTATCATCAAGACCATGTTGACAACAGTTGAGTCGCAGAGTGAAGAACACACCTGACACAGAGCATTAAACTAGCCTGTCCAACAAAATAAACCATGTCTGTAAACTACCCAGGATAATCTGAAGATGTATTATGTGGGATTATCTACCTTGGAAGCAGTGTGTATCACAGAACACATAACTAATACCAATAACCTTTTACAGTCATATTCTTTGTTTGTTTAGTCAACTTTCATTAACATGTTGTTTGCAAAGGAATTTGGTCATTTTAAACCTCTTTCATTTTATCCTCCCTAAATTAAATATTTTTGCCTAGAATATTGGAACTTCCATCCTCTACTCCCTAGCAAATATTTATTGAGTTTGGTCAGTGCTCTTAAATAAGCAATGGCCTCATCTATGCTCAGAAGTATAAGAATCATATCATATCATCATTAAGCGATTCATGGTTACAAATGATTTATAGGTTAAAAAAAATGCACTAATTACAGTGGGCTCTCACCACAACTTTAAAAACTCATGGAAGGTATTCTCAAATTTGCTTGAGCGGCAGACTTTGAATTGCTGGTATTTGCTAATTGGACCTGTGGAAAATACAAAGTAATGATTAGGCATGCCAGAATTCATCTGCCAAGAAACAATTATGAATCCCAGCAGGAGAAAGGAAGAGATGTTCTACTCAAAATAGCAAATAGACCCTAAGCTGAGGCAGAATTACCAGGAGACTTTACAAAAAGAGAGTAGTTTGAAAGGAGAAAGTAATAGACCAAATTATGTTTAGGAGGCAAGGAAAAGATCATAGTTACTGTAGCAAAGATGAACTAAGACAAAGAAATAGTAACACAAACTGACTTAGTTACAAAGTCAATTGTTACCTTAGGAATTCTTCTAACCAGAATAACATTAAACAACCTATAGCAGCTGTTAAATGGGATACAGTATGGGACACTAATCTAAAAGTGACTATGTAGTACATTTGGTATCACAGAATCAGAGAAATTGAACTTGTAAAAGGGAGCAGGGAGAAGAAGGAAGGGAGGGAGAGAGGGAGAGATCAAAAGAGGGAGGCTAAATTCACTTATAAGCCAAGCTGTTAGATAAATTTGAAGTTATCTGTGATAAGATTATGATGATTTGAAAATAAATTAATGATGACTCAATACTTTGATACATACAGGTTTATTTATATTTATTTATTTGAATTAAAATTTAATTACATATTTATACTTCCTTTTCCTCCCTCTAATTCCTCCCTTATTCTCACCACTACCTTTCCACCTAACAATTCTTATTACACACACACACACACACACACACACACACACACACACATGCATGAGCAATCACACATGCACATAAATATAACCTGCTGTATCTGTTTGGTGCTATTTGTGTGTAGATAATTTTGGTGCCAAATAATTCGTAGTGGATAATCAATCGGTGAGCTCAAACCTGAGAGAGACTGATTCTTCCTTTCTCAGCAGTCACTAGTTGTTGGAAGTTCTTATTTTTTATCCAGAATAGGACTTGAGCAGGATTTTTAAATGATTTTTTTCTTCATTTTTTTCCTATTGAAAGTTGTGTTTTGCTTTCAGCTCTAGAAAACACGACTCACTTAAAATGAAACTTAACCAGCTTACCATTATCTCTAGCAAATAGACAAATCATTACACCATACTAGAAATCTAATAAATCTAGTAAATTTTACACAATGCCTTTGCAAGGCTAAAAGCATTTGCAATGTCAACTTTTTGAGTAACAATCAAAGCCTACTTTTGAACAATAGAATTATGTGCACAAAATAGCCAGGGTGTCTGTAAATGCTCAAAAGCAGTTCTCTTTTAATCCACTTTTACTCTTGATCATAGGCCTCTCTGCTCCTATGCAGCAGATGTGCACCTTGTCCTTCATGTGGGTCCTGAACAACAAAGCAGGGGATATCCCAAAAGTTGTTGTCTATGTGGGATAAGTTCAACTAGCAAGGGTGCTTTGTCTGACCTCGGTGAGAAAGGAAGTACCTAGTCTTGCAGAGACTTGAAGTGGAAGGGATGTGCCTCCACCCACACAAAGGAGAAGGGGAGGAGGAATGGGGAAGGACATTTATAGGAGGTGACCAGAGGGGTCCAGTGAGTGGGATATAAAGTAAATAAAAAAATAAAAATAAGGAAAATTAAAAATGCCTGATCACCATTATCTACCACTGCTAAGGTAATCTTCCCTCCAGAAAAATATCAGGATCTGTCATTCAGTTTTCCTTTGTATGTTTCTTGCTGTCATCTCTTTTTCATGTTTAGCATTTTATTTATCTTATACTTTTTGTTTTATTTTCTATTCCTGTTATAAACACCAAAGGCAACTTGTAAAGAAAAAAAAAAAAAAAGGTTGATTTCATCTTACAGCTTATCATCTGTCATGAAAGTATGTCAGGGCTGGAACTTTATGTATAATCAAGAGTTTTGGAGAAATAAACTGTCATCCAAAGTTTAGACTTTGAAGTTAGGATGGCTGGCGACAGACACTTTTGTTCAGTTATCTGTTAGTTGGGAACATATATGTTATTTTATGAAAATAATATAGACTACATTACCATCAAGGAGTTCACATATATCATGTTGGGGACCTAAAAATTAGTGGTGCTTTATCACTATGTTGGACTGGAATAAACCAAAGGGTTTTTTTTTTTTTTTTCTTTTTTTTTTGTGGAAAATAAAGTAGAAAAATAAAGGATGGGTTTAGTGGTTAAAGCTACAATTACCTTGTTATTTCTATCTTTACTTCATTGTGATAATTTCCATGGGCTAACTTTTAGATTAATTGGTTTCTACATGTATTGTGGCTAAGTGGAAGCCACTGTGTGAATGTGTGCTCTGCTGAGAATGTTACTTGTTGGTTCTAATAAAAATTCCCACATGAGTTGTTTAAAGGAACATAGCATAGTACCAGTTGGTGAAGCCATTGCTAATAGGATTAATAAACTTGTGACATTGCATGTGCAGAAAAACAAGTAAAATATTAAATTTGTTTGAAGTTGGCACTCTTACAGAATATGTAAATAAATCAGAAAAACTGAATTACTACTCCACATTAATATGAACTCTCTGGTTGAAGTAAGGATTTGTAATGAAATACTTGAGAAGTCATTTTCTATAACATCTTTGTAGTATATCCACTTAAGAAAAGCCTGTCTTCTTTGTTTTGAGACAGTCTCCTTGGCTCTGCTGAGGATTTACAGGTCTGCAGAGAAAAACGTTCAGAGTACTGTGATGTGTTGTGTTCTCTAGAGTGTGTTGACATTTCCTTAATTATCCTTTTAGTTTTTAATTTGCAGTTTTTTGAGATAGGGTCACATATACCTGGCCTAAAACTCCATGAGTACCTGAAGGTGACACTAAAACAGCAAACAGTGTCATCATCCCCAGCTTCATTATACTTTGAAATGTAACTATTATGGTCATTTCATTTGAACCATAACCTTAGATTTTAATTCCATACACACCAATTATATCATGGAAGAGACTTAGAAACCCAAGTCTCTACATGTCTTTCTATAATCCCTATATATCATATTCTTAGAAATTTTATGTTATCAAAGAGGCTTAGGTAATGAAACATTATTGTATATCCATTTACAAAAAGCCTTCCTTCTTTGTTTTGAGTTAGTATCCTCAGCTCTGTTAAGATTGTATGGATCTGCAGAGAAATACTTTCAGTGTAAAATGTTGGGCTTTGTATTGTCCATTTTGTGTTGATATTCCTCTAATTATCCTCTTATTGCAGTTTTTTTGAGGTAGAGTGACAGATACATGACATGGAAACCACAAACATTTTTCCATCTTAGCAACTAGAACACCTAATTTCAATCTTGCTTTCTTTTTCATTTTTTTATTTTATATTCTATACTTTTTACCTCAGAGAACATGCTTTATTTTATACATACACAAATGAGAAAATAGGAATAAGAATGAGAAAATAGTTCAAATGAATGGCTTCTTTAAATTTTAATTTGTATTACTTTTCTTTTTTGAGACTATAATTACAACTTTCCCCTTTCTGTTTCCTGCCTCCAATACCTTCCATGTATATTCTTGTTCTCTTTCAAATCTATAGCCTTTCTTTCTTTAATTGTTGATGCATGCATATATGTTTGAGTGTGTGCATATGTTAATCTGTGTCTTTGTATGTTCCTAAATATTATGTATATGCACCCAAATATTATAACCTGTTCAGTCTTTAAAAAAATTACTGTAGTATGTATATTTTCAGAGCTTATTCCTAAATAGTCAATTGCATGTTCTTCTCTGGGGTAAATATAACTCCTACTATCAGCATTCTTTTTTTCTGAATGTAGGTTTTGCATAGGTGCAAAGCTTCATCATCTTTCCTCCCTCCACTTTATCCTGTTTATTGCTGCTGTCCTTGTTCATCTCATGTGTGTGTGTGTGTGTGTGTGTGTGTGTGTGTGTGTGTGTGTGTGTGTGTGTGTGTGCTGGTCACAACTTCTAAAATTACTAGGAGATACAACCTCAGAGCAAATTCTCTGATTGTCTGGCTCTTACAACCTTTCAGCCCTCTCGTTTGCTTTGTTGCCTGAGCCTTAGATACAGTAACTGTGTTGTATATACATCAATACAAATTAGTGAGTGAGTTAGAGAGAGAGAGAGAGAGAGAGAGAGAGAGAGAGAGAGAAATTGTGTGCATATGAGGTTGTCTGATGTCAACTATTTCCTTGGTAATCAACTTGGAAGTTAGATCTCTTCTGCCACTTGGGCAATCCAGGGTCCAAGTTCATGCAACCAGCCTGTCCCCTTCTTCTTAGCCATCTTATTGTTACCACTTCCCTGCTCTTTAAAATGCTTTAAATGCAGCGGTGAGGATGCTGCTTTTCCTAGTCAGCAAGGAGGACACCTAGCAAGGCTTTTGGTATATTACTTCATAAATACGTGCCCTCTAGTCGTTGAACTGTTGGTCATAGATCTGAGAATTCTCCAATATGTGGATTTCACCACCTGCTTATTACATCTTTAATCAAAATGTCTAATAAGAATCTCTTTTGACTGAGGGCATGTTTACACTTGTTCACTGTCCCTGTCTTTCCTGTTTCTAGTTTTATATATTTCCCTAAAAACATTCCCAGAGAAAAGAACACTATGAAACAAAGTCTCATTTGAGATAATTGAGACAATATATCTAGAGATGTTTCTAGTGCCCTCTTGCCCACAGTTCGACAGTTCCTGTGCTAAAGCAGTGAGCATGATTTTGCTTGTCTGCATATTGCCATTCGCATCCATCAGACTGACAACACTATAGTGATGGGCATTCAGGGACCAACTGCAGAATAGTCTTTGTTTCTGTTCCCAGAAGCATGCAATGGTGATAACACAGGAATAGGTTATCTTGTCCCTCTCCTTTCTCTGCTGCTTTTCTCTGTTTACCCTAAGGACAAAATTTTCTCTAATGCCTATGATTACTTCTATTAAAAAAAATGGAACATGAGACTGTTTTCAAGTAATACAAATTACAAAGAATAAAGCAGTTTATTTTTCTTATGATTCTAACTACATCTTTCCTCTGAAACAATGCTGACCCAAAAAGATAAAAGACATTGAAAGAAGTTTCCCCAGAACACACCTACATACTGTTTACTGCAATACTACTCAGCTATTAGAGAGAATTGGGTCTTAACCATTCACTCTTCATCTTTGATATAAAGGGTTCTATCAAAAGTTTCATATCGAAGACTTAGTTCCAACACAAAGTTTAGAAATGGCCTAATCAGTGGATTGATCTATAATGTATTTATGAATTGATAGCATTATTGGCATGTTGTGGAGTTGAGTTGCTGGGACCTTCTTCAATGGCGAAGGTCATAGGAACACACGTTGGAAGGAAAAATCTTATGTCTCCCTCCATGCTCTTTATGCTTTTCAGACACCAAGAGATTTGTAGAATTATAATTGTCTTGTGAATCTTCTATACTTTTAAAATTAATTTATGTTTTATACTCCATATTACATTCCCTGACCCCCATCCACCTTGGGAATGCTCCACACCCCACACCTTCTCCCCTTACACGTACTCTGTCTCCATGTGGATGCCCCCACCCCCACCCCACCCCACCGCATCTCTAAACTTTCTGGGGCCTCCAGTCTCTTGAGGATTAGGTGCATCATCATCTCTGAACAAACACAAACACAGAAGTCCTCTACTGTATGTGTGTTGGGGGCCTCATATCAGCTGGTGTATGCTGCTTGTTTGGTGGTCCAGTGTTTGAGAACTCTCAGGGGTCCAGGTTAATTGAGACTGCTGGTCCTCCTACACAATTGCCCTTCTCCTCAGCTTCTTTCAGCCTTCCTTAATTCAACTACTGGGGCCAGCTGCCTGATTGTTTCTAATTAACACTAAAACCTTCTCTATAAAAGATTGCTTTCACATGAAGACTTAACAGGGTTGTTTTCTTTTAAAATATAGTCAACATCTTTTCATTAGTAGAATGTGATAACTTGGCCTCCTTAATGCAAACTAACCTGTGACTCTGGATAACTTTCTCCAGGGATATATAATTTTCTGACATATGGTTTTGCCTTCATGTGGGATGCAAGCATTACCTTCTAATATATAAGAAAATTAAGTGCACTCAACCATGGAGCAATGCATTTTTTATCAGAATTCTGAAAAGTCAGTTCCCTGTTTCTATTTTTTTCAAGAGATGCAAAGGCAAGTAGGAGCAGCAACTCCATTTACAGAAAATAGGCTCTATCCGTGAGAACCAGAAATTAATGTGGTAAGAGAAAGTAATAATGGTTTAATCAGTATTCCATAGATGAATAATGCCACAATATTCACAAAACCCCTGACAATAACTTGAAAATTGACAAGAAATTTTATTTTAATATGGTCACTCTGTATCAACACTTTTCAACTCAACACTTATTAATGACTTAGAATTAATCAATGGAAAAAGAAAAACAGATCTCTAAGGAATTTATTTTCCGATGACATGAAGCATAAAATAATCAAATATCTAATCTAAGTTTGTGTGTGTGAGAGTGTGTGTGTGTGTGTGAGTGTGTGAGTGTGTGTGTGAGTGTGTGTGTGTGTAAAGAAAGAGGGAGAAGTACAAATAATACAGTTATATAGGCTGGAAATATTTGAGGGGAATCTGGAATAAGGACTACTTTCTCTTGTGTCATAGGAGGGAAGTTCTAAGTTTTGCGAATAGCACAGAGCAATGAAAAAGCAAGGATCTCAACACAAGTGAAATGGAGTGAGCTCAGCATCTTTGTTATGACTATTGAATGGAGTTTTGGGGAACTCAGTTATGTGTGCGTTTTAGAGAACCAAAACCATCCCCTATTGTTTTAACCGTTGAAGGGGAATGCTAAGGGAAATTTAATTCTCACCTGGACTCTTACAGGCTATCAAGAATAATCAGCAAGAAAATTCATGTGTTTAAAGCAATGAGTACGTAGGTCCTCCAATGGGAGAGCAATACGATACAGCCACACAGGATTCTAGCCAAAGTGTGTGTAACTCATGTTAGGGAGGAGTAGGTACTAAGATGCCTTTACATAGAATATGAGTTTAATTTTTTAACTATTCGTCTATTTATGTTTTAAAGGATAAATGTCTGTCATTTTCAGTTATCACTCTCTTCTTTCATCCTCCCTTTTTCCTGATAGAATCTTTCTTTTCAATAAGGCTCTCTCCTACTCTTTTGTCTGTGACCCAATAAGTTTAATAAAAGTTCATTACCTAGGGATAGCTGACAGGGTATTTAATGCAAAAAAGGTTAAACTTATCATGGTCTACACTACTAAAGAAATTAGACACCATCAACAACCAGTACCTACTAACAACAAGTACCTCACTTCATGAGGCTTCACAAGTCCTTACACTATCCATGGTGAAATGCTTATGAGATCATCTTGTGCGAGTCTTAGGCCCATTCACATGTCTGTAGTTAAAGATATATGAATGGGATTATCACTCACAACAAAGGAAAAGTATGTATTTCTCATTAGTGTAGATGGCAAATCTTAAGAGAGGTGATAAATAATGTGATTTGAAGATAGAATGTGGGAGAGTGGGGGGGGCACTCTCATACAGGCAAAGGGGAAGGGCAGATGTAGAATGGGGGAGTTTGTGGAGGGGTAACTAGAAAATAGGATATCATTTGAGATGTAAATGAATGATATTATTAATAACAATATATAAATAATGCAAATTAATTGCTATATCACATTGATTTCATAATGCATGTATATACCGAATATCTGGAATAGAATAGAAATTTCTGTTTCATAATGTTGCGTTGTAAAAAATTGAGCATGATAGTTACAAGATCATACATGAGTTTTGAGGGAGAATTTGGAGGAATGTGTATAAAGGAATAACTGGGGGGAATGAAACTCTTAGCTCAAAAGATTGTTTTATATTCACAACTCAGTTCATCAAGGAGATGAACTGAGCTGTGAATAAAAAAAAAAAAAAAAAGAGAGACCAGGTCAGGGTACTGCACACCTTCAATCCTAGCACTTGGGAGGCAGAGGCAAGCAGTTCTCTGTGAGCTCCAGAACAGACAGAGCTACATTAAAAAACCCTGTCTCACACAAACAGACAAAATATTGACAAGATAAAATGGACAAGAAGTAAAATGTATCTATAATGTATTTGGGAGCTAAGTGGCATGAACCTAGGATAAATGAAAGAATCTCAAGATCACTGATCCACAGACAAAGTCCAGGAGCAACTAAGTCTGTCAGAGAAGCTAACACTTCACAACCTCGGAAACCTTCTTAAAACCATAGAGGGAAGTGGCTTTTATCCTTCTAAATCTGGGAAATGCATACAAGCAACCTAGTCATGGAAGGCCATGGGAAAAGTAGACAAATGCATAAATATTAAAGAGAAAAGACAACTGTGCAGGTCTTGGCATGAGCTGTTTGTGAATAGGTGAAAAAGTGAAAGCTGGTGAAATAGGAGGCCATGAAGATAGAGAAGAATGAGATAGGAATGCAGGAATGCTCAAAATCAAGAAGGCAATCTGAGCCACATTAAAAGCAATGACTAATAACATTCTAAGGTGTTGACAAATGTGAATATATTATGTATCTCTCCATAAAGATGAATCAGGAAATGAAGTTTCACTGAGGTTTCTCTTGAGCAAAAAACTTCAAAACAGAATCACTATCCTTAATGCGATACTCCACTAGGCAGCCAGAATCTATTAAAACAATAATAAACATTTGCGATTCCAGCAGCAATGCTGTGAAAATCACCTGTCCAAAGATAGGAGGAATGGTGCACTGCTTCCTGGAGAAAGCTATAGCTCTTCTTTATCTTGCCAATTTCCAGCTCACAGCATTGTCTCATAGATATAATTGAGCAAGATTTTATGAACAGGCACATCTTGGCTTATCTATGGCCTACAAGTAGTTGTCCAGAAGTTTTGTTCACCAGAGATGTTTTAGAGCAGGAAGGACTTAAATATTAGTCAGATTCTATATGGCTTTATCACACCAGTGAATTTGATGACAATGAATACATGGCAAACCTTGATTGTGGATTTCTATGAGTCAAGTTAAAGTGATCCACAAAGCTACAAGAGACAGAGGAGTGAGAGAAACTAAAGAATGAAGAGGTATTCATGATCAAGAACTTGAGAAATGTGATTATAAGTAGATGTTTAAGCTCATTTGTCCAAGAGAAACAAAACAATTAAGAAGAAAATAAAGATGAGCTAGAGCGGTTTCTAATTTGCAGGTTGTGGAAAGATTGATGGTAGCAAATGTGAAAAAAATCCCAACAAACATCTACTTGAGAAAGAGAATTTAGGAATATGAAGCATATGGCACAGAAACATTTCAAGGAGAGGGAGAAAACACAAAGTGTCTCATTTTGCATTCTAGTATGAATCTTTTTTTTTTTTCTTTTTTTAAGTAGAAGGGCAACAGCACTGTGCTTATAGGTTTTGGAAGCAAGAAAGGATTTGAAATTGCTGCTATGTTGACTTTGGTAGGAATCACAAGACAGATTGGCATTATCAACTGATCTGTTATGCATTCATTCATTTATTCATTCACTCCACATATTTTTGTGTATTAATTTTATTGTATAAAGGTTAACAGTCTTAAGGCTACATTTGCAACAAAAGCAAGCAAGCAATCATGGAACAAAGAAAAGGAGGAAGGAAGGAAGGAAGGAAGGAAGGAAGGGAGGGAGGGAGGGAGGAAAGAAATGACCTCTGCTTTCATGGTGTTATATAGTTAGTAGTGGAAAGTCAGTAAATGTACAGACCAAAATGTTGAGATTATAATGTTTGTGGGGTTAGTTGGAGAGAGGATAGGGATTAACACAGATCTTTCAATTCTGAGTAGTGAACACTCTTTTTTTAATTATATTTTTAATTATCTGTACACTTGTGTGTCCCTGTCTGGGTTTGTGATCATAAATGCAGGGACCACAAAAAGAAAAAAAAAATGTCTGGATACAGACATATCCCTGAACCTTGCTCAGGGAGCCAGCAGCTAGCCAACCAGAATAGCCTAATTGGTAAACTCAGGGTTCAGTGAGCAACTCGTTCTCAAGATATTGTTAGAGTCAGAGAAGTCAACCTCTGGTCTCAACATGCTGATGGACTAATATAGACCACACACACACACACACACACACACACACACACACACACACACACACACATTCAAATATTTAGAAAGACTATACCAGGATGTACCCATATTGCTATTATCCAGTATCTGTCATGTATGACAGCTTACATCCTGTTTATTTCCATTAAGGTAGACATCAATGCAGCAAAGATAAATTCATCTCATTCATTTTGTTCTCTCATAATTACAGGAAACATTTAATCCAGGCTGCTTTTTAAAGTCATTTATATACACTTTGATGCAGTAAGTAGACATATATCAATAACAGTATAATAGTTGCAAAAATGTGTGTAATCTCTCATTATGCTTTAACAAATCACATATTTCATTTGTCTTATTTGTAACAAAATACTATAATTTATATGTGTGAGCATGCAATAATTTAATGTTTTTTTTTCTTATGTTGAATTATCTATCCTTAGACATACCCCTTGTGTATGTGCTGAAGTTATTTAGGGTAGACATTTAGAATACAGATAATTGAATCAGAGAATGTATCTTCATTATTGTTTTACTAACTACTGAGGAAAAGTCATCTAAAGTGATTGTATACTTTGTCATTCTATATTCTTATTAATCCAGCTTTTCCCGAGACTGCACTGTTCCTTTAATGTTTCTCTTGCTCTTTTTTTTTTTCATCTTGAAAATATGTGCTAGTTTGAGGTGTTCAATTTTATGTTCATCTTTATAAACCTAGACAAAAATAATTATATGTTTGTGTGGAGCCTACGAACCATGGAACAGGAGAACAGGCTTGGAGCAAGAATGAACTGGAGGAATGTCTAAACCCAAACCCGGGAAAACTCATCCTTTTTTCCTGAGATTGACAGGAGTAGTATCTGCCCCGCCCCATGCCTGCCCTCAACCCTGCTTGCTCTGTGCCCTGTCTTTGCCACAGGAGAGAAAGTCATGTATCCTGTAGTGAGGTTAAACTTCTTTCCCCTTATAAAATCATGACTAACAAGCACCTGAAATTACTCTTTTTGCTAATGAGCCACCCCCACCTCCATAGTCCTTGCCATTGATATATCACCCCAACAGTCCCTATTCACCCCTCAAATGTTTTAATATTCTATGTTCCCCACCCCAATAAAGTGAGCTGTCTCACTGAAGCTGCCTCCTGAACATCTGTTCTTGTTAAGCTCACCCCAGCCTGAGGTCACTCAAACCCATGCAATTACCACCCAGCTCTCCTACTCGGGGTCTACCAGTACTGATTGCTGAGTGTTGAACCTGTGTAATACCTTTCTACACATCCTGAAATCCAACTGCATTATACATAAAAATAAACCAAAAGTTTAGATATGTCAATCATATACATTACCATACTTTTAATGATGACCCAAATCTTATGCTCAATGCAGTAATAGTTTTTATTAATTTGAATGTGTTTTCACTACCTCTCTCTTTTATGCATGTACATGTGAATACAGATACATGTACACATATACATCTTATGTAATTCTGTGTGAGTTGAAATCTTTTTCTTTAGTCTTTGCATTCAATATACAGTAACAATTTATGATAATCTACTTATCTTGAATTATGATTGGAGAAATTATTTCGCAAATAAAAAACATAAAGAAAGTATGAAAGTGTAATTAAGTTTTAAGAAATGTCTGATATAAGTAGAAAGAGATAATTATCTAAATCAATAGGAAAGTGACTTAGACCACTGCACAAAAATCACCCAATTATGTTTAAACTCTAACCCAGAGGCATAACGCAATGATATTCTCACAAAATTATTAGCTATCTCCTTAAAGTCTTCTAGTCTCTTCAGTAATCAACACAATATTGCTTGTCATAAAAGGAAAAGAAAACAATAAATCTATTTTAAAAAATTGGATTATTCGCTACTATCACATATTAAATAAGGTCTTTAAAATATTTTTGTGAAAATGTTCATTATATGAAGTTAAAGTGGAGCATAAAACAAATGTATTATATTAAACTCTTCATTTTTATGTGTGAGAATATCTAGATAATTAAAAGCTTATCATATATGCATACTAATATAATCATTATTATTAATATTCATTGTTATAATGTATAAGTAATTTGAGTACATACATCACTTATATTTTATTAAACTATATTTTAGTAATTCCTCAAGAACTTCATATAATGTGACACATACTGAGTTGAAAATAACTAAATGTATCATTTGGACTGGTAATAAGGCTCACTGGAAGAACATTGTCTAGAATTCATAAAGCCTTCTGTTCAATACCCAGAACAAACTCTCTGCACTCACATTCACTTTTACCTACCACCCAATAAATCTCTTGGAACAATGTACGCCTTACTTAATAATGTTGCAGTGCTGATTTGCAAGTGAGGAGCCAGTAATGAACATGTCAATGAGATTACCATGACTATTGTGATGTTAAACAAATAGCATCTTTGAACATATGACTCCATTACAGGGCACTGTCACAATCTCTCAACCTGCAAACCTCTGTAACCTTCTTGTTTTCAAGTGAAACACATTTATTGGGGCTAATTTATTCATTTTTAAGTGTATGAATAAAATATCTAGTAAACAAAGCTATAAGAAACTCCAACCATCATGCCATGTAGATGTTTTTTCACAGAGGTATGAAACTATCTGAAGATTAACCCAAATTTTCAATTGACCACAGTTAACGGTCCCTAAACTTAATGATCCTAAGGCACTAAATCAATAAAGCAGGTGATCATTATATCTTAGTCACTAGGGGTCACTTCCCATGCCACCTCAGTCCTACTCTACCCGCTCCCTCCCACACACACACTAATACCAGAAAGCTGTTTTAGGTTTTCCTTTGACTGAGTTACACACACAAAAAAAATCCTGACATGACTTATAATACACTGTGTACATACTATAGGAGAATACCACAATTTTATAAATCATTTTATTAAATTACCTTTTAAAAAGTGTTCTTCAATTTAATCAAAATGGAAGATGATATTCTAAGACTATGGTAGATTCTATGTTCTGTCTTTATTTTTAATCTTGCTATTTTTTATTTTGATTTATTCATCTATTGTGTCATGGTCTTCCATGAGCTTTGCTTTGACTTCCAGCTTGATTTATCCTGATATACATTATTAAACTACCATAGTGGAAGGTGCCTGAAGTTATCTTCTAAATATACCTAGACATGGATTTGGTGACCTCAATTCAGTCAGATCAAAGACTGGGAGGAGAGATGTCTGCCTTTTCATCTCTGTGCATTTTATATGAGTGCCTATTTCTTTACTCTCAGTCTTCTGGAATATTTCACTTTTGATACTGGCATTCGCACAGCCAATAACTGCCTTGGACAATGGCCTTGCTATTGTCATAAGGATAATATATTTTCCCAAGGATGAGTTCTTCTTGGAACAATTTATCCTGTGGCTTAGAGTCTCCTGCATCAGAGCTCGGCAGGTCTTCCGGTTTCAACTGTCTGTGAGTCTAAGATTTATTAGGCTATACTCATGGCACTTTCCTTGGGTATATTTCATTCTGCTGGCCTCCTGATGGGTTGCAGTGAAAGTTGAGAGAGCTGTAAATGCTATGTCAAACTCATGGATTCCTTAAGTGTACATACTTTGAAAGGAAGATAAATATGTTTCAGGCACTCATAATTTCATTATCTTTTCCTAAACCCTTTTATAGTGTATATAGTAGAGCAAAAGCTGAATTATAGAAATCTGAAAAAGAAGACACCAAGAAAATACTAGCCTGAAGGTGTGTTGCTCTTTCTCTTGACCTGCTGTTAAATCTCTAAGGTTTGCTACTTCATTATTCCCACTACATGTTCCATTCTTCTGCCAATTGCTTTCTGTCTGATTCCTCTACTCCTGGCTTTCTTATTATGTTTTTTGGTGTTGGCAAGCCTTGTCTGCTAAGAAATGTTCATAGGATAGAGAATAGGTCTTGTGAGGTATGCTTGCCCCCAGCACCATTCCAGACTCAGGGTCACGGTCACATTCATGGATGAAACTTTGTTCCTCAAGATGTAGTTTCTAAAGGTAGCCCATCAAATACCTGGCATTCTCCTTCTGGTGCTTTTAGCCTTCATCTCAAGAGTGATAATGACTTTGTTATTTCAAATCCAAGAATGTCTTGCCTCTACCTGCCAGTATGCCTTCCTTAATTTATCAAGCTTCTATAAGTAGACCTCCAATAAATTTTTTCTTATCACATTCATCTCATTTGTCTTCCTGAAAAGACCTTGATTGATGCTGATATTCAGAATTATTCCCTGTGATTCAGACACTGCTAACACTTCAAGAACAGAGATCATGTATTTATAGATATATTCACCTGCTTTTCATTTCTTCTTGCATTGTGTACTCCAGGCATTCATATTAATGCAATAATATTTATAGTTATAAAATGGAAATATTTTCCTTTGCATTGTCTGATTTTATTGTGTAGAGACTTAGATATGGCTTGTTTCTTTAAATCACAAGATAATTCATCCTTTGGTCTAGCCTCTGTCCACATGGTCTTCGCTTCCTTACAGCACTATTTGAAACTCTTCTAGCATAAATGGTGACAACGAACCAACAGAAGGAGAATTAATGAGATTAGAATGAATATAATGTATAGACATTGCTATATAATCTTGACAGAGCCACATATGTTTCCATAGTGTGGCTATAGCCCATTCTTCTATGTGACATAGGGCTTTGATGAGACAGGATGTAACTAGACAGATTAGGCTGACAAGAAATCAACGTATTGTCTGATTGGTATGTATTATTTTTTTTAAATCATCATATGAATGAATATTAACCTAATTACCACAGCACATAATCATCTCCATCAAAGAGTCTACTTAGAGTCCCATTGTGGGAGACTTGGGAAAAGGTCAACAGAGAAATCTCTAATATAATATGCAACCAAGGCGTGGGAATTCTTTAAAGCTTCAGAGAACTATAAAAAGTTGCTGGCATGCCAAAATGATCTAAAAACGTAAGCTTATCTGTAACTTTAATTTTTTTCAAACATTGTTTTTAATGATGGTTCTTAAAAGTTTCAACCTCCCTTTTGGCCCACCACCCACCAGAGGTAGTGGGAAAGAAAGGATACCAGGGAAGTAAATCTGTTTAGAAAGGTTCTTTGGAGCAATTTCCATCTGTGTTGTCTAGAAACTTGCAGTTCAGTTCACAAATCAGCAGTGGCAGCTTGGTCCACTCACAAACCCTTCATGGACACATCAAAAATCCAGTTCAGTAGTAGAGTTGGGTTGGCAACAGCAGTGACAAGACCTAGCAAAGACAGTCAGGCTTCAATCTCTGCTCCAGTCAGCAGGAGGGACCAGAAGTAACATGAGGAGAAGTTGTGGTCTATGCCTTTCTCTGAGAAGTGAAGGTCAGCGAAGACATGAGACTCACAAGTGTTGCACAGCTAGCTCTATAAGCAAGACAGGTTCAGCCAGCCTCCTTCTTTCCCACGAGTTCTATTTATACCCTCCATGTGTCCTCCATGGGTCTTGCCTCAGCGCTTACCCCTCTCCACTGACATCACTCTGCCAATGAGCATGAGTCCACAGAGGCAGCAATAAACTGCAGCACACCACACAAGAAGTGTTTTGGTGGGTTTCTCTCTATTGAGACTGGACAAATGCAGCTCAATGAGCAATGTGAAGCAGATGAATACTTGCATTTTGTTAGCACAGAATGCTTCATCACATGTCATTTCACATGCTTGCTTCAGCAAAACAAACTTTTACCTGTGTCTGCTTCAGCTCAACATTCTTTCATGAGTTTGCCTTCGAATTTTGGATGTGTCTACTTCAACCAAACGTTCCTTCATGTGTTTACCTGAGCAAAACACCATACAACTGATGTTCCAAAGATTCCTTATGTTTCCACTTCACTTATCCTTCAGCTAAATCAGGAACACTTGGGATATAAAAGAGCACGAGGACTTCCATCCTATGCAAAGCCACAAGACATTCTCCAGGGGTGAGAGTTGGAAATAGCCAGAGAGATCTTTGTAACAATTTGACAATTAGGCAGAATTCATTCTCTTTCCAGATTCTCTAGAAGAGCCACATTTTTCTAAGTGAACATTTTTTTTTTTGACCATGCAACTGAAAAACCTGTTTGTATGAACTCCTACAACAGGGAAAAAAAATATGTTCTTGTTATTTATCTGAATACCTCCCACTAGAGAGCACTCCTACAATGATTGCATTACCAGCCACTAATGAACTGGTAAGTTAAAAATGTCATAACTTCACAAGAAAGAGGCTGGAAGGAGGAAGGAAGGAGCAAAAGTTATGTAATTCCAATTGAATTAAAAAGTTATTGTCAAATTATAAAATTAAAATTGTACATACATTGTGCCAAAAGGAAATAATTAACAAAAAGAGCCAAATAAACTGAACCCCCATGCAGATTATGATAAAAGAGATGTTGTACCAAAAAGAATTAGACATATCAAATGATAATAGTAGAAAATGACTAGAATCCAGAAATTGAGATGTATTGAACAAATATGTAACTGTACAGGTTAAAAGTATTCCATTCGAACTTTACACACAACCACTGAAGAACACATACATATATTAATAAATAAGAAACTCCAGCCATATATTCTGGAAAAGTGCAATACATCCACTATTCAAGAGCAAACATAACCTTTTGAAAACAAATATAATTTTGAAAATAACAATAATATCCAAGGATTCCATATTTCAAACAAAAATAAACTCATAGTAACAACCTTGGAGTACCAAAGATGACCACGAGGACAAAGAAAATTGAAATAAAATATGAGCTTTCAATGTAGTTCTACTCACAAGCACAATAAGGTAACTGGCAGATTATCCTTCTCTCCCTGGAGAAGAGACAAAGGAAAAAGCACAGTTAAGAGATACAGATGCAGTAAGTAAAGGAGGAGCAGAAGAATGTTCTGGAGAGTGCTAAGACAAGGTGAGCAGTGTGATTGCTCTGTTTTCTGTCTCCAGGCAACTTCTAACCAGTCCTCAACCCTAGAAGGCAGGCAGATGATGAGAGAATTTCTTATTTTTATTTGCAGAGGTTCATAGCAGAACTCATGAAGATTGTGGCAGAGGAAATATGCTGGGTACACATAGGATTCCTTAAATCTGTATCTGATCCTCTCAAATCTTGAATTGCCTATTAGTTTATGAACTAATATTAGTTCTAGATCAATATTCTGCAAGATCAGGCTATCAAGAGATTCATCGAGTTAGAAGGAACACTCACCATCCCACTGACATGGCTGAGGGCCATTCAAATTTCAGACAACAGAAACCTCATCCAACCAAATGGATGTCCAGACAAAGCATGGAAAGACCTCACTTAAGATTACTTCATTTTTGCAACAGCAGGTGCTCAAACACAACCCTCATAAATAACCAGACTGCTGAAAAAAATCTGAATAATTTGTAATGAAAAACAACAAGTGCTTTTCTGGCAAACGTGAGCTACCCATTGCCTATGTCACAAACACAATCCAAATGGTAGAACACAGGAAACAATGCAGTGACTGTAATCAGGAAGATACCTGGAAAAAAAAAAAAAAAAACATTGTTAGAAATAACCAAGTTGGAGAGAAATAGGCATAAAAAGTCTTTAAAATCGGCTCAAGTAATAAGTTTCAAACAAAAAGACATATATAAGACATTTTAATATTTATAAAAATATCAGAAAATAGAAATAAACCAAATAAATAAGTATTCCTATAAATGTTGTACAATACATTATTTTTATATTATAATAACAACATTAATACATATAAGATTCAAGTACACATTTTTCTAGAAAATATTTGCTTAGTTTTAGTGGAGGAAAACATAGAAACCATAAACAAACTAGTAAAACACAGTGACAGTTGTTTTCACAGAAATTAAAAACAGAAAACGCTTGCTTTATTTTAAAATTTCAATATTAAAGAAACTTCTCAATATATTCAATGAAGTGAGAACAAACAATAAAAAGTTACAGTCTCTTCTTGCATTACTACTTCCTCTCCTGTGTCTCGGCAACACTTGTGTGATCTTCCATAAGGGACTAGGTGTAGCCTGTTTTCTCATGTGGGAAAGTGCTTCTGAGGTTCAGAAAAAATGTTCAAATCCAGATCTCCTGATCTGTCTCATCCTTGGATCAGTAGACCGTCCCAAGCCCAAAATCCTTAATCAAAACACCATTTGTTTATTATTATTATTATTATTATTATTATTATTATTATTATTATTATTTCTTATATCAAGATGTTTTTCAATTTTTTTATTAGATATTTTCTTCATTTACATTTCAAATTCTATCCTGAAAGTCCCCTATACCCTCTTCCCGCCCTGCTCCCCTACCCACCCACTCCCACTTCTTGGCCCTGGCGTTTGCCTGTACTGGGGCATATAAAGTTTGCAAGACCAAGGAGCCTCTCTTCCCAATGATGGCTGACTAGGTCATCTTCTGCTACATATGCAGCTAAAGACATGAGCTCAGGGGGTACTGGTTAGTTCATATTGTTAGAAAAAAAAAATTCTTAAACACCAAAACTCTGCCTTCTTATGCAACCAGCACTTTGCTAGAGGAACTCAGATGACTTGTACCAGGGTGCCTTTCCTGAATCTTAAAAGTGCCCCCAAAGTCTACCTGTACTGGAACTCTGACCATAGCCTCTATAATCTGCCTTTGCCAATCCCACATATGTCTGGGTAGTATATCATTTGTGCCCCGCTTTTTCTCCAATTTCAGTTGTTTTCTCTTCAAGAAGTAACCTTTTCTATGTGTCCTTGACAATAGTGAAATAGAAAATGTAAAGCTTATTGAATAAACTGATATTTCACAGTTTTATTGTGATTAATAAAGATATGAACCAAACCATTATTAAGTCTTATTATCTAATGTTTTATTCTTTCTTTCTCTGTTGAGCTTACTATGTTTTTCTCTAATTTGTCATTCCGAATGAAAACATGGTTTTAAAATCGATTTTACTAAATGATTCCCCCTTGTCTTTACCTAATGCCATTTTGTCCTTCCTTTTCACCCACTTGGATGTGTTTTGTAAGAAAGATTTAGGTTGTTCTATGAAAATTACAGAACTTTGTATGTTAAAATGTAACTGAGGATAGAATTGGACACATAGGAGTGAATATTCCCCAACTGCAGTGAGAAGTGTCCCCATTATTCCTTTGTCCTTCACTGACAGTGCAGGCCTGAGATATATGGTTGCACTATGTTTTCTGTCTGCCTCAAGTTGCTGTAATGAGTGGAGCTGTCAGCGCTGAGAATGTTCCAAACCGACTATGAATATGTAGAATGTGGCAAGATAAGATGAACCCAACTATATAATGTTGACTCCAAGGACATTGGGTCTTTGGTTTTACCAGCTTGCGAGTATTATTAAGCCGTGCTCGTTTTTCAAAGGCTTTGCACTCATTTTCATGCAACCTTCCCAGAGCATGCACACAAAGGATGTTGATCTGAATTCAATCAAAATCACAAAGTAGGTTAGTGGGAATGAGCTGAGCATGCACTGAGACCCTATTATTTACTCTGCATCTTTCCAGCTGTCCTTTCTTTTCTTTTAAAGTTTTGTCCTACCTGCACTTCCAGCCCTTGAGCTTTCTACTGATGTTCTGCCTAATACTCTCCTTAAAGCAACAGCTTGTGATTGGAGAGTTTGTTCTTCTCCTATAGTCCCTGCATCACAGCTTCTCAGGCTACATGATGTAAGAGGCATACATGGCAAAGGGGAAGAACTACTAGATTCTCTTTGCAGCTTAAAGATTCACATGCCATGGTGACAGATTGCATTTAATAGCTTCTCCTACTCAGACTCTATGAAGTTTCTATAGAACTTTATAGATTTAAATTGTGCTTTTTCTTTTCTCTTTTCTTTTCTTTTCTTTTCTTTCCTTTCCTTTCCTTTCCTTTCCTTTCTTTTCTTTTCTTTTCTTTTCTTTTCTTTTCTTTTCTTCTTTTCTTTTTCTCTCCAGACAGGATCTCAAATGGCACAGATCAGCTTAGAACTCGAATTTGCTTTTAAACCAATGATGACCAAAACTCCTCATTCTTCTGCCTCTGCCTCCAAGGGCTTGGATACCATGGATGGAATGCCTACCATAGCAGCATCTGCTACCCTTGCCCCACCATTGCTTGTGACAGTACTGTTCAAGGAATAGGAATCCTATCATTCATTCAGGCTGGCTTCCCAGGGAATATTTCAGATGTATTTGTTTCTGCATCCATCTCTGGGGTAATGGGTATGTATAAATATGCCCAGCTTTTTAGATCAGTGTCAGGGATACTAATTCAGGTTTGCTTGCTTGTAGAGATAATCTACCCACACAGCTCCTGAATGTTTTAATATAACAACGTATAGATTTCAAGTTAGGGAGATAACTTAATAAGTAAAGGGTTTGTTGCTCAAGCATGTGAGCCTGAGTTTAATCTAAACACAGAGGAAACAAAGATGGAAAGGCCCTTGAAGCTCACTCTCTAGCTACTCTAGCCTACTGGAAAAGTGTCAGGCTAATGTGAAAGTCTGTATGTATGCAGAGAAACCTAGGAATTATGCTTAATGTTCTTCTCTGAACTTCATACACGTGTGGCCATGCAGCATATGTGCATACCCACATATTTAAAAAATGTATGCATGCACAGACAATTAAACAACAAATAATAATATGGAGATTTCAGTGCCTAGGAAGTCTTTAAAAAACAAACAGGAATGTAAATTCTGAAGCAAAGGTATGGCATTGCTAAGGTAAATCAGAACAAATACATAGTGGAACAAAAACTATGTAGTAATACCTTCCTATGTTAATTGTAGTTCAACCAATTTAAATTTATTCCCAACTAGCTTGCAAATAAACGAGACCCAGACTATGGTTTTTTATTTGGCTGTGATAATTACTGGGGTAACTCCTAATCTTTTCTAACTACTAGCCTGGCTACCTCCCAGCATTGTTCCCCTAATACTTGCTGTTTCTCCTGTCCTTGTGTTCACGGTCCATCTCCTCTCATCATACCTTCTCCTCTCTCTTCCTCACTCTTCTCCTTCTCTCCTGGTCATGCCTCAGACCCGAAGCCCAGGAACTGAAATCCCGCTTACCTCTCTTCTGCCCAGCTATAGGCTATAGGCATCTTTATTCAACCAATAGTTTTAAATTAAGAAACAGGTTTTCACAACAAAAGCTGGTAAATGGGAGAATTCACTTGTAAGCCCAGACCTTCAGGTAAATAATTCATCATTGTAGTAGATAGCAACATACCAAACTTCAACAGTCAATAAATCAGTTGATTTATAAAAATTAAACATTTTCATTTTAATGTTTCATATATTGTAAATTCATACACTATACTTTCATAAAGTTTATTTCTAGATGGATACACAAATATTAATTTATACATATGAATTCAAGTTCTATCCAATGATAAGAGATGCTAGTGTCTTAGAAAGTAGAGCTATTACTTTCAGAAAAGTAGCTGAAAAATTGATTCTCCTTTTTTTGTTTGCTTTTATTCTACTTATTAAGATTTGTTTATATTAAAACATATATTATAGTAAGTGATGATATAAGACTCATGCTGAATGATTGACATTCCTACACAGTTGTTGAGTTCCCAATTCTCAGAAGCTTTAAATTCAGGTGAGATAATTTCTCCTACATGATGAGTCAGCAGTATAAAGGAGATCCATCCCTCAATTGTCTAGATGTGATATCATCATGAAACAGAACTTACTGTTTAATGAGTTATTCTTGGGGCCTGAAAACTAGGAAAAGTTATAAGACTGAAGGACAATTTATAGCAGCCTAAGACAAGAGATAAACATAGGAGACAGTTATGGACATGGAGAGGTGGAGCATGGACACACTTAACCTTTTCAGAGTAAGGTGGCTGTTCAGGTAGAGGAGGTTGTGATGGTCATGACCCCCACACATACACACACATACACACACATACACTATGACACTAGCAATGGGAAACGGTGAAGTTTTATGGATATGGGTAAGGTCAGGGAATTCATCACCTAACCTCTAGAGCAACATATCAAATGAAAGTTTCACTGTCCATGGAGCTAAAAATTCTGAAGGCCCAATAAAATCTTATTTTTCATAGTTTCTACCTTCTTGCTAATTATATCTGAAAGCATTGACATTGGTGTCAGGGAAACTCTGCTACTTCAGGTCACAGTCCACCATGCCTGATTACTTCACTAAGCTTGGAGAAAAAGGAGGACTCTCTGTTCCAGAAGGGCTTCCCCTTCTCTGACCTGATATGTGTAGCCTGACCCTCACACCCTTTACCTGAGGAAAGTCACATAGTCTTTGACAAACCTTCAAGTTCAATTCTTCTTTCCTGATAAGAACTCACCCAGTAAGTACCTAGGATGTCCTGGAATGCTTTTCCAGGCAATTGAAACATCCCCAGTACTTTAAACCCTAGCCAATGATATACATTCATTCTAAAAACTCCCTTCCACTCTCCAAAGTCCATATATAAGCTTTATTCACCCCAAATAAAGTGTAAAATTACCTTAGCTACAACATTAACCATCCAGAGGCTTATGAACTAGGGAGTCTCAGAAGCATGTGATCCTTCCAAGCTCACAGATCATATAGCTAAGTGTAGTCCAAAGAGGTCCCAGGTAGACAAGAAGGAAATGGAAGCAATCTCTGGTAGACCCATGACACATAGCAGGCATGAATGAGGCACCATAACTGGTAGAGAAAACAAGAAACTCCAATTTCAATCCACACTGCCCCTCTTCACCTGGCAGGTTCCAAATTAAACGAACCCAGAAGAAAGATATTTTGGTATTTGAGCATATATAGGTTTCTTTAGAATTTTTTTTTTTTTTATTTTTTTCTCCTACATTCTTTTCATTTTAACCTGTTGCACCTTCCTTTTACAATGTTCTTGTCCCATCCCCTTTTTACATTCATTCTTTACTTTACCAAACCCCACAGAGTCTTTTATTCTAACTTTTCCATTTTCTGTCTTATGAATTAAATGGTTTAATATCTGATTGTAACTGGTTTTCAGTCAACTTCTGTGTCTTGTCCTGGTTGTTAGTGGAGTTGTCATAGCTATTCGTCTCTCTCTTCTCTGGGTGCTACTGGGCATTAAACCCTCCAGAGGATCCCCATTGGGAAGATTCCAAAGTAAAGTCCTGACAGATGACTGAACTGACCCGTGCTTAAACCACAACACACACTACAAGGAAGATGAACGGTAAATCAAGGACATGCTTTGAAAAGATAAAGATTGTTGTATACCAAACCTGAAGATAGAGATGCAGTTGAGAACAGATATACAAATATATTGCTAGGCATGTTTTAGATGAGGGAAAGGAGTGAGCAGAATGAAAACTATAGGTTATACATGTGATTGAAAATAGACATCATATGCTTGTTGCTCCAGCCTGAAGACTGGGTATCTGAGTTCAGACTCTTAAAACCCATGTCAAAGGCAAACACAGCAGTGCACAGATTTTACTCCAAGTGTAGTGTATGGAGAGATGGAATGGGATATAGAGAGTTGGGAATCCCTGGAATGTTGGCAGCTAGTCTGGCTTGTGTATGGATGAACAAAAATGAAACATTGCCTCTAACAAGGAGAAAAGCTAGAGCTAATATAAAAAAGAACCCTCTAACCTCCACATGTACAAACCTGAATTCTACATCATACACATGAACACATATATGTATACAGGAAAGAGAGAGGGAGGGAGGGAGAGGGAGAGAGAGTGGGGGAAAGGGAGAGAGGGAGAGGGAAAAAGGGGCAGAGGGAGAGGGGAGAGGGAGACAATGAAGGACAGACATTATGTTGTAGTACCAAAAAAAAAAAAAAAAAGGCATTAACTATGTCCCAAATTTGAATTTTAAAGATTATTATGAAATGGCCCAAGGGTTTTCAAATAAAAATCATTATGTTTTTAGTATTTAAGCTTGATTATCAGATGAATGTTTGGTCTTCTCTTAAAGACAAACTACAGCTCATGTCACAATTTAAAATATAAAGAAGCATAATTATGTGTTTGAGTATATACATCTGTCTTAAAATCTGTGCTAACCACAGTTAATTATTTATTTATTTTATTAGCTGATGAATAACTTATTATCAGATTTTGAGAGTCTCACCTTCTGGTCCAGATTAGCCTACTATGTTAGCTTCGTAAGGATTGGGAGTCCTGGCCTGCCCTACTTCCTGACTGTACTAAGTTATAACCTACACGAAGAATTTTCTTACCTTATTGATCTCTGTGGTCTAAATTTTAACTCAGCCATGACAAAAAATGATCAATTAAATCAGAGCTGAAAACGATCATCTGTCATGTTATTTTAATAAAATCATTTTAACAGTGAGATAAAGAAAACTGTTCAGAAGCTACAATTAAAGCAAGGGCTATCAAGAAGTGATTTTTAAAAGTGATCTTTTATGGTATAGTACATTAGAATTCTAGGTTTGCCGTATCTAGAAATACATTTATTTGAATTTTCCTAGTAATATTAGCCAATATTTGCTTTATCTGATACATTCCAATAACTACCTTCAAGATATTCTTTAACTCCTCCTCTCTGTATTCCCAGCCAATCCATTTTTGTCTGTACATACATAGACATTGTTCTAAGTGTTGATTGTACCAAGATTCTGTGTCAGTGTGGGAATGAGTTCTAAATAGGCTTTGTCCTTAAATGTTACTGTCTCCATCTGGAAATTCAAGTAGCTCAAACCACATACAAAATTGAATCTGCTAATTTAAATTAACTTTATAGAAAAATACTCTTTTATCACCTAGTCTCTAATTTCCCCAAGAATTGTCTTTGAACTAAGAAGATGGTGATCTGAGTGACTGTATCTTTAGCAATTGAAAACTGATGTGAATTCATTTGGGGACACCAACTCACCAGCACTAGTCTCATAGTTGGAGAGTAGAACATGAACCTTACAAGGGAAGAAGTATTTTGCAAATTTCTCTAAAATAAAGCAGACAACAGAAAAATATTTAAGGCAAATGTACTCTTGTTATCTTAAAAGAAGAAAAAAATGAGATTCACTTTTTCCTCATGATTCTGACTTTTCTAAGCTAATGTTTTCTTTTATAGTCTCTGAATAAGACTTGTAGAAAGAATTTGTTTTGTGTTTTGGTCCTGAAATGAAAACCAATTTATTTATGTGTATTTTTCACTGGATTCAGGGGGAAGGGATAGAAAATATTAGAAAATGCTCCTGTTCAAAACGAAAACAAAACGCGTAAAGAATATTCTTCCTTCCTGTGATTATAAAGTAAATGCTGACTAAATGAATGTGTATCTTAAGTGTTGTAATAGGGGATAGGAAGGAGAGAGTACCAGTAAGAGCTGGGGAGGTTCATTGGTCAGAATAAACTTGAGTCAGAATAAAGACAGAAAACAAAGCAACAGCATACTTGCAATACAGACACTAAAGAAATCTGCAATGGAAAGGCAGAGAACTCCTTAAATTCTAGTGATTTAAAAACCCTAATGCAGTGTAAATCAAATAGTTTATAAGAAGGAAAAAACAAAAGAAACAAACCTTACAAGTCCAGAAAAAGAACCTTATAATCCTTTTACAATATAATTCAAATAAATGTTCCTTGCAAATAGTAGGTATTTAATGAATATTAGTTATTTTGGGGTTAAGACAGAATGAATTAAATGCTGAAGAGTTTGCTACCCCCCTTGCCATTGTATCAGCACTGAGGAGGGAAAGAATCAGACACTTTGGTCTCTCTAAAGACTGGTAGAAGGTAAAAGAAAAAGGAAGATTTGGAGAAAGCTATGGGGGGGGGGGGCAGCTGTGAAACCTATAGAGTAAAGAAAGTATGTTAGGTTCAGAGTACCTGGAGTCATAGAGGTTGTTGTTCCTCCACAACAATCTTTGCCTGTGATTAACTTTCTTGACTGTAGCATAATCTGCCAGAATCCACAGCTAACATGCCCTTTGTCCAAAGCTTCTTACCTGAACAATCTACAAAACATTCTATTGAATACCTTATTTTTTATTTCTTGTAAAAAGTGCAAGTGGAGCCGGGTGTGGTGGCACACACCTGCCAATAATCCTAGCACTTGGGAGGCAGAGACAGGCAGATTTCTGAGTTGGAGGCCAGCCTGGTCTACAAAGTGAGTTCCAGGACAGCCAGGGCTATACAGAGAAACCCTGTCTTAAAAAACAAAGACAAACACAAAAGAAGAAGAAGAAGAAGAAGAAGAAGAAGAAGAAGAAGAAGGAGGAGGAGGAGGAGGAGGAGGAGGAAGAAGGAGAAGGAGAAGGAGAAGGAGAAGGAGAAGAAGAAGAAGAAGAAGAAGAAGAAGAAGAAGAAGAAGAAGAAGAAGAAGAAGAAGTGCAAGTGGAAGGCAGCTCCTGTGTTTCACCAGGGTGTTGAGGGGCTTCTAAAAGACAGCTGGGGACCACACTTACACTCACGCGGCACAATGAAATTAATAGAGATAATTTCAAGGGGATTAGAAAAACAGATTCCATTAAAAATGGCATGAAGAGGACCTGGAAAGATGATTTAAAGCTAAAAGTACTTGTTGATCTTAGCTCAAAGCTAAGAGTACTTTACTTCCTGGAAAGGAAACAATTTTGTTTCTTTGAACACACAGCGGGGTGCATAAACACCCATAACCCCAGTTTCTGAGTATCTGGCTCCTGACCTCTGCATACCAGGCAAGAACATATGGTTTGCAAGTGCATGGTTCACAGACATGCATGCAGACAAAACAATCATCACATGGAATAAAATAAATGAATCTAAAAACAGTTTCTTAAAAAAAAAAATCTCGGGAGATAAGGAATACAATTCTTGCCACATTACACAAAATAATATGTAAAAGGGATGAAGGTTGAAGAGCCAACTCCAGCTGGCACTGCACAGCCTGTGGAGTTCCTTTAATCTTTTAAGGCCCTCCTCGCAGGTAAAACTGGAACTTTGGTTTGATGATGAAAAGAATCTTATGCCCAGGCAGTATGAGGCAGAGGTGGGCCTAGTTATTTTAATACTGATTTTAAGTGTGAGATTTAGGTAGAAAAGTGCTTGAAAAGAAAGTTAGAGACACTCAAAACAGGAATGTTCCCTTCTTTGGGAAAGTCCCACCACAATATCTTTTCACAGGCAAACAGAGGCGTTTGGTGGGTTTTAAACGCTCTTGTCTTTAAAGGTTTGTTAAAGAACTTAAATAGGCTCAAAAGGTGGTTCCCGTGGGGGCTCACATGATCACAATTAACAAAGTAATTAATGAATCCATTAATTCAGGCCACCTTTACTGTGAACAGAGTTAGTGTCTTGCTTTAGATGACCAGAAGATTCCTAGGGAAATAAGTAAGCTCATACTCAAAATTATATTCATTGAAGCCTTAATTTGGGTCATTGAATTTAACATAAAATAATGGTATAAGAAAAAGACGCCATCTCTATGCTTCTTTCTATGTGGTAAACATTTATTGTAGCAGTTAATTGCTGAGGAGATCTAGATTTTCAACTTTCAGGAGACTTCAGACTCCAAGATGACCTTAAGAAGTGAGATGAAAAAAGCTCTATTACAGATGTGTACATGGAAACACTATTACAGATGTGTATATGGAAACACTATTACAGATGTGTATATGGAAACACTATTACAGATGTGTATATGGAAACACTATTACAGATGTGTATATGGAAACAAAACTGTCTCTATACTGTGTACAGAAGTCAGCCATGCCTTTCTACAAGGTACTGACTAATTCATCTATGAAACTATGATAAATGTAAATTCCCCTTAAATAACTCAATAGAATATGATTAAAGTAGAACAAACATAGGAAAGATGGAAACATGTTGGTAGCTTCCTCAAACATAAAGGTTTAAAATTTTCCTTCAGTAGTGGAAAGCAAAAGTTATGTGTAGCAATGAATCATTATAACCTCATTTAACATACCTTCAAGTAAATGCAGATAATACTTATTTTAAATCTCTTGACAGACTTAAGCTAGGAAACAAAATGCCAATAATGCCTGAAGCATAAACCGAGTCATCAAAAGGAGCATTTAAATGACTAATGTCTCAAATAAATTGCTGATTATAACCCTAGAATTTATACTTATATGAATTTATATACTGATGAAAAAAAAAATACTCATGAAATGACTTCTTTGTATTTACTTCACCAAAGTGTGTGTGTGTGTGTGTGTGTGTGTGTGTGTGTGTGTGTGTGTGTAAAATTTACCAATTAGGGGTTAATGTTGCAGTATGATAAAATCAGTTTCTTGTCTTCTAATTTGGAAAAATAAAGCGCATTATTGTTTTCCTTTCAAGAGACATTTCATGCTAGCCAATCCAATATGCACTGAGCTCTACTTTATCCACAAATACAGAGCCTTCTGCTAGTCTGCTATATTAATAATGAGACCTGGATAAAATGTAACACCTTGAATTGTATGCAACTACTTCAAATGTTTTCTAAATTACCTACATCAATCTTCGGCTAAAGGTGAACAGACCCTAATAATTATGTTTATTGATATGTGTGTTTGCATAACAAGTGTTATTTCCAAAGGTTAATTATTTATATAACCTCCTTGAATTATGCCTCCTGCTGACTTAGAATGTATCTTACCTCAACTTAAATTCAAGTAACAAAAGCTATTTTTTTTCTTCTAATTGCACTTCTATGTTGTATGGATTATTGGAAAGGAAGCAATTAGAGATATATTCATATTTATGGAATAATTGATATGTGGTGTTTATTGTACTTAAATGCAACATCATCTTACATAGTAGTGACTCTAGAGAGATGAGTTCTAAAATGATTATTGTAGTTACTCTAAGAGTTGGGTCAAATCTGTAAATGTGGATGGGATTTGAGAGA
>LR751241.1:51487-197737 GCA_902729485.2 Mus minutoides
AAACAATAAATATATGAAATTCCTAGGCAAATGGATGGATCTGGAGGCCATCATCCTGAGTGAAGTAACCCAATCACAAAAGAACTCACATAACATGTACTCACTGATATGTGGATATTAGCCCAGAAACCTAGACTACCCAAGATACAATTTACTAAACACATGAAACTCAAGAAGAAGGAAGATCCAAATGTGGACACGTCATCCCTTCCTAGAATTAAGAACAAAGCACACATTGAAAGAGTTACAGAGATCATGTGTGAAGATGAATCCAAAGGATGGATCCAATGACTGCAGCTGCCAGGGATCCATCCCACAATCAGCCACCAAACATAGACACTATAGCATATGCCAGCAAGATAGTGCTGAAAGGGCCCGAATATAGCTGTTTCATGGGAGACTATACCAATGCCTGGCAAACATGGAGGTGGAAGCTCACAGTCAGCTATTAGATGGAACACAGGGTTCCCAAGGAAGGAGCTAGAGAAAGTACCCAAGGAGCTGAAGGGGTCTTCAACCCTCTAGGTGAAAGAATAACCATGAAGTAACTAGTACCCCCTGAGCTCATGTCTCTAGCTGCATATATAGAAGAGGATGACCTAGTTGGCCATCATTGGGAAGAGAGGACCCTTGGTCATGCAGACTTTATATGCCCCAATACAGGGGAACGCCAGGGCCAAGATGTGGGAGCAGGTGGGTAGGGGAGCAGGGCCGGGAGGGGGGAGGGTATAGGGAACTTTCTGGATAACACTTGAAATGTAAATGAAGAAAATATCTAATAAAAGTTGGAAAAGAAAAGAAAAAGCAAGGTCAAAAAAAAAGATAGAGCTAACTGTTGGGAAGGACTTTGTGAGATAGTGACATTTGGACATTACATGGTGATGCACTAATACACACATGGTAGCTGTGGCTATTTGCACAAAGGATGTATACAGGAGTACCCATTATTTCATCGTGCATCAAGGAGTGGCTCACTATTTTATCATTCATGGAAGGGAAATTCATTTTAGGGATTTCATTTTTTTAAGCAGAATAAGCACTGATAGGTGGCCTATGTCCCGGTGAATAAATCCCCCATTCACACAAGCCACCATAATTGAACCTGGAAAGTAAAAACAAGCAAGGAAACAAATGCAAAAGATCCAATTCAAACCAATACCAGGATTCAAAGCAGGAAAAGGTTTGTTTGGAAGAAGACAGGTTTCAATGGGACAGATGAGGAGGAATGTAATTGATAGGAAAAGTAACAGAAAAACCACGTGTAGATGTATGAAGTTGTTAAAAATAAGGATTTCCCTATTTAAATCATGTAGCATGTTCAATCAGTATTACTATCTGTAAAATTCTATATGTGCTAAGGTTATTCAGAAAAACAAGATTCATCCACTATATATAATTGTAAGACATAATGTATTAGAGTGGCTAAGCTAACCAGAGGCTGAGTATTCCTCAGTTATCCCTCTGCAGCTTGGAGAAATAGAGAAATAAATGAATATCAAATATCCCAAAATGGAAGCCTCAGAACAAGGCAAGTGAATGCTTTAGTCAAGTGTGAGGCTGATATTAAAGTAACATGTAGAAATGTCATTGAAAGTTTGTGCTCAATGTCAAACAAACTCTACTTCAATAAACATGGACAAAAACATTTTAAGCATTTTAAATGTAGATATTCACTCAAGATATACCAAATACACATCATATATATATATATATATATATATATATATATATATATATATACACATATGCATACACAGACATCCCTCTTTTTCTACAGTTATGTTCTGTGTTGAAATCTAATATTTTGTACCCAGTACTCATCCATTCTTCTCTGAAGTTCCAATCACAGACATATCCAAAACTGTTTAAATTATAGGAGGAACAACAATATGAAATAACCAGTAACTCCAGTGATCCCTAGGACTAAATCATCAACCAAAGAAAATGCACGGTGGGACTCATGGCTCTAGTTTCATATGTAGCAGAGGATGGCCTAGTTGGTCATCAATGGGAGGAGAGGCCCTTGGTCCTGTGAAAGTTCTATGCCCCACTATAGGGGAATGCCAGGGCCAGGAAGCAGGAGTCAGTTGGTTGATGAACAGGAGGAGGGGGTAGGGGATAGGGGGTTTTCAGAGGGAAAACTAGGAAAGGGAATAAATTTGAAATGTAAGAAAAGAAAATATCTAATAAAAAACCCTCAATCTATATTTATACTATATTTATTACTCATATTATGTCTATATTTCTCATCCTATTTTATGAAAGAAATTTAAGAACCACGTGGATTTTTCTGTGTTATTCAGTGTGACTTGTTTGACAAAATTATATGCCATCCAGCCATTAATGTTTCTTCTAATAAATACTGAGTACTTAAGATTTCCATTCATGCAGTGATAATTGAAGGCCTTCCAGAGATGGCATGACCTGATATTACTCCTGTTGTTAATCATCTCCCAGAGAATGCAGGTGAAATTTATGACCGACTTCTCTGTGGCTGACAAACTATGGCAAAGTGAATGGGTTTCCCTCCTGAAAGGACAGCTCATTATATAGAAGCTTATCTTGATATAACAGCAGTTTTCAACCTGAGAATTGCCACTTCTGAGGTTGAACAACCTTTTTACAGGGGTGACCTAAAACCACCAGAACACATAGATATTTACATTATGATTCACAAGGGTAGCAAAATTACAGTTAATTCTATGGTTAGGGATGATCAGAGCATGTAGAGTTATAGTAGAGAGCCGTAGGATTAGGGAGATTGAGTGAGACTCACTGCTCTGGACTGTTTTATGAGTAAAAACATGAAACCTCTCCTTATCAATCATACTGGTTAGTAGCAGTCCAATAACGGAAGGGTAGCAAAGAAAAACTAGTTTATTTGCATGAAGTTGCCCACGAAAAAGGAGACTTCGGGAATAAAGACCAAAGGATTCAGAAAATCTGTTTCTTTTTATGCTCTGGTTTGATAAAGAATGACACTATGTAAAAATATACTTGGAAAAGGGGCTATGATCTAACGCTAACAGTTTGAAGATCAGAAACACACTCAGCCCAGCTGAGTCTTCCTGTGGTCTGTTTTTGCATTCCTTCTCCTTGATTACAGGGAAAGATCCTTTTGGAATGACAGTCCTAAGTCCTCCAGCCAGGAGCCAGGACTGAGTAAACCTTTGTGGCTAGCACCTCCAGGAAAAGGTGAGGAGAGACTGTATAAGACTTCTACATTGCTTTGAAAGTTACTTTGAGAGAATGATTTTTAAGTTTTCTTGACTCACATTTGGGAAAAAGAATTTTACTTCCTGTGACTTCCTGTGTGTGTGTGTGTGTGTGTGTGTGTGTGTGTGTGTGTGTGTGTTCAGGGATAGAAGGGGGCAGAGGGACAAATGAAAGGAGACCAGAGGACTGGAGAAGATCAGAGATACTTAATTTCCAGGAATATAAAATGCTTTAGGTCAGAGGTTCTCAACCTGTGTGTAGTAAACTTTGGTTGGTTTAATGACCCTTTTTCAGTGGTCACTTATGAGATATTCTCCATATCAAATATTTACACTATGATTCATAACAGCAGCAAAATTAGAATCATGAACTATCAATGAAAGTATGGTTATGGTTGGGGGTCATCAAGACATGAGCAACTATATTAAAGGCTTGCAGGATTAGGAATATTTAGAACTTTTAGCAGAGCATGCAGTGTTCTAATGCGACATATTACCAATGTGATATATTACCAATGTGATATACTTGAGGAAACATTCTTTGATCTCCCATGATAATGAACTCAATCTATAGAATGTCCTTTGTAAATTTTTTTTTTTGATAAACTCAGCTGTCTTTTTAAAATTAAACCCCAGTGTAAAATAAGTTACGGTAGTTGGTAAGGGCTGGGACGACTGGGAACACGCCTAAAGTTTCAGTCTCTGGTGCCTTGGCTCTGCTGCTCTGTCAAGGCAATAACCACACAGGAAGCTGTGTCTAGCAAAGCATCCTTTCTCCTGGCAGTAGAGAAGCAATGAGGGAAGGAAGGATCGGAATCTCAATCAATCAGTTTAAAGTATATTACTTTAATGATCGAACTTCCTTTCCCTGAGTCCATGTCTCAATGGCTCCACTAACTCCTCATATCAGTAAACAGTGGGAGCAGCCTTTAACGAGTGAGTGACTGCATCCCATTTACAGTATGGAAAATAGACTTTGTACCTAGAGATTCATGTTCATCTTGTATTCAGTCAGTTACTAAGTGTCTCTGCCCCACCCATTGCTTGGCTACATTTTACACTTTTCTACATTACTCAGAATATCAAACCCCAAATTTTCATTTGAGACTAAAGACAGACTATGAGCCCGTATAAAAATTAGGAAGTTACATATTTCCAAGGTATATGAGCATAGGGTAAAAATCCCTTCCAATAAGGGAAAGGCAAAGAATTTGCAAAGCAGTTTAGAGCAAAGAAATATAAAAAGCTCGCAGGGCACACATCAGAACCTGTTATATAACACAGCCAGTATTTGGACATGAATTGGGTTCAAGCTACCCTGACAATGATGAGGGCCTAGCACCTCTCAGCATTTGGGATGTTCAGTGCAGCAAGAACTCTACAGCTTTTATATATTACTATTCTACAATAAGCTCCTTTGAAATTTCAGCAGAAGTATACATGATCCCACACCTCTTGCCTTGAAAATCAACATTGCATGAAAAATGTGAACTCGGCAACCAGGACAAGCCTTATTCAGGCCTCCTTCACTCACAACTACAACAGCTTCTAATAGCTTGAATAGATGGATATGGGAAAATTAGCTGTCAGGAAGGCATTTTGGTAGGTAAAATCCTGTACCACAGGACACCAGAGAGATCTCTTCTGAAAAAAGTTCATACTTTTGACACTTTTGAGCCTGAATGATGGGAATTGTCTTGATGATCATGGGATGTTCTCAAGAAATTCTTCAATTTATTCTGGTGTAGAGTAATTGGCTCTTTCTGTGTTGTTAGTACCTCAACTCTTCCAGGCCCAACATGTAAGTGAACTAATTTTCCATCCAAAGCCTAAATGTTCAAGATTTTTTTTCTGCAATTGATTCCTGTTTTAAATACAGCTAAAAGAAAGCAAGAATAGTGATGCCCCAACCTAAGCAAGTGTTTTACTTTCCCATTTTTTTTAAACACTAGATTAGTTATTCCATCTACTTTAAACTTGGCTCCTTAGAAGGACTCAGAATGTGGAAAAATACATACACAACCTTTTAAGAATATAACATGCTCAGAATCTAGTCCAATTTCTAATGGCTTAGTCATGACCCTCTGAAAATTTATTAGCACCATTTTTACTCCTTCAATATATATATCAACCTTCTGAATTTCTAAGGCCCTGCACAAATTGCCTATTAAGTGCAGCTTACAATAAATATTTAATACGTTTTCTTACCTTATGAAGAACTGTTCTTCCAGAGGTTCAAATTGTGCCTGTAAGTTCTATCCAATTAATAGAAATTCCACATTTGCTAGAAAAGCAGGGGCTTCCTACTGTAAGATCCACTGAGCAGGGTGGTCAAGGAAATTTCATCTAGTGTAGTTCCCCATGAAGTTCTTTTGAAACCTCATGAGCCTGGACTCCACTAACTACATTTCTCTTGCAGACTGGCCTTCCATTGTCTCATTTCCCAGAATGACACAGAAACCTTTGCTTATAATGGTGGGATTTTTTTGGTAGCCCAAAGTTCAAATTATTCCACATTTCTCCTGCTATTCAGTTCTAAATGCCCAAGGAGTGCACAGCCTTGTTAATCAAAGTAATAGCTCTGCTTTCCTCATTCAATTTTATTACTAAGTTTCTTCTTGTTGTGGACCAATGCTGGTTCCTTGTGGATGTAAGAGTTGATTCTGGCTCCCAGTGTGGGAGGGTCTTTCCACCATAGCTGGGAAACTGCAGCACCATGAGAGGAAGGCATGATGATAGTAACAAGCAAAGTGATGGGTACCGATCATATTACATTTGCAGTCAAGAATCAGAGAATGTTCAAGAAGTGGTGCCAGGCTATAAAATATCAAATCTGCATAGAAAGAAAGAAAAAAAAAAAAAAAAAAACACATGACATGGGACTGTTTCCAGAGCAGCCCTGGATTCTGCATCCAGACTTTCCTCTTAAATTCTATTGGTCAGTATTCTTTCCTCTTAAATTCTATTGGTCAGTATTCTACACGCGGCCACTCCTACCCACAGGGAGTCTGGGAAATTATTTCCAGCGGTGATTCTAGGCAATTAAGAGCTCTCTATTCTCTCTTGTAGTTACTGTCACAGACTTAAATCTCCTAATATCATCATTCATCTGAAGGTATGGGTATTGTGAACTACCCCTGTATGTTCATTAGTAGGGGATTATCAATCAGTTAAGTGCAAATAGGACATAATGTAAAAAGTTCAATTGCCTGAGGTTCTCCAGTGTAAGAGAACACTGGAGTTAAATTATAAAGCTTTGTTCTCCTTGAACACATACAATGGAAACCTTTAGTGCAGGAATTTTTGCATATAGATATAGGGAAGACTCAGCATGAGATACTGAGGTAGGGATAATCCTGAGGATACTCAGTTCCAGGTCAGAATCCTTCTGGGCTCCAAGAGAAAAGCAGTCTCTTGAAAAGAATTAGCATTACAATAAGCAATTTCTTCCTGGTCACCAGAAAGGAAGCAGTCAGGGATGTGGTGACCTGGGATAACTCTTGATATGCTACTCCAAATTTCTTTGCTGAAATAAAAATAAAATAGCTTTGAATGGATGTTACCAGCGTCTAAGTGGGGCAACAGTTTTTCTCTCTTAAGTATAGAATCACTTTCCTACAAGTGCCTGCCTCACCTGCCAGCTAACAATATGAAATTTAACTTAAAAGAACAAATTAAAATTACCAGAGAACCCGTATTACAAGGGAGAAGTTACTGGGCTTATCTGAAAAGAGAAAAGCTAGACGCAGCCTCGATCACTTGACCAGGGTTCTTTTTTATTATTTTTTAATAGATATTTTCTTCATTTACATTTCAAATGCTATCCTGAAAGTCCCCTATATGCTCCCCATGCCTTGCTCCCCTACTTAGCCATTCCTACTTCCCGGCCCTGGCATTCCCCTGTACTGGGGCATATGATCTTCACAAGATCAAGGGTCTCTCCTCCCAATGATGGCCAGCTAGGCCATCTTCTGCTACATATGCAGCTAGAGACATGAGCTCTGGGGGTACTGGTTAGTTCATATTGTTGTTCCTCCTGTAGGGTTGGAGACCCCTTCAGCATCTTGGGTACTTTCTCTAGCTCCTCCATTGGTGGCCCTGTGTTTCATCCAATAAAAGACTGTGAGCATCCACTTCTGTATTTGCCAGGCACTGCCATAGCCTCACAAGAGACAGCTATATCAGGGTCCTGTCAGCAAAATCTTGCTTGCATATGCAATAGTGTCTGCTTTTGGTGGCTGTTTATGGGATGGATCCCCGGGTGGGGAAGTCTCTGGATGATCCCGCCTTCTGTCTCAGCTTCAAACTTTGTCTCTGTAACCCCTTCCATGGGTATTCTAAGAAGGAATGAAGTAAATGTGTTAGTATGGTACGTCATGTCTCAATAGTATACGAGGCCAAGACAGCTCCACATGGAAGAAGTTTTATTGGAAGGGAGGGACAAGGTAGTAGAAAGAGAAGAGGGGGAGAAAGAGTGAAGGAGGGGCATTCTCCTTATTAATATGGAAAATGACTTAACTCAAGTAAAGTTGGGAGGTGAGCCAAGTGGATTCTGGGAATATGGTGGCTGATGCCTTAGTAACCAGTCTGCAGGTTACTGGTCATTCTGTCACCTATGTGATGTCATAGGTTTGGGTGATCCTGTTGCCAACAGCCAGGAAGTTTTTGTCCTTTTATATGGAAGCCAGAATTTGCAGTAATTAAAAACCAACTCCAGAAGCCTGGTTTAGGAGTTGACAGACTTTATTTCAGCAGACAATACCTAGCCCTTGCACAGTTTCCATTATTACATTCTATCTTATAATTATAAACATATAAACCTTAAAAGCTGGAACAGAAAAATGACAAGATATTTATGGGAGCTGATATTCATTCATACACAGATTCTCAGGCAATATAACAGGACATCAGAATACAGGCGTTTGAACTCTGGCCTGGACACAATTCCTACAAAATTAGTTCAATTGGTCAATAAGTTAAGTTGATTTTGAAAGGACATTGCCAAATCTATGGTTTGGAAATGGAATAAAAATAATTAGTATAAACTTTAGTGTTTATGTAAATACTTGCAGAGCTGTACTTTAATGGAATTTTTGAAGTTAAAGTACTAATCCTATTTCAGTAGACATTAAATAAAAATGTGTTCTGAGGGTACAAAAAAGGAATAAACACATTTAGAATCTCTCTTAGACTCTATACTCTACACATACTCTGAGTTCCTCATACTGTAAGTATCCCTTAATGAAAACCCATCATCATTCCTTAGAAGGATGGAAGTAAAATCTGCCTGCTACTTCAGAAAGTTTAATAGAACAAATGGACACAGATCAGAATAGAGAAAATGGCATAAAGTCTATTAATATGCAAACAGGAAATAGTATCACAGCAAGAGAGAGAATCACCAGAGCGAGGGAGCACTGACTCGCCATTATTCAGAAATATCATCTATTTTTATTTTTTTTCTGTAGGGGAGGAGCACCATGGGGAATGCAGACACTTTTGAAAGCCTGGAAGTGATTACTAGGTGAGTGAATGGTGCCAGAGATGGTCATTTTGGAATTTCAATGAGCCCAAGAGACAGACATTATCTTGTAATGTAAGACCATCCAGGTGTGGTTATATTCTTCAGTCATCATTCCAAAGATAGATAATGGGATTTCAAGGTGAGGATGGAAGGCAATTATAGTTCCGTTCTCAGTCTGATCTGCAGGCATATAAAGGAAATTCCAGACAGTGCCTTTCCATTTACATTCAATTGCTCTGCAGGCCAAAAAAAAAAAAAAAAAAAAAAAAAAAAAAAAAAAAAAAAAAAAAAAAAAAAGATCATATCTGGGGGAATATTGATTCCTGATTCCAAACTCCCTCTTTGGAATAATTCTAGGTAAAGCAAAATGGGAAGTCCTACTGTGAAATCTTTTGGATAAATTTTAGTTATTTATAAATAACTTTTAAACAAGTTAGTGAAAGCTTTCTTATATAGATCATACTGCATTTAAGATGCACTGAATACTGTTATCATTTGTACAATTTAAAATATTTTGTATTGAGCTTTTTTTAAATAAGTTTTACTAAGCTGGACTGATCATTTCCACTTTCTGTTGCTATATAATGATATCATATTCATTATATTTTCCCACAATTCACTATTTAATTGATGGTATAATGGTTTAATCCTTCCCTTGCTTTTTACTGGTGTTTTGAAAACATTAATTTAATTTTAATTATGCAAAATGACAAATTATTTCATTTTTCTTATGGATGTGATTAGTATCATTAGAAATGTATTAGACACTCCAATTATTAATCCAGGGAGTGTGTGTGTTAACAGATTGAGAGTAGAAAATAAGGAGCAAATTGGATTTTGAAAAGCAATTTCAATTAATTCAATTTACTAATTCTTCAATATAGTTGTTATTAGCATTTAGAGGCTGATATCCCTATAATAGAACCCTTTTCTATTTATAATTGAAATGATGAATTGGCGTATACTATTACACATAATATTTGTGAAATATTTTCAATTTGTTTGATTGAATTAAAGACTCATTTTCAGATGTCAACATGGAGTACCTACCTTCTCATACTAGCTTCTTGATAACTTTTTTGGTAGAAAATTATATTAGAAACTTTATCAGAGTCATCTATACTCCAGAAAAAAATGGCTTAGTAAGTGAATGTTATTTTTATTTCTTTTTGAGTTAACTGGTTCTCATTGTACTGTGGTTTGCATGGGAATTTACCCTGCCAGCTCCTGTGTTTGAATACATGGGCCTCAGTTGGTGATGTTGTCTTGAGATGCTATACAAACTTTGGGAAAGAAAGTGTCTCAATTTCATTTTTAATTTCTGTGACAAAATATGAACAAAGATTAGGAGATATAAGAGAGGAGTGATTTTAGCTAATAGTTCCAAGTTCCAGTCTATTATGGCAAGGAAGTCCCAGTGGTAATAACCTGATGGAATTGGTTACATCACATTAATAATCAGATACAGAATAGAGACTTTGTTCCTATTGTATGTTGACAATGAAGCTGTCTGTATTTTACTGGTTTCCTGAAAGGTTGAGTGATAGTGAATTTAAAAGTAACAGATGAAAATATTTAATGGAACAAATTTCATATAGGAATAGTATCCAGCCTCACTTACTATATTTACTTAATCAGGTTTGTAGAGAGAATTCAGAGAAAGAAAAAAAAAAAAAAAAGCAGAACAGAATCAAGTGAAAACTCTATAGTTTGGTGATTATGTTTAAATGATGATTTATGTTGATAAGTAATGATGATGATGATGATGATGATAATTTTTAACGTTCTGATCAATTCTAATTCAGATCAAGTGATTATAACTGTTAATATGATTACTATTACAGAAGACCTAACTTTGCTCTAGGCCAGTAGTAAAGAAGCCTTGGCCTCTAACATCCAATAATCCACTTATCACTCATTTAAATTGCTCATTTAATACGTTTCATTTAAATGATAAGTCCTTGTATAAAGAGTGTCTGGAGCCAGGCGTGGTGGTGCACGCCTTTAATTCCAGCACTTGGGAGGCCAAGGCAGGCAGATTTCTGAGTTCGAGGCCAGCCTGGTCTACAGAGTGAGTTCCAGGACAGCCAGGGTTATACAGAGAAACCCTGTCTCAAAATTAAATTAAATTAAATTAAATTAAATTAAATTAAATTAAATTAAAAAAAAATAAAGAGTGTCTGAACCAGGAAGGCACTCTGCAAGAGCAATGTTTTAGCAAAGTAATCTAAGGAAATGTCTTCTTAGGTTCAGCCATGAACCTATGTATCCAGGTATTCAGAGGTCACGAAACAAGGAACTTCGTATACATCTCAAATAAGCAGTGAAATGTAGCATTAGTTTATAGTTCTGAGTTTGCATGGATAGAGACTCCAAGGGGATATATTTATGATAGATTATACAAAGTATATCAAAAAAGCCTGTGGATTCAAATAATAGATAGCAGTATAGATTCCATATCTAAAGTTCCTGAGAAAGCTTTGCTTAAAGTTGTGAATAAAATGACCACATTGCTGTGGTGACAAAAAAAAAAAAAAAAAAAAAAAAAAAGACTGTGTAGTAAAGTAGGGATTAAATGAAGCCAGAGTATTAGATACCATATGTGTTACAAGGGGGACCATCAGAAAGATGGTGCTGATAATGTCTGTTATAGCCTAAATGATGACATCCCATGCCCTAGACAGCTGGCATAGATTGCAAGGGTTCCATCAGTTTGGTCTCTGTTTTACTGCTCTGTCCATCATGATACTTGAAATCACAAGGTGTCTTCTATACCAATGAATACAGGAATCATGTAATTTATTTTTTATGCCACAGAAGATTACAGAAAAAATATCTGCCTTGAATCTCAAAAGAGATTTTGAGCTTTTGAATATTGTGAGAATTGCTAAGATTGGGGGGATGTGTGCAAGGCGCCTGACAGCATTTTCTATTATATGCTTTCTATGAGCCTATATGGGCCAGTAGAAGAATGTTGAAGTTTGAAGATCTCCAATAACTCATATATTGAAAAAAATGGTGCCATTGGAAAAAAAAATGTCTGTGCCATTTGTCTTTGCACCAGAAACAGTGTGTCTCTGCAATCACCATTCCTATTCAACCATGATGAATTGATACCCTATGATTTTGGGATCCACAATAAACTTTTGTAATTTGCTTCTAGGGGTTATTTAATCACAGCAAGAGGGAATGTAACTAACATGTAGTACTATAACAAAGCAGAATCAATTCCTCCTGTACTTCAGTGTTCTTTGTCTAACTTAAGTATGACTTACTGTCCCCATATCATTTTGTCCTTTTCAATGTCAATCCCTACATACATTTGTATGAGAACGTATTATGATTTACATATGGTACTTATATTTCTGTGTCTTGTTCAATTCACTTAACAAAATGTACTCTTGGTTCATGTTGCCATGATTACAATATTCATTCTATTTTATTTCTGTGCTATACTCTTTTATGTATATAAAAAAGATGGTTTCTTTATCTAGTTATTAACTGCATATTGGTTGAACAAGAATATTGGCTTTGGATGTAATTGAGCTCAAACATACAGACTTAGTGATAGTCCTTCTGTGTCAATTTATCTAAGCATTGTGTATAAGTATGTCTATAGTCTAGACTATAGCATTCTACTAAAGTATGTGTAATACTACAGTGACATAGGCTTCTAAAGATGAATGAACAAATGTCCCAGTGAGCAAGCACTGATGGCACTGGAGCTCATGATGAGGTTTTCCATCATCATACTGTGGCAGCCTGAAGTTGGAACAGAATCCAGGACTTCCACAGAGAAGAGTCATGGAGTTTGATGAGAGTTCTCAAGACCAGGTGTATGAGTAGAGTAGTCCATAGGTCCCTGGGGATGAACATAGGAGGTATTTATGTGAACAGCTCTGGCAAGTTCAGTTCATCTGTGCATCTGCATTTTATCTGGGGCTGGGGTTTGCACTGATGTCCTCATGCTTTCTTAGGGCAAACACTTCACCAACTGAGCCAGTCCAGGGCCTTTCAAATACTTTCTATTCACCAAACATTTCATAATTTGCAGAGACATAACTTTCAAAAATAGAGGGGGGGACAATTTTAGTACTTTAAATACACATTTATTGAAGGAATTGAGATTTTTAAATACCAACGATCCTTCACTTGAAAAGAGATGAAATTAGCCTATGTTTTTAGAAGAAGTGTTCTTGCTTCTTCTATGTAGAATTTCATACTTTCCCCTCAGCTCATAAGTCTTACTGCTTACCCATCTTGTTGTCTTTCCCCTACTCTTCTTCATTATGTATAAATCTAGTTGTCCATCATGATGGAATATTTGGAATTGACTGTTAAAAGACTGAGATTTGAACATTACAGAGAGAAACATGGGCAATGGCCATTTTAATAGCAGAAGCCATTTATTCTTCTATAAATCTCAGTTTATAGAAGTGACATGAGACTCATCATTGCTATAGAATTTAGTTCTTGCCCAATGAAGGGAACAAAAAATAATCAGTTTAAACTATCTTTATTGAATTTAATAAAATTCCTTGTTCATTGCTGACCATTATGCATCACAGACATCTCTGAGGTAATCATTTCCATTCATGTCTCTTATAAGCAATATAAGTGTATATTTTTAGTGTTAAATCAAATTTTAGCCTAAAAATCAAATGTATTTATTAGTTGCTATGATTCATGATTATACATTGTCTAATGTTGTAAAGTATATAAACTTCACTTACACTAATGACTAGTTCATATCTTACAATTCTTCAAACAGTATTTGAAGTGTTTCTACCTGATGCTAAACTCCATCCTCTTAAATTGCAGCCACTCAACCTAATACACAATTTAATGTTTGGCTGGCTAAGTTAATAAATCTGCAGCTTGTGGCTTAAGAATCCATACAAGTTTATAAGACTTGAGATAAAGATAGTGACTTTAAATGATTCTCAACCAGTTCATTCCAAGTACAGCGTAGAGCGCCTAGTGATAAGATACTGAAGCAAATAAATATCCGTGCCATTATGCAGTGTTAGCATCGTCGCCGTTACCGGTACCAAGAAACTTGATATATCTCCGTTCTGGTTCTTAAATTGTTATGGATTTCTTATTACTACTTTTTCTTACTTTGAGGTTAAGAAAATGAAAGCACTGTTTGGAAAGGCAGATACGTAGCGGCTGCTGAAATCAATGAATACTGGAATATCTCGAGCAAATTTGAGTAGTACAGCCATTGACATGAAACACCTGTGTTCAGGAGCATGTGGATAATGAGAAGCCCCTGGATAACTGACCAAATGATTGGCTACTCAACCATATTTTACATAATGTATTAATAAAACCCTCTATGTATTTCACTGTCTGACTGAATGTTAAATGTCAGCAGTGTGACCCATGGGACAATCTACTAAAAAGGTAATGTTCAGTATAATTTGTAGAGAGTATAAAATGTGGGTCTCGGGGTTCGTACAACCTGTCTGCAGTAAAATGACCACGTTAGACATGTTGGTGGACTGTGTAACTCCATGTTATGCAGCTACACACACACAAGCTAATATCATGGTGTGTTAGTAACACATCCACTCCTGATTTTCAATGCCTAAGTGACACAGGAAAACTACCATAGTCTACTCCTTTTTTTGTTCTGTGTATAAGGGTGCAAGGGAAGAGAGGAAGCAGTATATCTCTGTGTAGTAGAAACAGGGTTGTTCCTGGTTACTATGTGATACGATACACAGTGTCATCATGTATTAAAATAGCCTTTGCAAAGGTAGAACAATCTCTAAAGTGATATTGCAGTGAGTAGTTTAAGTAACCATGAAAAAAATCTCGGCATATTTATGACAAAAAAATTAATGATACTCCACAAAAATTGCCAATTACTGACACTGGGAAATCAACAATTCAAAACAATATTCACTCAAAACTGCACTGCTACTGAATGAAGCTTACCCCTCAGAGGAGGGACTTTACTTCCCATTCATTTACAAAGTGTATAAGGGATTTCCATGGCTGTCCAATGCTCTATGGAATTCAGATTTTTCACAATACTGAACATAGAACCTTCAGTAAACTTGAACCATGTGCTCATTATTTTTGGAAGAGTAGGCTGTGTGACCTTCAGTAACTCAGGTGGTTGGCCAGTTCATTCTCTCTCTCTCTCTCTCTCTCTCTCTCTCTCTCTCTTCCTCTTCTTCTTCTTCTTCTTCTTCTTCTTCTTCTTCTTCTTCTTCTTCTTCTTCTTCTTCTTCTTCTGTTTTTTGAGACAGGATTTCTCTATATAGCCCTGGCTGACCTGGAACTCACTCTGTAGAGCAGGCTGGCCTCAAACTCAGAAATCCACCTGCCTCTGCCTCCCAAGTGCTGGGAGTACATTCTCTCTTTATGTTATTCAAAGTTGAAGTTTATAGAGTGTGGTCACACTTTAAACTTCCTTAGGTGAGAACAGAATTGTCTTTATAATTTCTTTTGTGTTAGAGGGTTTGTTGTTGCTGGTTAAATGTATGATGCATTTCTATGTGTTTTTATGTATTTGCTAAGGTCTATTTATGAGATTACAGAACCACCTCTAGACTCAGTCTAGACTCATCTTTTACCTTCAGAGATGGAGCATTTTTTGTTTGTTTGTTTGTTTTGTGTGTGTGTGTGTGTGTGTGTGTGTGTGTGTGTGTGCAGCTGCATATACTAGGTTGGCTGGCACATGCACTTCTGGGAATTCTCTTGTCTGCACCTCATATCTACCCATAAGAGTAAAGGGATTGCAAATGAACATAACTTTGTCTGACTTTAATGGGTTCTGTCTTTAATACTGAGCCACGCCTAACTTTATTTTTTATTGATAATGACTTTTCATAAAATATATTTTTATTATAATTCCCCCCAATCCTCCCAAGTCTTCTTCCTTACCTCTCAACCTATCTAACTCCAAGGGCCTGCCTCTATGTGTCTATCTATGTATTTATCTGTGAATCTATCTATGTATCTATCTCTCTATCCCTATCTCTCTAAAAACAATCAGGAAATAGCAAAAGAAAGGAAAAGCACAAGAAACACACACACACACACACACACACACACACACACACACACATATACACTCACACACTAAAACACCAAATCCTGTAAAAACACAAAATTGGAAAAAAATACTATACAAGGGAAAAAGGAACTGAAAGATATCTACTGCTGTGCATGGGACTTATCAACCCAGTTAGACGCTATTGGCAAAAACTAAGTTTTTGTTTTCAAGTAATTGTTCTTTGGTAATAACTTCTTGGTTAGGTGTAGGAGACCATGTTGAGTCCCTACTCTTAGTGCTGGGGTACTACATTTGACTTGAATGTGCAAAGGCCCAGTGCATGCTGTCACAGTCTCTGTGAGCACATATGTAAAGCATCTCCGTTGTGTCTGGAGACAGTGTTTCTCCTTCAAGTCATGATGATGGTTCAATAAGTAAAATACTTGGTGCACAAACATGGGGAGCTTAGTATGAATGCCCAGAACTCACAAAAGTTGATCTAGGGAGTGTGTGTCAATATAGTCTCAGCAATCATACAGCCACCTGCAACCTGGACCAAAGAGAATTCCCTACAAACTGTACACCTGGTAGCCTGGTAGATACAGAGGTGAATAACAAATAGATCCTGTCTCAAAAAAAAAAAAAAAAATCAGTGAAAAGTGAGGACTGACATCTGAGAATGTTTTCTGATTTCCTAGAATACACTGTGACCTGCATGTATCCATTCATCTCCTACATCCCCATATGCAAATACACCTCATAAGTCAACATGTACAAAATTTATACACACACACACACACACACACACACACACACACATACATGTACACACATACTTTGATTAAACGCACTGTTTATTAAATCAAATTTCTTTACCAGCAAGGTGGAATAAAAGCAGTTGTGCGACCTGAAATTCCTAGCTGGTAGAGGAAGCAATGTGCTGCTATGAAATTCTCATTCTTCCCTTCCTTTGTATATTTGCAAGTATCACCATTGCAAAATATTTCTCCACTGCTTTATAGACAGCTTAGCCATGTAAACTTACTTTTCGAATCTGAGCTTTTTAAAGCAACAATAATTAAATTACTTTAGGATTAACTAAGGTGGAATTCATAGCAAGCAGTGTGAACTGGGTATGTCAACCAGTGTATGTATTTGATGGTATTTAATATAGCCTCATGATTTTATATAAACTTGTTCTGTACCCTATGATTTAAAGAATGTTACTTCTTTTTTTATTTCAGAAAGTCAACTATGAGAAAATTTTTCTTTGATTTCTAACAATATATGTATCAAGAAAACTTTGGCAATAAAAATGTTTATTATGTTGTAGCATGAGGAATGAGTATAAAGGAATCTCAATTCGCTCATAACTGTACTTCCAGCTGAAGTGTGACAGTAAATCCAGAGATGAAATGAAAGATTAACTCACGGAGATGGCAGCTTGGCAGACACGTATTACTGCCATATTGCTAGTCTTTGCAGCACAGCGGGCTACAATTTTTTCTTCATGTCATGAGCTTCAGTATCCAAGTATAGAAAAAATATTTCCTCCCCACTGATGACAGTAGGTGGTGTTTATTTATTATTTGCTTGAAAGTCAATTAGTTAACACTAGTATACTGATTAAGTGACTTCATTGTGGAGAAAACAGCCTTTGACATATAGGAAAAGCCACATGACATTGCCAGGTGGGCTTGAACCACTAACCTCTCTGTTAAGAGCAGAACACACAGAGCACAAACTAGTTATATATGGGGACAGTAGTTAGGTTTTTGTTTTGTTTCTTTTGGGTTTTTTTTTTTTGGGGGGGGGGGTTCATCTTCAGTTGTCTCTGATGCAGCTAATATGAAGATAATTGTTGTTCTGTTAACTGAATCCCACTCTGTAATTGAAAAAACAAAAACAAAAACAAACAAACAAACAAAAAAACGGCTGTTTTGTTGACATTCTGAATGCTCCTAAGTAAATACAATTTTTTATTAAAAAAAAAAAAAAAAAAAAAAAAAAAAAAAGAGCCGAACACACTAACCAACTGCGCTACAGAGCCATCCCATATACAGTTATCAAATCCAGCTACTATTCTGGATGACAAGAAGTGCTTGCTGACAGAAGCCTGTTACAGCTGTCTCCTGAGAGGGTCTTCCAGGGCATCAAAATACAGAGATGGATGCTTGTAGCCAACCATTGGACTGAGCACGGGGGCCCTAATGAAAGAGTTGGAGAAAGGACTGAAGGAGCTGAAGGGCTTTGCAACCCCATAAGAAGAACAACATGAACCAACCAGACTCCCTCAGAGCTCCCAGGGATGAACCCACCACCGAAAGAGGACACATGGAGAGATCCACAGCTCCAGCCACATATGGAGCAGAGGATGGCCTTGTAGGACACCAATGGGAGGAGAGGCCCTTGGTCCTGTGAAGGTTCGATGCTCCAGTGTACGGGAATGCCAGGACAGGGAAACGGGAGTGATGGATGGGTGGCAGAACACAGTCATAAAAGCAGGGGAAGTGGGGCTGGTGAGATGGCTCAGCGGGTAAGAGCACCCAACTGCTCTTCCGAAGGTGATAAGTTCAAATCCCAGCATCCACATGGTGGCTCACAACCATCCGTAATGAGATCTGGCGCCCTCTTCTGGAGTGTCTGAAGACAGCTATAGTGTATTTACCTATTAATAAAAAAAAAAAAAAAAGGAAGGAGGGGAAGTGAGGTAGGATAGGAGGTTTCCAGAGAGGAAACCAGAAAAGGGGAAAAAAGAAGTGACTTCATTTAGACCATCATGTGGGACTTGAGCAGTGAATATAAAAGAATATAACCTGAGATGTAGGGGTGGACCCTCCCAAAGTGTGTTCCAGAGGTCTGCAGCTGTCAGTTCCCATCAAATAATTAGAGAATTGTGGAAATCTGTTAAATTCTGTGCTAGATAGAATTTGGGGGAATCAACAGGCAAAGAAGAAAATGAAGTACAATTCCTCAAGACTTTTCTTGAGGACTAAACACTTGAGAGCATGTTAGTCAAGGAAGTGTGTCAGTTTTATTTGAGTCTGGGCAGCTCAGAGCTCTAATCACAGCAGCAACAAGGACCATAGTGAGGTGAGAGGGCAGAAGTCCTGAGATCTTGGTACTGCTGAAAGACAGCATTCTTGACATAGGAAATAGGAGTCAATGGTGGCTGTGGCATGCAGCATGAACATACTGCACAAGAAGGCAGAGAGTAGTGACAGAGGGAGGGGCGTGAGGAATTTATAGGCATTTAAAATGGTCTCTGGGGATTTGAACCAATCAGTATTTGAAAACTGGAGCTGTGTATTCCAGGTGCTGCTGTGACACAGGTAGGTAGGGCAAGAGCTTGTGAAATATGTTGCTAATGGAAGCTCATTTGTAGTAACAACTGGAGAGGCCTGGGGACGCAGGCCCATGCCTTTAAAGAACTCTCTGTATAGCTGGTATGATGGGATGATATATATGCAAAGATAATGGAAAGCAAATGCTCCCTGAAAGACCCAGACAACTGATCAGGGGTCTGAAAACAGATGATTGCGAGCAGAGCTTTGGAGGAAGCTACATACTGAATACCACATACAATAACTCTGAGGAGCACACTCTAACAAGTAAAGAGATACTTCTTTAGTTTGCATATCAGATATTTTTAATATTAGATAGTACATATTCTACTGTTTATCTTTGACTTATCAACTAAATGCAATAAATGAACCCACATGAATGCAATCTACAAATGCTAATTCTAGAAAACCCATAAATATTAAGACCATCACAGCTGGCCCTTGTAAATTTTAAGATAAGATTCTATAAAGTGTTCTACCTTAAAACTGGATTTCATAACATGGAATGCAAAGCCTCTTGTCTCCAGATAGTCACTACCTTCTCTATGCACTTTTATATAAGTGCCTCACCAACACCACATTTTGCAAGTATAAGTTGATGAGGGTACTCAGTCTTTGTTTGTTGATTTCAAACTTTCTAGTGAACATGAACACAGATATATTTGCTAGCATAGGGCCCTCAACAAATCTTCCAGTTCAATGTTACTGTTCTGTTTTTGTGGGGTTTTTTTTTTTTTTTTTTTTTTTTTTTTGGCACAAGTTTCAAACAAATGATCTCATGCACGCTAGTCAAGCACTGAAGTACTGATCAACATTGCCATTCCTCAGTTGAGCTTCTGAACCCCAAGAAGGCTTTCATGCTTTCTTATCATAATTATCTTTAATGCTTTTTGTAATATGGTCCAAAGTGTCACCACAAAACTGTTTATTCTCTTATTTTTTATTTGTGGGCTTTCTCTAGCCTGTTTTCCAAACAACTTTCCTGAAGTAGTAAGCCTTACTTGTAGATGGATCTGTCAGACTCATATGTTTCCTACCCATGACAATCATTTACTTTATTTTACATACAATTCTTTACATGTAGTAAGGACCCATATGAAAGATGTGAAAATAGACTCTAGACCTGTGAAAACTTGGAGACACTAGAACAATAGGGCTCTCTTAAGTTTTCTGTTAAATACATTGGATGATATTTTAAAAGGGACATGTCTCTGATGCAGATTATCTTTACTTATTCATTGTCCTCTACTCTCTGTCTCTCTGTCTCTGTCTCTCTCTGTGTGTGTAGCTCTTTGATTCTGTGTTTTTCCATGCGTATGTGTTACTTATATGTGTTTCTCTCTGTATCCATGCTTAGCTGTAGTGTTTCTCCCTAAATATGGACTATGTGGTATGAGTATGGTTTTCTATGTGAGTGGGGCCTCTATTGGTGTGGTAGGGTGTGGCTGTGTGTTCTCCCTGTGTGTGTGGGGGGGGGGGGTCTCCAGGTGATATGTGTGCAAGAATGTGTTTCTGTGCCATGCCATTGCACACATGTGGAGGTCAGGGAACAACCTTCCAGGACAGAGTTCTTTCTATCCACTATGAGGGTCTTTTAAATGGAACTCAGTTCATTACGTTTGGCAGCACATGCCTGTATCCATAATCCATCTCACTTGCCTTTTTCTATAAATTAAAAAAAAAAAAGTGTTCATTTGCAGAAGTTAATTTTGTCTCATATCACAGCTTTTAACCTCCTGCTTTTCTATTGAAGTTTTTTGGGGAGACGGCAATTTCTTCCTTAATAAGCTATCAACCAAGCTCCTGTGTTTACAATGAACGTGCCTGTTTCCAGTGGCTTTTCCACGCTAAGGAGTCTCCTGTTATCTCTCCCCTGCTCACTGTACAGGCCATTGCTCCTTTATTAACTCTCTCTTATCTTTCTGATTACATAATGAATTTAGTGACAATTAATAAATAGACCAGAGGGACACATCTGATGTACTGATATACAGTCTTCCATTTCAGCCTCACATTCTGCAAGCTGCCCTCTCAGGGTCAGCTGGCTCTCCTTTACAGTGTGTATTTTCTAGTTTCACACAATGCTGCCCATTGTTCCTGAGGGAGTGGCACCCAGGTGACTCCAGGTTAAAAAAAAAAAAAAACTACCTCCTTGACAGGTTAGACAAAATTATTGTGCTTAGATTTATAGATTGTGTTCATTTCTTTCATTTGTCAGTATTAATGTCACAAAAGGTCTGTGGAATTAATGAAAAGACCCCCTTGAGCTTTTTAAAGATAAAATACTCAACGATGTCAAACTTTGTTTCAGGCGGTTGTTATGTAGAGACCAGCGTTGTTAGTGAACTTAGAGGAGGGAATTAGGGAAGGGGTGAGTAAGTAGACTGCAGTCAGGAGGGAGCCGTGTGAAAAGAGTAGAAACAGATGTGACTTGTGGCTGAGATTGCTCAATTTAACATCACTGTTAGACACCGATTCATTTGTATATCATGTAATATTTATTATTGATAAGTAGTAAGAGTCTCATTTACCTTAAACATTTCCTAAGCAGTGTATGTTAGAGGGATTTATGTAAAACCTACTGGAATCTGAGGGTATGTGTAGAGTAAAATTATTCCCATGTCAATTTCCTGGCTTTGACGATGGGTCGTGTTTATATGAGACACTATGGGGAGAAGGTAGGCATATTATGTTCACAGGTATTCTACTGTATAGCATCTTCAAATTAGTCTTAACTTATTGAAGTGTATTAAAAAAACAGAAAATATATAAACTTTCATTTTTCTTATTAGACATTTAAAAGTTCCTCAAAAAAAAAAAAATGTCAAGGTGGACAATTATTGGAAACCCTGAGCAAGAAAAAATGATGAAAAACAGAACAAGGACTCCTCCCTTTTAATTTATCTTTCCAATGTGTTATATTTCACAAAGGACTCCTTGCATTTCATTAACTGTTGCCATCCAGGTAAATGGTACCACATTTGACAAATGAGTAATGAAGAATTAGTCCTCCTAATCGAAAGCATGTTTTAATGTTTTTGATCTGAGCATCAATTTTTTTTATTGTAGCTCAAAGCATAGTTTTCTGGCTTTTTGTGAATTCTGCAATAGAGCAGGCCTTCTGTTTGCCAGTCATTTCTCAGAGCACTTGTTATGCACCTAAAGGATTTGCCAAAGGTGGCAGAATCAGTGACTAAGATACTTTTGAATGAAGTGACAATTGTTGATCTTCATTCAGAGTACCCAAATGTTTTGTCACATATTCATTAGCATAGTGTGTTTGTGAGTATTGAATCTTTTCCTTATTTCTGAAAAGAATCGGAATCTGATAGAGACCAGAACTTTCTCTATTTTCCCTGAATTGTGGACTCCTTGAATCTCATACAACACACAAACTCAATAATCATAGTCACATAAACAAAAACACCCATTCTTTTGTCGTTAGATGAAAATACCAAATAATGAAATTGTATACCAAGCTACAAAACTAGCAGCAGGCATGAGAAACCTCTTCTAAATCTGTTGATCACTGAAGTCCAAGGGAGTATTATAACAATATATGTTTGCTCTGCAAACTGCCAAAGTTGGGAAACGATTGATTGTCCTGCCTCGCTGCAGTGCTTATGAACCAAGGTGATAAGCAACACTGCAAGATACTCTTAAAGGTGGCACTGTGACATTCAATTCTTGGCAGTAATGAACAGCTATGTAATTGGACTCAGGGCTGGTGAACAGGAGGGAAATCACACCTGGAACTGGAAACTTTGCCAACTAACTGGGAACTAGTGAGGTCATAAATCTTAGAGGAGAACCTATTACTGCTACTTTACTAGAACAGCATGACTCTTAACTGCTTTATAAATATTAGGCTCTATACCATAGGTAAGTGTAGCTCACACTCATCATCAAAGAAATTTATCTTTGCATCAGAGGGACACCTTTACAGAAAATGACAGCCCCTAAAATACAGACAGCAACTGATTGTGGGGTGACCTATGGTGCATAAACTTACAGAGTAACTACTGCTCTATGGCTCAGGGAACACTGAACAAAGAAACAGAGTGAATCGAAGAGACAGAGAACCAGGAAGTCTGCCATGAGATTATCTCCTAGAAATGATAGAAAAGCTACACTCACTACACTTCAATAGCATGACTGCCTAAAGAAAACCCAAACTATGACAAAATTAATAGATATGCTAATATGTAAGGGAAATTTTCAAGGAGCCCTAAACCTAGATAAGGAACTACAGGCAATAAATGACTCCTATAGTAGAAGATTTATTTTTTGTGAAGAATGAGACCCCTAAATTCTTATACAATACCAAATGCCAAGCCCTGGAATCATATGCATGCAAGTAACAGTAAATGAGCTCGGTAGGCTGTGTTTACATATTTATGCATTAGTAAATATTTATCATAATCAAAAAAATGAGAGCATAAATTTGAGAGGGGTAAGGGTCCATGTGAGACGCCGGCAGAATCGGACATCAGGAGGTGACAGAAGGAGGAAAGACAGGACAGCCAGGGCTATACAGAGAAACCTTGTCTCAGAAAAAAAAGAAAAAGGAAAAAAAAAGAAAGTTGAGCAATGATGTAATTATACTTGAATTAAAATAAAAAGATATTATGGGGAAAAATGCAAAGGTCTGAGGCAACGTCTCAGTCATTAAGGTGACTGCAGTGCAAGCAGGGAACACAGATTTTTATATACCCAGAACAGAAATTAAAATTTTTAAAAAGGCAAAAATTTACATCTCTCAGGACACAGATCCAGTAGGATCCCTGCAGCTCACTCTCCTATCTGCCTAGTCTAGTCAATGAACTCTACTTCAGTGAGGGACCCTGTCTCAAAAAATAAGGTGGCAGAGAGTTGAAGGAAAGGGTCTGGCACCAATGTCTAACCTCTGTAATCTCTGTGCTCTGACATATATATGCAAATATACATACATACATACATACATACATACATACATACATACATACATACATATATACACTACTGATATGTACAAATTATGTGAAGGTCAAACAATCTCCTGCATTTTTATATTACCTTTATACCTCATCAAAATTATTTGATAAGTAGCTATATCAGCACTAAAAATTGTCATTTCTTCCCTTATACTTAGTTTCATGTATTCACAGTACACTGTCACATAACCTTGTGTTTTAAAAGTTTGGTGGTTAATAATGCTGCTTTGGGGAATGGGGAGATTGTGAAAACTTTAGGGCATGTGGCTTAGGTGAAGGTAGAATGTCACTGGGTGCCAGTCTACAAGGTGTTATTACCCCTGTCCTTATCCTTCTTTACCTTCTGTTTTTCTGGTTGAGTATGACGTCAGCAGCTGTCACATTCTGAATGTTCCAACTTCTATGACAGTCTGTCCAATCATGAGAAACCAAGCGTCCATGGATTGACTGAATCCTGTTGAACTGTGAGCCAAACAATAATCTTTTCTCTCTTAAGGCTGCTAGGAGTTTGAGATAGGCTGCTAGGAGTTTGAGATAGGCTGCTAGGAGTTTGATCTCAGAAACAAAACACAGCTAACATCCATTCCTTTTTTGCAATAAACTACTGAATGCCACCTTAGACCATGTTCTGGTTAGTTTTAGAAACTGAAATTGTTACTTCAGAAACCAAACCAAAAGGAGAGATGGCATCCCACAAGCTTCTCTAAAAATCTATGGATGTGATTTTTTTTCTCCTCTGATATTTTGTTATAATATTTAGCAGTTTTGCAGGGTTCTGTTTGTCTATCTTCTATTTATCCCGTGCATCCACAAATATGTCTTTAGTATGATTGTTTCGTTGATGCTCTTGCATTGATTGGGCATTTAGTCACTGACCACAAAGCCTTGTACTTGTCAAATAGTCACTTTAAAACTGAATTACACTAAAAAGCCCTAGGTTCACAAGGACATCTTGTGCACACAGTATGCATTTTATGAAGCCTCAAAAATAACTTGATCATGGGTCCAAGCTTATCCCGTAACTAATTCATAATCTTTGTCATATTTTAACGAAGTTAGTTGGCCTCAAACTGGACATTTGTCTACTTCAAAATTATAGTGCATCCCACAATCTAAGAAGAACATTAGTGTTATTTTGTGTTTATGTGTTCCAAACTAATTTTTCTAAAAATATAATGTTTAATTTAAATATATTTATTGTCCACTATAACACTTATAGGAACTAGAGAGGCCACTTAAATTATGACATAGATAAAATTAGGTAGAGTACAATTTGCCATTTTCCACACAACTGGACAAATGCTGGAATCCATAAAATGATTCGTTGCTCTCCAGCTTTGTGGCTCTACTGCTGGGCTGTGGGCATGGGAAGCCGGCTCATGATAAATGTCTGTGCATTAGAACAATGGGCCCGCTCTTTGGCAACACAAGCCACAGACCAAACATTCCTAATTAAGATGTTGTCATTTTACCTAGGGGAAAAGCTTTGGCCAGATTCCAGCATGCCCATAAATAAGAGAGAGTGCCAGAAATATGAGAAAGAATAGTTTCAAGCAAAAGTATCCTTACATGAGTAAGGGCATAATTCAGCCAACTACCAAAACTGATTTATAGGCTCACAGTATAGAGCATATTGGTTATGGAGCTCTTTGTGCAGGCGCACCTCCTGCTGGCCACACGGGAAATTACATGTGGAAAGCTAACACCTGCTCATCTGTCCAAATATGATAGCCAATTCGTTTCTCTTTCAAGGGTGAAAATTTCTCACTCTAATCTCGTTCATGAAGATATGTTCTTATTTTTAAATGTCGATGTCTAAAACATGAATACACATACACTTCATTCAATCTGATTCCAAATTTTACTGTTGTTTAGGGAAATGTGTACTCGCTTAAGAAAGAAAGAGCAATTTTTTCTCAGTATCAAATGCATACTAATTTGGTTTGTATTTCTCGACGACATGGCTGCACTGCATTCCTCTCCTGATAGACCTATGTATACCTTTCCATGTTTGTGGCATCCTTTCTGCATGTGTTCCCTTTTTAATCAGTCAATTCTCTCAAAAAACAAACAAACAAACAAAACCTCATTAATATGAAATATACAACAGCAACATAAGCTGGAATTTTTTTCCCCAGAAGAGTATCTCCATCTTTTTCATCTTTTACGGAATAGAGCAAGTTGACCTCGCATCCGAGAATTCATGACAGTAAAAGAGCACCTATGCCTCTTTCTTTTATGAGTACAATCTCCCAGATGTCTTCACATTAAAGACAACTCCCAGGAATCTGCAGCTGGAGAAAAAAATGCTAAATTACCTCAAACTGACATCTTGATCTTGTTCTTTGAGATCTCCATAATATTACTACAGTGGGAAATTCTCTGCAGGAAGAAGCCAGTGCCTTTTGTGCAGGCACTGACAGGGAACTGCTTGTAGCTAATTACTTCTTTACAGATAAGCAGCTAGATTCTTACTGGGATTTCCTCAGAGTTTCTAATAGTCACAGAATTCTGGGCGCTCAGGAAGTCAACTGATAGATTATCAGCTCGGGGACAGAGTCTCGGTTGCAGATACATCACATTTTTGGCAATGAACATGAGCAGCTTTAAGCCTTTCTTCTCCTTATTCTTCTGTAGGCTAACACAGTCCCCAGTGTGGCTTTTGGAAGGTCTCAGCTGTTCCATCCTGGTTTATTTCCCCACCATGTTTCTTGGGGGATGCTGAAAGCAACAGCTAGATCTCTGTACCTGATCCCTGGCATGGAGTCCCCAGCCCCTCAGCTTCCTTCCCTGCTTCTGTTCTCTTTCTCTGCAGGGGATTGAGTGAAATAGGAAAGCCTTCATTTTTATTAGTGACTCTCTTTTTTGCTTTTAAAAAATACAGTTCTTTTTACGATGCATGGTACTTACTCACTTTAGTTTGCCTCCTATAAAATGATAAAATGCATTCAGCCGCCCGTCCTCTTTGTTGTCTGAGCCATAGCATTGCTTGGGTTACATGGGGCCGCTCTGTGGCATTTATGATAGAGCAGAAAAATATTAATTATAATGAGGAGAGATAAATTATGATAGTTAACAGTACCTTGGCATTTATTTTCTTGAAGCTTATGTCTGCAAGTGTTCCAAAACATAAAAACTTGCAGTTCAAGGGATGGAAATCTGTCTCGTTTCCACTGAGTTGGTATAAGATATTAAACATAAAATTTCAGATGAAATGTGCTACTCTCTTTTGATCTCTATAGAAGAACTGAAATTTATTTATATCTGTTTTTTTTTTTTTTTTTTTTTTTTTTTTTTTTTTTTTTTTTTTGGTTTTTCGAGACAGGGTTTCTCTGTATAGCCCTGGCTGTCCTGGAACTCACTTTGTAGACCAGGCTGGCCTCGAACTCAGAAATCCGCCTGCCTCTGCCTCCCGAGTGCTGGGATTAAAGGCATGCGCCACCACACCCGGCTATGTTATTTATATCTGTTTTATACATATCGGGTGTCAGTGTCTCTACAATGGGACAACATCTTTAAAGATTTTTGAAGTTTTTTTTTTATAGTTATTCAAGATAAAATAGTTTCCATAATATCCACAAAAACTACAAGATTATGACTTTAGTTATTAAATGTGGATTGGGCTTGGCTTTGACCTAGGACTCCATAGAGTTAGCAACTGTCTTAGTATTTTTCAATTATAGAAAGATAATTAATCCTGAGTAATATATAAAGTTGAAGTTTTCACATAGAGTTCTGTATTTCATGTGTATAAGTATGAGTGTGCTTATGAGTGTGTACACAGGTATGTGTATGAACAGGTTTATGTGGCTTGAATATCACTTCTGAGGATTAATCCATCCTATTTTCTGAGACACTTTGTCCTAGTTACAAAACTAGATAGGTTGGTTGTTCAGTGAGTCTCAGAATTAACTGTTTGTCTCTTCCCAAAACTAAGATTATAAGTGTTCTTCACCATACATTTTTTTGTGTGTGTGAGGTCTATGAATGGAACTTAGGTCTTCATGATTTTATAACAAGCATTTGAATGCTTCTTTAGATGCTTGCACTGACAAGTTTAAGTCTAAGATCTTTGGCCATATCTGATCATGGTGTTGGTTTTCATCCTAAAAATGGAGACCTGAAAGGGCAAATGGCTATGATGGAAGAATCAGACATAGGTCCTGCCTAATGTTTCATCAGAACCTCAGGAAAGACATCATTCATCATTAACTATCTGATCCTATGGCAAAGCCTTACCTCTCCCACTGTCACAGGGACAATTGAATTCCAACAAGCATTTCAGAGGAAACAACCATATTCAAATCGTACCGTTACACATTTACTATTATCTAGTCTCTCAATGAAATAATGTATAGAAAGAAAAACAAGAAGCAAGTCCCCACATGAGGCCAGTATATTTGATAATGATTTACATTGGAAAAGAAAGTATCTTCAGAATATAAGAAGAGGACGTAAAGAGGAGATGGAGGAAGCTGCCACAGCATCTCGAGTGTTCTGTGACATTACTCCTTCTTCAACATCTTTTGGTTCACAACAAAGGGTATCTTTTAAAGGGGTATTTCTTTTTCTTTTTTTTTTAATGGGATCCTGAAGAAAGTAGCTATTCAAAAGCTTGGATGGATGCAAATTAGTCCCAGAAGAACACTTTAATCATTGCCAAGAAAGAGAGGTAATCTCCCAGGTGGCATTTTTTTTTAAGTTTCACAGCTCTGAAATTCTTATAGAGGTTGAAGGGATCTTTGTTTTATTACAGACAGATGGACGTGGAATGGCTAAGTGAATCCATAAAAATCCATAGTTAGCTGAGGCTGGGATGCCTTCAGCAATGAAAATGCTCTGTCAGCAACAGAAGCTGGGAGAGTCCTTACTTGAAGAAGTGCTGACACTAAGAGGGCATGCTCAGTTTACCAGTAAGTGGGGAGTAGAGCAGGTTATCTACAAAGCTCAAAGAGTTTTAATTGTCCTTTCAAAACATAGAAGAACTCAGTGTGTCAGAAAGCAAAGATTTACTTGCCTCTCTCTAACAAGCACATGAGAACAAAAATCAGTAATCGGAGACATCAAGAAGTTATGGGGATTTTCCTCCAACTTGATTAGAGCAATCCTACTCTCTCATTACTACTGACAAATTCAGTCTCAAGCACACAATTATTACTATAAGAAAAAAATGCAAAAATACATTGAAGCATCATCAAAATATTATTTTATTAGTCCCCAGGCCACAGCTTTGCCCACCTCCCAAAATGCCTGCTGCCACCCAGGACAACCAGGTGAGACACCCATCCCCCAATCACCTGCTTGCTAGGGCCCGAGAAATCCCAGCAGCTGTGAGGTATGCCTCATCATCTGGGTTCCATCATCTGGTCTTGATCCCTACCTACAATCCTGTTTCTGTATTCCCCTTTCCACCACACAGCTCTGCCTGTCTCCTTGGAGGTCTACTACGACTGGAGAAAATCAATCCCATAGGCCTGCTTCTACCAGAGACTATCAGACCAGCTAACCCCACAGATGATCAGATGGCTAAAGACTAGCACAAGAACACAATCAGCAAAAGCCGGTGTAATATAGTATCATCGAACCCTGTTCTCCTTCTAAAGTAAACGCTGCATATCCTAATACATACACCTGAAGAGCAAAACTAAGGCCTTAAATCCCATCTTATGAAGATGATCGAGGTGTTTAAAGAAGAAATAAATAAATCCTTCAAAAACACAAGAAAAAAACAATTGAACAGGTAGAGATGTTTCTAAGAGGAAAGAAGTAAATATAAAGATATACAAGAAAATAGAATCAAACAGTTGAAGAAAATGAATAAAATTGTTCAAGTCCTGAAAGAAGAAATAGAGGTAATAAAAGAAACACAAACAGAGGCAAATGTGAAGATGGAAAACCTAGGAAAGAAAACAGAACATGAACTACAGGTGCAAGCATCACCAACAGAACAAAAGAAATGGAAAGAAAATCTCAGACATAGAAGATACAATATATAAGTTGATATGTCAGACAAAGAAAATGCCAAATTTAAAAAGTTTCTAACACAAAACATCCAAAATATTGTGATATTATGAAAAGAACAAACCTAACAGTAATAGGAGTACAAGAGGGAAAAGATTCTCAGCTCAAAGGCCCAGATAATATCTTCAACAAATCATAGAAGAAAACTTACCTAACCTAAAGAAAGAGATGGCTATAAACATACAAGAAGCCCACAAAACACCAAATAGATTGGACCAGAAAAGAAAATTCTACAGCCACATAATAGTCAAAACACTAAATGTGCAGGACAAAGAAATAATATTAAAAGCGACAAGGAAAAAGTCCAAGTCACATATAAAAGCATACCTATCAGAATTACATGTGACTTCTCAACAGAGACTCTAAAAGCTAAAAGGGCCTTGGTAGATGTCTTGCAGATCCCAAGAGACCACAAATGTCAGCCCAGAATACTATAGCCAGCAAAATTCTTCAATAACCATAGATAGAGAAACTAAGATATTCCATGACAAAACCAAATTTATCCCTAAAGATGATAATAACAACAAAAACTCCAACACAGGGAGGGTGACTGCACTCAAGAAAACACAAGAAATTATTATTCTCACAGCAAAACCAAAAGAAGAGAAACACAGACCAATACCACCTGAAATACACTAACAATCACTGGGCATTAACATATCTCAAGATCAATCGATTCAATTCAATAAAAAGACAGAGACTAACAAAGTGGATGAATGAACAGGAGCAATGATTCTGTTGCTTATAAGAAACACCCTTCAGCAGCAAAGAAACATTACTTCAGAATAAAGGGCTGGAGAAAATGGTTTCCAAGTAAAGGGACTCAGAACACAAGCTGGAATAGCCATTTTAATGTCTAATAAAATAGACTTTCAACAACAACAAAAATAATCAAAAGAGAGGGGGAACGACACTTTATACTCACCAAAGGAAAAATACTCCAAGATGACATCTCAATTTGAAATGTCCATACTCCAAATGCAAGGGCGCTCACAGACATTACTAAAGTTTAAATCATATATCAAACCCAACACATTAATAGTGGGAGACTTCAACACTTCACTTTCGCCAATTGACAGGGCATGAAGATAGGATCTAAACAGAAATAATGAAATTAATAGAAGTTATTAATCAAACAGAAAATATCTTCACCAACCCTCTATCTGACAAAGGGCTCATATCCAAAATATATAAAGAATTCAAGAAGTTAGACAACAAAGCAAATAACCCAATTAATAAATGGGGGTATTGAACTAAACAGAGAATGCTTAACAGAGGAATCTCAAATGTCTGAGGGGTACTTTAAAACTGTCCAAAGTCCTTAGGTATTCATTAAGGAAATGCAAATCAAATAACTATGAGGTTCCATCTATCACCCATTAGAATGACTAGTATCAAAAACTCAAGAGATAGCACTGCTGGCAAGATTGTGGAACAAGGTGATCGATCACTCCTCCATTGCTGGTAGAAATACAAACCTGTACAACCACTTTGGAAATCAATCTGGAGTTTCTCAGAAAACTGGGGATAATTCTCGCTCTAGACTCAGGTATACCACTCCAGAACATATACCCAAAAGATGCTCCAACATCTGACAAAGACACTTGATCAATTATGTTTATAACAGCATTATTTGTAATAGCCAGAAACTGGATACAACCTAGATGTCCCTCAACTGAAGAATGGATGTTCATGATCAGGTTGGGTGAAGGACAGGCAAAATGGCTAGATGACCATGCAAATGAATGGAAATCTGTAACTGACTGTGGTGAGGGTGTGGAGGTCATCTCCAGGACAAGACAGAGAACTGGGATAAGGAAGGTGTTAGCATCAGGACCCCTGAAACCCGTGGTAACATATAGGCAGGACCTACAGACCTGTTGCCAGGACAATGGCCACCATATTCCCAGAATCCACTTGACTCACCTCCCACCTTTACCTGTCATTATCTATGGATAATGTATATAAGGGGACCATCCCTCCCTCCCTCTCTCTCTTCCCCTCTGCTCTTTCTGTTGTCACTTTCTTTACCCTTCTCTCTCCCAATAAACCTCTTACATGTGGAACTGTTTTGGCCTAGTGTGCTGTGTTCAGACACGAGCCACTATTCTAACACATCAGGATGAGCCCTAGAATCAATGCTGGTAAACTTAGCTGTGACTCACTACATTGAGGATATGGAACCTGAAGAGGTCAAGTCTTGTAGCCAAGCAGGAACCCCAGTGTTGCAATAAAAACACCAACCCATCAAAATATTTTCAACCTCAAATTGATCCTGTCTACAAGTAATGTAGGCACAGGGAAAGAGAGCAGAGACTGAGGGAATGGCCAAACAATAACCAGCCCAACTTGAGACCCATCCCACAGGCAAGCACCAATCCCCAGCACTATTAATGATATTCTGTTATGCTTACAGACAGGAGCATGGTATCCTCTGTGAGACTCAACCTAGCAGCTGTCTCAGACAGATACAGAAACCCATAGTCAAACAGTGGGTGGAATTTGGAATATGGAAGAATAGAAGTAAGTATTAAGGGCCCTGAAGGTTGATAGGAACTGCACAGGAAGACCAACAGAGTCAACTAACCTGAACTTTTGGGATTCTCAGAGTCTGAAAAACCAACCAAAACATACATGAGCTGGACCTGGGTCTCCCAGCTCATATATAGCAGATGTTCTGTTCAAGTTGACCTTTCACGTGGGTTCTGAACAACTGGAGAAAGGGCTATCTGAAAAATCTGTTGCCTGTGTGTGGGATATTTTCTAGTAGCTGGACTGCTTTGTCTGAACTCAGTGCAAGAGAAAGCCCCTAGCCTCTGAGAGACTTGAGGTATGGGGGGTGGTAGGAGTACCCAGGGAAGCCCCCAAGGGATAGGAGGAAAAGGGGAGGAAGGAATGAGGAAAGGACTGTGTGAGGGGATGACCAGAAGGGGGGTCATGAGTAGAATGTAACAAACATAAGTAAAAAAATTATATATATATATATATATATATATATATATATATATATATATATATGAAATGAAATATATATATATGAAATGAAAATTCTAAATAATTATATTATTTATACTAGAATAACAAATATAGATGAATTAACAAATATAAATAAAATATATAATATAATTAGTAAATAAACGAAACTATGTCTTAATATATAACAAAATGAAAAATGAAGATAAATTAAATATATAAAAATTACATATCATTTTGCATTTATGTTTATTATCAATTTCTTCTTTGTTTTTTAAATGTAGACTTGCTTTTATTTTTTAATCTTAAAATTGACTGCAACCTACAAAAACTGGTATTTGTACTATGAATGTGGAATGGTAAATATGTAATCAATATTATAGCCTTTGTCAGAATCTATTATATATATTTCAATTATAATGTCAGTCATTTTTTTTTCAGTAAAATACTAACTCAAAACTTTGTTTTGATTTTATGAATTCTGTGTTACTTAGTGGGTACAGATGTAGTTGATTTTAAATTTTACACACTTAATGCTCATGATATGAAGTTAGAACAATTCACCGATTTTGTTATACTTCTCTGCAAAAGCAATCATGTTAACAATGAGAACTTTACTGAAAAAACTGAGAGAACTCCATGTGATTTAGGTGGAAAATGCACTTTCACATGGTCATTCTGGAGCAGCAAAAGCAAAGCAGCCAACCTCATTTCATTGCTGCTGCTGCTTCTCCAGCTGACTTTTGCTTTCTAGTCTTCCGATGGCTAGTGATATCTCTCTACTTTCCATGGTGCAACTAAATGCCACCATACATAACATACAACTAGCATATTTGCATAAAGCATTCTGAGAAAAGGATTACAGTGCATATGTCTTATTAACATGCACTTTTAAAAAGTCATTCCTGGTGAAAGAATTTCTAGGAAAAATGAAAGGTATCGAATATATATATATATATATATATATATATATATATATATATATATATATATATATATATATGACTGTAGGTGTGCCTTAGTGGTAAAGTGCTTACCTCACTTGGACAAAGCCCTGGGATCAATCCTTACCACTACAAAAAAGAAAATCATAGATTTATACCTTAAAATAGATTGCAAAGCTAAGTGTCAAAAACATTTTTAATACTATCCATGCAATCTGTGTGAACATCAAATGTTCCATTGCTGCCTACCAAATGTATTTAATTGAAACCTTTCCTGTTTTCTGGTATTTCCTACTAACACTGCTCATTTGTAGTCTAACAGCTGACTTGTAGCTCATGGTTTCTCGGACTACCGAGTTTAGTAACTCCTTACCTGTTAAACAGAGTACCCGACGAAGACAGTCGTGGTGAATTACCTGATTATCTTCCTTATTTGAAGGAGCAATATGTTATTATCCACCTGTTTCCAAAAGCATTTAGTTCACTCAATAAATAACACTGCCCCCGTTAGAAAGGCACCTAACACATAGTTTGTTCATAGATAGTCTAGAAATAGTTCAGACAGATGCATGTATTACTCATTCGTAGTTTATAATTTACTAGGCATTCCTGCGAGGGCATTGTTTTCCCTCATACTCATTGCACAGAGAGCAAGATTAGAAGAAAAAACTGAGTATCTACCAAACTCATCAGACTATACTGAAATTCAACAATTAACAGCGATATCTCATTTAGAAATGAACATTTCTGAGCATTGCTTTTCAGTCTACTGAAAGCCTGGCTCACATACGTGAGCAGCCTGTCTCTGGAGCAGAAGCATATTGTGTGCCCTTGGATCCTGCTTAGGTAAGCTAGAGTAACGCCTCCCTGAAATGCCATATGTCTAAAGTGATTCCTTCTCTCTAGGTGCTTGTCATGTACACAGACATTTTGTATTTTGTTAAGAGAATACATTGCAAATATATTCAAATGAAGAAAGGAAGGAAGCCAAGAAAATGAATAGTGCTTTAAGACTTCAAGGCAAGAGGCAGAGAGTGGACTACATAGTAAACAGAGATATTATTCCTAAAACATCACTGCACTTCCTAATAAATTTCAAAGGACCTAGAGTTGTTCACCTGATTAATCAGTATTAGTGAACATTTTTAGGTTAAAATGACTGAATCTTACATTTTATGTGTTTTTCATGTAAGCCTTTTGCGTCCATGTGAGTGTGAGGCCATTCGATCTGATTGGGTTGATGCTGGGTCTACCTGCTTAACGGAAGCCTGTAGAAGATATGTGATTCTGGCAGAGACAGTGGACTAATATTATGTTTATTAATTTTTATTTTTAAATTTAATGTAATTTAGTTTTATTAATTATGTTTTATTTGGGGTTTGAATGCTCCAATGCTCACTACTGCACAATAATAATATAGCTAGTTGTTTCAATCTTTATTTATGACTGGCAATCTATTCATAATTTATCCAACAACAAAAATAGCTTACAACAAGCTGCTAATTCATGATTCAATGGTGATATAAAATTTTCAAAATTTTGTCCCAACTTAGAAATCACTTCAGTTAAATATTTTGGATGCATTATAAGGTCTGTTAAGTTTCCCAATCAAATAAGCCATTAACTCTTTTTGGTTTCTACTTCTTGATTGTGGATTTATTTAGTTATTTGATTCCAATACACAATTAACTGCACACAGCTCACATGTAAAATAGTCTAGGGCTGTTATAAGTCAATATAGAATAATAAATTCTTCACCGAACAAGTGATTGCCTGGGATAGTATAGAAACAATTGTAAGCATGTACCAAGGCTGAACTGAAGATATATTTATAGATATTTTTCAATATAAGGACAGTACATTCTATTTCCTAAAGGCAAAACTTGCATCATAATCTTTGGGGAAACAGTGCACAAAATTTTTGTATGAGTGTATTTGTGTCTCTCATCAAAATTGAGCTGAAAAAAGCTTCCTTCTTCCCAAGTGAGAACAGCATGTCTCACCACTGTGCCACTTACTGCCCCTGCAGCGATAGCTTTCACCGCCTAAAAAAAGCACATGCAATAAACAATTAGGTGGTTCTCTCCAGCTTTAATAACTTCCCAATCTTGTTAATAGCCTTTGATGATCATGTTCATCTCAAGCACACATATCAACTCCTCCCTAACCAAGAGGCATTTTCTCTTAGGTCATCCTCCCTGTGCCCTGCATAAATATTCCTACCAAATAGTGACCTGATAATTATGAATGATGGCTTTCCCCATCCCTAAGAGGCTGAGGGATAATTTCAAGTAAGTATTCACAGTCAGAGATGATCAAGTGATTACACTCCAGATTAATCTCCCTGGGCTTCTGTGTTGCCTGGTGTAGACTGAACATGGTGCGGCATGTAATCTGTTCTATTTAGCCAAAATAAAGAGACCTTATTTGCTCAACCATTTTAATTCATTCCACACAATTTAATTATGCCTCGGTGCAAAACCACCTGTGACCTTGGGTTTAGTAATGAAATCCACTCCCCAGTCACCACTACAGAGCATAGTTTGTTTGCTAAAGACAGAGGAAAATAAGAATCCTAAATATTGCTCAGAACCTTCACCTGAATAAGATGTAAAATGATGCTTAGACATTTCAACAAGGAAACAGCAAAAAAAAAAAAATGAATTTTACTATATTCTGAACGAGTGCTTTAAAAAACGTCCTTTATATTTTGTTGTCTAAAAGTTAACAGGAAAGCATATGGCATGCAATTAAATGTTATTTCTGTTCAAACCTTGTCATTTGATATTTATTTATTAGCAGTAGTTGCTACTTAGTTCCCAATGAATCTTTGAGAAACCAGTTTCTCATTTGTCAAGTTTTCATTAATCGAGGTTGATGATATTAATTAGAAAAAGTCCCTGGGAAATTTTGGATTTGACTATCCATATATTTTAACACAAGTTCTTTGAATCTGATGGAATTCTCAGTGTTCTTTCACTTGACCATCTTGTACTTAACTTTCTCCAGCAGTAGGCTTTATGACTGGTCCCTTGAAGCAAATGTCAAACATTTATCTCAACCTCTACCTTATGAAAATGGTTTCTTACACCAGCGACTCAACACTGTAGGTCAAAGCTAGTTCACTGATTTTCAAGATATGTTCCTATTGACCTATATTAGAATATCTTTTGAAAATTGATAATGTTGGTATCAATAGTGTTTATTATTTCTGTTGTCAAGTGGCAGTTATTTTGCACATTGCTTATGGTAGAAATCCATCAGGGATGTTTCTCTTGCCTTGATTGTTTATATTCAGATATAAAAAAAAAAAAAGAGATTCTCAAATCAATGTAATTTTTAAAGGAAAGAGAACAAGCCATAAAGCTATGGTTTAACTGGAAACACTTTTCATCTTACCAATTAATTTCATAGACTATGCTAAAGTCATCCCTGATGGATTCCAACCATCCTCTTTGTGTGTATGAGGGTGATAACTCACCCACCCATTCTCTCCCTCCCCACAGCTCCAGCATTCCCCTACCCTGCTTTCTTCAGCTTATAATTAAAATTAATAGCTACAAAACATCTTTCCACAGGATTTACACAATAGAAAAAAATAATGCCCAGAGAGGCAGAGAAAGGGGAAGAAGTCAAGAGGACAGCAGAGAATGTAGTCATGCAGATGTGTAAACTGTCTGAAGGGATATCTCACTGGCACAACACGCAACTAAAGGCAAATGCTGAATGGGTCTCTTTTCCACCTTCAGGCTTTCAAAGGATAAACCAAGCAACAACAACAAGAGCTTGGACATTTTGGTGGCTAGTGCAGTAAAGTCAACGTGGACTGTGATAAAATGAGTTAGGATGACAACCAAAGGGACTTGCATGACAGGAAAGGCAGTTGGGATCCTGCTGAATTTACTGAGTTAGCAGATGGCTAGAAGCCCCTTTTATTCTCTTTGTAAATATTGAGAACATATTGTATAAAATATTAATTAAAAATTATAATAAATATATACATGATAGGGTTTATAGTTTCACTGTTTATAAAACATAATTTTAAAAAGGAAGATTTTGCAAAAAAGTATGTTTATATCCTTCTCTCTCTCTCTCTCTCTCTATATATATATATATATATGCATACATTCATATAAGTATATATGCACCTATTGTTTTCTCTACACACACACACACACACACACACACACACACACACACACACATATATATATATATATATATATATATATATATATATATATATATATATATGAAACCATTCATGTTTATTTCTGTTTATAGATACATATCCATATGTTACAATATATATGAACTTTCCATTTCCTATGTTATAGTATAGGACCTTACTAATGACCATCAAAAATGAGGATTTTACATGATAGCTATATTTTTTAAATTAGGTATTTAAATAAATTTCCATTTTTCTTTACACTATCAATGCTAAAGTCATAATTTTCCGGAGGAAAACTCAATTCTAAAGCTTGATTTAGTCAACAAGACAAAATATTTAATATATTACAGTGCATCATTGGCTATAAGAGAGAACAGTAAATACTATTATCTCTATTTTGAAATCAGTAGAAGTCATGTAGGCATTAAAAACTTTTGAAATAATTAAGTAGGTGAGGCACATGATAGGGAGAGATCTTATATGCTGGTAAGGGGGAAATACATTGATTCACTCCTGTCATCTATGTGACTATTACAGGGCTGTCTCTTTAAGTAATCATTATTCATCTACTCAGTAAGATTCTGTGGGGTGCTTTCTCTGTCTATGTCATTTTATGCGCCCTCCATGGATGGGGTTTCCTGGGTTGGGGGAGAACTGGGAAAGGGGATATCATTTGAAATGTAAATAAAGAAAATATCCAATAAAAAAAAAATCACAACAGGACCCTGAAAAAAAATGGCTAGGCAGATTTGGTAGAGAGGCTAATATATAGAAAGTTCTGGAATGTCATAAAAAATAATTAAAAATTTAAAAGGCCCTCCAGTGGAAGGACCCAAAAGCATGCAAACTGAAGAGACACAAGGTTGTCCTGAATGTTTAGGGAAATCTAAAATGTATTCAACGTAGAACCATATATAGAGACAAAGACAGAAACCTGAGAGAATATATTGGAACAACATGTAAAATTTGTAAGGATTTGATTCAAGACGCAGGGTTTTATTTTATTCTTTACTCACAAGGAAAGGATATATTTTTACTAAGTGGTGTTTTAAAAGACTTACTCTGGCCAAAGTAACAGGATTGAGTTGAAATGGGATTGGTTGGCTAGAGTTAAAAATTTTGGAGTACTGGATATGAATCCAATACTTTGTTCTATAATAAGTGACCTCAATTAGCATGACAGCAGGAGACTAATGAGAAAACAAGAGTTAGCCTGTTACTTCAATCATATTTGAAATGTATGACTATCATTTTGTCAGTGTTTTTCCTCTGTGAGGCATCAGGCTTACTTCTCATGCTTTACCTTATAATAAGTAATCCTGGAAATAGCGATTGCAATTAGAACAGGTGAATTAGACATAATTTTTAAGTTAGCACTAACTCTGTTTTCACACTTTATATATAGCCATCTCTTCATATACATGAGTGTGGTTCTAGAGAACTGGTAAAATACAAAGCTCCACAGACATTCCTATTGTCTTTACCAAATGGCATGTGTTTGACAGTGAACATTACTTACCATGTCTAATCCCAGGGAAAAGATACTTTAATAGTTCCTATGGTATGTTGTTTAGCGATAGACAATACAAAAGCAGTCTGTGCATATTAAGTGCACACAGAATTTTTAAGTGGTTTTGATCTGCTGTTGTCTGGATCCCTAAGTGCCAAATCCAAAGACAAGGGCAGACAATTGTGCAAAATAAATAAGGCAAAGGGATACACTGTCGTTTCCATTTTTCAATATAGAGAACTAAAATTTACAGAATCTCAATAGGTAGTTTTATCTCTAAATTAGGGATGAAGAGTTCAGGTCCACATGCATAGAGGTGTTCCCTAGCAACCATGTAGGAGGGATAGCTGAATAATCTGAGCAATTGAAATTCAAATTGTTTCTATCTTTCTATGAACAAAGAAAAATTATTTTAAGCAGATATTTTAAAAAGCAGACATTAATATTGTCTTAGCCAGGGTTTCAATTCAGGCATAAAACACGATGACCAAGAAACAAGTTGGGAAGGAAAGGGTTTACTCAGCTTACACTTCCCACATTGGCATTTACCAAAGAAAGACAAGACTGGAACTCAAGCAGGTCAAAAAGCAGGAGCTGATGCAGAGGCCATGGAGGGATGTTCTTGACTGGCTTGCTTCCCTTGGCTTGCTCAGCGTGCTCTCTTATAGAACCCAAGACTGCCAGCCCAGAGATGGTGCCACCCACAATGGGCCCTCCCCCCTTGATCACTATTTGAAAAAATGCCTTACAGCTGGATCTCATGGAGGTATTTCCTCAAGGGAGGCTCCTTTCTGTGTGATAACTCAACTTGACACACAAAGCCAGCCAGTACAAATATATTACAAATATAATTTTGGTTAGTTTTATTTGTTTAATAGGTAACAATTCTATGATAAAGAAATGTCTTGTCTCTCTAATAAAGAGACACATATGTAGCTCAAACAGGTTAAGAGTTTTCCATAAGAAAAATCTAAGCCACTCAGAACTGGCAGAAAGAAGCTGCCCACTGTTATTGGCCATTCACCAGGTTGGCCTGTTGCATGGACTGTCTCCAAAGTTCTGAGGGTCACTGTAATCTACCCACATCCCCTGTATGTCATCCAGCAGGGGCATGGAAAGATTAAGATAAGCATCCTTATGCTGAAGATACTTTTGAAACCTGTACTTTATATACGTCCATGATATCCCAGGACCAGAGCTTTACTGATCAGCTGCAAGATGTGGAATATGCTTTAAGAAACTTTTATTTTTAAGTAAAATGTGTAGAAGCATTTGGGGGGAAAGTAGGAGCCCTTACTAAATGTTCTGTTGCTAATTCAATTTTCAGCTTATCTGCCCTCACTGCTTCTGACATAATTATTAGTTTCTGTAATAATCTTGTTTGTTTGCTGATTTACTTCCTCTTGCACTCTCATTTTTTCATTTCTTTTTCAGTTTCCCGGGGCTGCCTTAAGAACTCAACACAAACTTGTTTACTTAGAACAGCAGAATAGTATTTGCTCTCTATTTCAAAGACCAGACATGTAAAATTAAGGTGTCAGCAGGGTTAGTTACTCCTGTGGATTCCTAGGGAGAGCTGTTTCCTATTTCTTCCTTAACTTCTGAGGACTGCTGGCAAGTCTTGGCATCCCTTGCCTAGTAGCTACATCAATTAAACTCTGCCTGTATGTGGCTTTATTTATCTAGACCTAAGGTTCTTTTGTATGTCTCCAAATATCTCTCCCCTTTCTGTATCTTATAAAGACATGCTATTGGATTAAATAAAACAAGTGCTACATTCCAGAGAGAGCTTATCTGAGATACTTACCTAAATTTTATTTTCAAATAACCTTTATTGCAAATAAGTTCAGAATCTAAAGATTTCTTTAATTAATTCTCCCTTGACATTATTTGTCTTTGAGAAAGATTTTTAAGTCTCAGTTCAAGTCATTCTAAACCCATTTTATTGCTTTATCACAGTTTCTCATAATTTATTTATTGAATTCATATATTATTAAGATTTTTTCTATAGCATAAACCATTTCTGGTAATTTTACTGCTAATATTTGGCATTGTCTTTTCCTTTCAAGTTGTGTTGTTTATAAATTCTGATCCTACTCTTCTTTCTATTTCTCTTTTGGCTGTTTTTGCAACTAGTTTTATAGCATTTTGGTTATAACATATACCGCTCCATCTATAATTTGGATGCTTTTAACTAAATATTCTCTTGGCATATTAATATCCTCTCAGTGTTTTATCATTTTCTTTGCAAATATCTGAAACATGCTTTTCTTAACCTCTGAGTACTTTGTATTTCATATTGTTTGAATATCTTGAGGACATCTGGGATGAGGAGAAATAGGTTATTGTTGAAAATGTCTGTTGCTACATCCACTCCAGTAGTGATTTCCTGACAGGCTGGAAAGTCTGGGCTCGGTCCCAAGGCAAAAAGCTCATGGAAACTTACTCTCCTGGAATTGTGGCATCCTGTATAAAGAATGCTCCAATGTCCTTGCTTTAGTTGGTAAACAGATCTGTGTGCTTTCCCTTAATATTGCTTCATTATAAGTGCTCCTAAGGATTCATATTTTGACATATAGCTAGGTTAGATTCTAAGCAGTCCTTGATCCAACCTTAGCAAAGTATAGCTAAGTCACTGCCCTACACAGGAATTCACCATTATTTAGGAATAAGGAAGTTTGTGGCCTGAGAAGGAACCAGACTAGATACTTAGAACTATAGCTAGCTGAGTTACACCCAGATACAAGTATTCACAATGGCCTAGGGTTGGAAGGTGGACTATGGCAAGGGCACGAAGCCCTTGCCCCTGGCTTCTAAGTTTAAGCTGACCTTAGGTGGAATTGTTTTTGATCCCAGTTGTTAACCTTGAATCTTATCTTATGAAATTCAACCATACATTAAAGGATATTGTCAATTAATGGAAAACGAGATCTGGAAAATCCGTTCTCTTCAGGAATGGGGCCCTTAATAGGTTATGTAACCTGTAGCAGGGTCATCCCTAAACACATGTACATAGGAGTAACACTAAATAACTAAATATACATAAAAGTCTCAATAGGTTACACACACACACACACACACACACACACACACACACACACACACACGAAGTAGAAGTCACAAGTTTGAAATGTATTGGAGTGTGGGGGCTGTCTTAGTATAAGGAGTTAGAGGGGTCATTGGTAAGGGTAAAATGTAAAAATGGTGATCACATATAAGATTCTATCTAAATAAAAATTAAAGCAAAATACATATTTTAAACAGTACAGAGTATAAAGCAAAGGAGGCATGAAAAATTATGCAAATAAATATGTGTATTTATTTATGTATGCTAATTATTCAGTTTATTTTAATGGAGAAGTGATGTGGTTAACCTTCAACAGCACCTACTATTGAATTGTCAAATTTGTCCTCTGTAACATTTGATGATGGTCGCAGTTCAACCATATTGTAAAATATTGTTTCTACTTAATCTCTATCTCTCACCCAACAAGACTGAAACTCACCAGAGAAACAAACCACTGAATTTGTTTAAGAGAACAGGGAGAAAGAGTGGTACTGTTATGTGTGATAGGGTCTCATACTGAAGAAGGAGAAAACAAACTAACCACTAGCATTCATCTCTGTTTCCCCATAGCAGAGCCACTGCGAACAGCTTCTCCACAGTCCTGCCACAGTGATTTGCCAACCATAGTGGACTGCATAGCTATAGGCTCTTAAACTGTGATCGAGAATAAACCTTTCTTTCCATAAGTTGCATTTTTCAGACATTTTGTCATGGCAGTGATAAAATAAATGAAAAGAAACCATTAGCAAACAGAAAGGAGTTCCAAAATGTTTAAAATTGCATAAAATTCCTAAAAGCCAGAGATGTTGAACATGCAAACACATTTGCCTTCTCTGATAAACACTATGATAGCTTAGACACTACACAAGAGTCCTGAAGAAGAAAGTAACTTGCAAATAACCTCTAATAGAAAACATTCAGAGTTACTGAATCACTTCTCTGTTTGTATTATAAATAATCCTTTAATTATTCTACTTTTCTATTTGCATATATTAATTAAGGAAAGCTACAAGTCAGGATACAAAAATAATTGAATAGGCAAGTTTATTGGGTAAGAAAATTGTTCTGAAAAATTAATTAGGGAATGTTCTGGATTCAGCATAATCAACTGAGATGTGACAAAACAAAATGAAATAAAATATATGAAGGCAATGTACTCCAGTGCTTACAAAACAGAACGGTGGACAGCATGGTGTAGTAAGAGAACATAATTTCAACATAATTTCAGTAAGAGAGATTGGCAAAATCTGAATGAGGAGGCCTCAGTGGTTAAAGATGACTGACAGGAAGCCATAAAACCTTAGGCCCAAAGTGTGGAAGGAGAGAACTAATTCCTGCAAAAGAAGACTTCCAAAGATTCTCTAGGATATAGATATACTCCACTGAATACATACACTCATAAATAAAAATAATTTAAAAAAAACCATAGAGTTATTTTAGACACCAACTCACAAAGAATTAAGAAGTCGATGACTTGACGCTCAGATAACACTGACATATAAAGCAAAAGTTTACACGAATAAAGGAACTAAACAAGCAGATACACAGTGTCATTTTGGTGTAGTTAAGTTACACTAAATCTTGCCTAAATCTGCTTATGTCTACTTCCATAGCCAATTGCATTTTTAGTATGTGGATATCCACATCTACCACCCTTTTCTCTTTTTTTTCCAAATTTTTATTAGACATTTTCTTCATTTACATTTTAAATGCTATCCAAAAAGTCCCCTATACCCTCCCCCAACCCCCACCCTGCTCCCCTACCCACCCATTCCCACTTCTTGGCCCTGGCGTTCCCCTGTACTGGGGCATATAAAGTTTGCAAGACCAGGGGCCTCTCTTCCCAATGATGGCCGACTAGGCCATCTTCTGCTACATATGCAGTTAGAGACACAAGCTCTGGGGGGTACTGATTAGTTCATATTGTTGTTCCACCTATAGGGTTGCAGACCCCTTCAGCTCCTTGGGTACTTTCTCTAGCTCCTCTATTGGGGGCCCTGTGTTTCATCCAATAGATGACTGTGAGCATCCACTTCTGTATTTGCCAGACACTGGCATAACCTCACCCGAGGCAGCTATATCAGGGCCCCTTCAGCAAAATCTTACTGGCATATGCAATAGTGTCTGCATTTGGTGACTGATTATGGGATGGGTGCCCCGCTGCAGCAGTCACTGGTTGGTCCATCCTTTTGTCTCTGCTCCACACTTGATCTCTGTAACTCCTTCCATGTGTGTTATGTTCCTAATTCTAAGAAGGGGCTAAGTGTCTACACTTTGGTCTTCGTTCTTCTTGAGTTTTATGTATTTTGCAAATTGTATCTTGGGTATTCTATATTTCTAGGCTAATATCCACTTATCAGTGAGTACATGTTATGTGAGTTCTTTGGTGATTGGGTTACCTCATTCAGGATGATACCCTCCAGATCCATCCATTTACCTAGGAATTTCATAAATTCATTGTTTTTAATAGCTGAGTAGTACTCCATTGTGTAAATGTACCACATTTTCTATATCCATTTCTCTGTTGAGGAACATCTGGGTTCTTTCCAGCTTCTGGCTATTATAAATATGGCTGCTATGAACATAGTGATGCATGTGTCCTTATTACCAGTTGGAACATCTTCTGGATATATGCCCATTCAACAAATGGTGCTGGCACAACTGGCGGTTATCATGTTGAAGAATGGTAATTGATCCATTCTTATCTCCTTGTACTAAGGTCAAGTTTAAGTGGTTCAAGGAACTCCACAAAAAACCAGAGACACTGAAACTTTTAGAGGAGAAAATGGGGAAAAGCCTCAATGATATGGGCACTGGGGAAAATCCCTGAATAGAACAGCAATGGCTTATGCTGTAAGATTGAGAATTGACAAATGGGACCTCATAAAGTTGCAAAGCTTCTTTAAGGCAAAAGATACTGTCAATAAGACAAAAATATCACCAAAAGATTGGGAAAGGATCTTTACCAATCCTAAATCTGATAGGGAACTACTATCCAATATATATATATATATATATATATATATATATATATATATATATATATATATATATATAAAGAACTCAAGAAGGTGGACTCTAGAAAATCAAATAACCCCATTTAAAAAAGAAATCTCAACTGAGGAATACTGACTGGCTGAGAAGCAACTGAAAAAAATGTTCAACATCCTTAATCATCAGGGAAATGCAGATCAAAACAACCCTGAGATTCCACCTCACACCAGTCAGAATAGCTAAGATCAAAAATTCAGGTGACAGCAGATGCTGGCAAGGATGTGGAGAAAGGGGAACACTCCTCCATTGTTGGTGGGATTGCAAGCTTGTACAACCACTATGGAAATCAGTCTGGAGGTTCCTCAGAAAATTGGGCATAATACTTCCAGAGGATCATGCAATATCTCTCTGGGGCATATATCCAGAAGATGTACCACTCTTTTCTTATAGTAAATAGTTGCTTTAGACCATCATGGCAGACACTAGAAGCTACTAATAAAATCAAGTCCTTATACATAAAGCAAATATCTCATGAATTGTTCCATAATAAGCATTTGCTGAACTACAGCTCATCTGATGCCTCTGTCAGTCCTATAGTAGACAGGTTCTGCAAAGACCACTTAGTTAACTTCTCTGAACTTATGCTAGCTTTAGATTTTGTTGGATTCATCATGATAGAGGTAGAATGGGTCCTTTCTGTCATTAGTCAGGAAGAAAGCACAGATCAAGGCTTGTTGGGAAACTCAAGAACCCCCCATTCTTGCCCAGATTAAAGGTAGCAACAAACCACATTACCTGGCTCTTTTGATCACCAATCCTGACTGAATGCTTTTCAGGACTTGCAGATTTCTGCCCTTCACAAACTTTCCTTCAGGAGATCTTTGACCAGTACCTGAGGTCCAAGGACAGTTCAGAGCTGTAACACTTGTTTTACAAGTGTTTACTCCTTTTACTTAGCATCCTCTTATTACTGAGATGCAGTTTCTCCATCCCCATTGGAATCTTTCATCATACTCCCTGCAACATTTTTACACTACACTGTCTACCCTTTTCGACCTCAGAAGTATCACATGACAAAATCCTGAGTGAAGGGCCAGTTGTTTCAATCAATCTTTTTTGTTCTTCATATAATTCCCTACAAAGTTAATTTATGTACATTTTATACCATGGAAATACTGCAAATTAACTAAATAAAAAGCAATAAGAGAAAAAAATAAAGTACTCTTAGGGTATATCTAGATTACAGTATTGCTATGTCTGAATATAATTGAAATAGCAACTTAGAAGCTAATTTTTTTTATTCATTTTTTTGAATCTGTAAAGACTTAGAGCTAAGTCATTGTCTTAAAACTTCAGTCTCTTTAGGATCCAGAAAGGAAAAATCATTCAGGGAAGATACCTTCTACCTTCAAGATCAGAACAATTATCCATGAAGTGAATATGCTCTTGAGTTAATGATCTCTTGAGAACCACTATGTCTCTTCAAACATTATAACATGTTACATACTAAGGATGAGGGAATGAAGGGCAGGACTAAATATTGATGAGGAACTCTTAAATGTGAGTATATTTTCCCCTTTGCCCCAATTTTCTTTTTTATTATTAAACCTAAAATCCATGTTAGTAACTAAAAGAAGAACTTGGGTGTCATCAGACCCCCTTTTTGTTCTTTTGCCCAGTATAGCCTATTAAATAAATTTCTTATGTCTTTTTATCAGTATTAGTTATGTCTAATTGGCACATTGTATAATGATGACTAAACCTAATTTGTTGATCTACTTACTATATACATGGCTGTAAAGTTTCTCTTTGTATACTTATGGTTATGGCTCAGAAATAAGGCAACTGATGGATACTCTTTAACAGCATAATTTCTGCTAAAGATGGTATACTCTAATCATGGTGATTCTCGACTTAACAAACTTAGAATCACCTAGGAGATGGATTAGCAAATAAGCCTACTGGGAATTATATTGATTACATAAATTGAGTTGAATAGAACCATAAACTGTGAATAGCACTGTTTTCTAGAGAGTCCAGGACTGTATAAGAATGATGAAAGTGATCAGAACACTTTCTTAAATGCATTCATTCATTGCTCCTTTCTTGTGATCTGTACAAATATGATCAGTTATTTCAAATTCCTGCCTCTTTTACTTTCTTGACAGAATGAACCATAATATAAACTGTGAGCCAAATAAGTCTATGCTTGCTTAATTTTTTTTTTCACAGCAAGAGGAAAGGTAACTAAGACATCTGTGATACTGTAAGTAATTCCATTTACCTCATTCATTCTCAAAGCTAGACTTGGATGAAGTGCTTTCCTTGGTCTATGGGTTCCCTATCTGCTGGGGCAACAGTCATTTCTTTAAATGTCTCCTGGAAAAGCCACCCAAGTATTACTCATGATGATGGTGTCTCTATGAGAAACAACACTCTTTTCCTGGAATAAAGAAAGTGGCAATTTCCACTAACAACTTATGAATCAAATAACTGCCACTCAATTAGGGTGATGAGGTATTTTTTTTACATAAAGATAAATAGTGAAGGGAAGAAAATAAATAGTAACCACTATATCCTTTCTGTAAGAAAGATTTTTACTCTAAAGTAAAATGTGAGTGCATTCAAGGAAATCAATACGGTTAGCCCCCAAATACACTTAATGTTAAAATTTCTGCTGGCAATATTATTTTGCTGAGTCAATTTGTAACCTTGTAGTTCTATTCAACCATTGAAAATGTTGTTCATGGATGAATATGCATCAGTGAAGTTTTGGCGGTAGTCTCCTGCACTTATTTTATTAAGTTTTAACTATATATAAACAATCTAATAAAGTACATGTTAATTTTATTAGATTGCTCAGTTATCCCATGTCTTTCCAAGATAATTATATCAGTGATCTTCATCCAATACACACCATTTGAAAGATTATCCTGGAAATCCATCCTTTCCTTCCCTCTTTTCCATTGTTCCTCCCTCTTTGCCTTATTTTATGTGCCGTGTTAACTTCATTGGCATTCTACAGACAGTATTGAAATATACTGTTTCCCAGAATTATTTTGGGGATTAAAAATGTAAAAGTGAATATTCTGTTTTTCTGAAATATCATAAATGTCATGAATTCATATGCTTTTGAGTAAAGCAAGACAACAATAGAATATAAGCTTGAAATGTCCTGAAAATAAAGACAAAGAACATATAGTCCAGGTTGTAGATGAGGTGCCTGCAAGGTAATTCTTAGGATTTAATATGACATTGTTACATGAGAAAATGTGTCTGCAGTCATTCCAGGTGGTAGAGGCAATATAAATATATGGCAATTTATTGAGAACCTCTGTACTGGTTATACAAAGACTTAGTGAATTAAAGACAAAATATGTAGCTGGAGAAAAGGCAGGGTCATACAAATAAAAGTAGACAGTCTTCCTCCTGAACCCAGCAGAGGCCTCTAAGGGATCCAGAGTACTCCACAGGACCTTGGGATCACCTCAGGATCACGGGTGAGTGGAACGCAACATCAGCTCCAAAGAATCACAGAGGGTCCTGTGCCAGCAGGAACAGGGACAAAGGATCCCCACCTGACAAGAGGCTGGGATCCATTAGGGTCAGGGTCAGCCCTGCCATCTTTCCTATGAAATGTAGCTGAGGGCACAAAGAGCCCCAGAGGACTCTCCACACTGTTTCTGGGGATTTGTGGGTCCTGGAGCACTAGTGTCCTCTCTTGTACCTAATCTCTTCGATGTCTCGAAGAACCAGTCCCACGGAAACCCGGTAGTAGGAGTCGGTCCTCCGTCTCGACTCTGAGTCTCGGGACCCGTGGAAGGAACGGTCTCCTCTCAGTCACATGTCCCTCCCGAGACTGAGGTCCTGAGTCCTCCACGATCAGAGTGCCCGACTTCTGGACAAATGCCCTGTAAGAGGAGAGCTTGCCTGCAGAGTGTGCTCTGACCACTGGGATTCAGGTGAGAGTTGAACTCCCAGGAGTGCTGACAGAGGCTAACAGAATCACAGGAGGAACAAGCTCCAGCCAGAGACAGCTAGAACATTAACACCAGAGATTACCAGATGGTGAAAGACAAACATAAGAATCTTACTAACAGAAACCAAGAACACTGGGCAACATCAGAACCCAGTATGCCCACCACAGTGAGTTCTGGATACCCCAACACACCCAAAAAGTAAGACTCATATTTAAAATCATATATCATGGTGTGGTAGAAGATTTTAAGAAGGGCATTAATAACTCACTTAAAGAAATACAGATACAGAAGAACACTGCTCAACGGGTAGAAGGCCTTAAAGAATTACGGGTGAACACTGCTAAACAGGTAGAAGGCCTTAAAAAATTAGGGGGAAACACTGCTAAACAGGTAGAAGACCTTAAAGAAGAATCACAAAAATCCCTTAAAGAATTACAGGAAAACACAACCAAACCGGTAATGGAATTGAACAAAACCATCCAAGATCTAAAAGGGGAAGTAGAAACAAAAACAAAACAAGCAACAAAACAACAACAACAACAACAACAACAACAAGGGAGACAACTCTGGAGTTGGAAACTCTAGGAAAAAATCAAGAACCATAGATGGGAGCATCAGCAACAGAATACAAGAAATGGAAGAGAAAATCTCAGGTGCAGAAGATTCCATAGAGAAAGTGGACACAACAATCAAAGAAAATGAAAAATGCAAAAAGATCCTAACTTGAAACATACAGAAAATGCAAAACACAATGAGAAGACCAAACCTATGGTTAATAGGAGTAGATGAGAATGAAGATTTTCAACTTAAAGTACCAGAAAATATCTTCAACAAAATTATAGAAGAAAACTTCCCAAACCTTAAGAAAGAGATGCCCATGAACATACAAGAAACCTACAGAACTCCAAATGGACTGGATCAGAAAAGAAATTCCTCCTGACACATAATAATAATCAGAACAACAAATTAGCTAAGTAAAGAAAGAATATTAAAAGCAGTAAGGGAAAAAGGTCAAGTAACATATAAAGGCAGGCCTATTAGAATTACTCCAGACTTTTCAGCAGAGACTATGAAAGCCAGAAGATCCTGGACAGATGCTATACAGACACTAAGAGGCACAAATGCAAGCCCAGACTACTATACCCAGCAAAACTCTCAATTGCCATAGATGGAGAAACCAAAGTATTCCATGACAAAACCAAATCCACACAATACCTTTCCACGAATCCAGCCCTTCAAAGGATAATAAAGGGAAAACGCCAACACAAAGATGGAAACTACACACAAGAAAAAGCAAGAAAGTAATCCTTCAACAAAAATAAAAGAAGTCAGCCCCAAGAACAGAATCCCATTTTAACAACAAAAATGACAGGAAGCAACAATTGCTTTTCTTTGATTTCTCTTAACATCAATGGACTCAATTCCTCAATAAAAAGACATAGACTAATAGACTGGCTACACAAACAGGACCCAACATTTTGCTGCTTACAGGAAACACACTTCAGGAACAAAGACAGATACTACCTCAGAGTAAAAGGCTGGAAAACAATTTTCCAAGCAAATGGTCCAAAAAACAAGCTGGAGTAGCCATTCTAATATCAAATAAAATTGACTTCCAACCCAAAGTTATCAAAAAAAAACAAGGAGGGGCACTTCATACTCATCAAAGGTACAATCTACCAAGATGAACTCTCAATTCTAAATATCTATGCTCCAAATGCAAGGGCAGCCACATTCATTAAAGAAACATTAGTAAACACATTGCACCACACACAATAATAGTGGGAGACTTCAACAACCCACTCTCACTATTGGACAGATCCTGGAAACAGAAACTAATCAGAGACACATGGACACTAACAGAAGTTATGAAACAAATGGATTTAACAGAACATTTTATTCTAAAACAAAAGGATATACCTTCTTTTCAGCATCTCCTGGTACCTCCTCCAAAATTGACCATATAATTGGTCACAAAACAGGCCTTAACAGATACAAAAATATTGAAATTATCCCATGCATCCTATCAGATCACCATGGATTAAGGCTGATCTTCTATAACAGCATGAATAATAGAAAGCCAATATTCACGTGGTAACTGAACAACACTCTACTCAATGATTCCTTGGTCAAGGATGAAATAAAGAAAGAAATTAAAGACTTTTTAGAGTTTAATGAAAATGAAGCCACAACATACCCAAACTTATGGGACACAATGAAAGCGGTCCATAGAGGCAAACTCATAGCGCTGAGTGCCTCCAAAAAGAAACTAGAGAGAGCATACACTAGCAGTCTGATAGCACACTGAGAAGCTCTAGAATGAAAGGAAGCAAATTCACCAAAGAGGAGTAGATAGCAGAGCGGTAAATAATCAAACTTAGGGCTGAAATCAACCAAGTGAAAACAAAAGGAACTATTCAAAGAATTAACCAAACTAGGAGCTAGTTCTTTGAGAAAATCAACCAGACAGATAAACCCTTAGCCAGACTAACTAGAGGGCACAGGGACTTTATTCTAATTAACAAAATCAGAAATGAAAAAGGAGACATAACAACAGAACCTGAGGAAATCCAAAACATCATCAGATCCTACAACAAAAGGCTATACACAACAAAACTGGAAAACCAACAGCCCTTCATCATAAAAGTCATGGAAAGATCAGGAATTCAAGACCCATACCTAAACATAATAAAAGCTATATACAGCAAATGAGTAGTAAACAGAAAGTAAATGGAGAGAATCTGGAAGCAATCCCATTAAGATCAGAGACTAGACAAGGTGGCACACTTTCTCCCTAATTATTCAATATAGTACTTGAAGTCCTAGCCAGAGCAATTCAACAACAGAAGGAGATGAAGAGCATACGAATTGGAAAGGAATAAGTCAAAATATCCCTATTTGCAGATGATATGATAGAATATGTAAGTAGCTCTAAAAATTCCACCATAGAACTCCTGAACCTGATAAACAGCTTCAGTGCAGTAGCTGGATATAAAATTAACTCAAGCAAATCAGTGGTCTTTCTCTACACAAAGGATAAACAGGATGAGAAAGAAATTAGGGAAACAACACCCTTCACAATAGTCACAAATAATAAAAAATACCTTGGTGTGACTCTAACTAAGGAAGTGAAAGATCTGTATGACAAGAACTTCAAGTCTCTGAAGAAAGACATTGAAGAAGTTCTCAGAAGACAGAAAGATCTCGCATGCTATGGATTGGCAGGATTAATATAGTCAAAATGGTTATTCTGCCAAAAGCAAATAACAGATTGAATGCAATCCCCATCAAAATTCCAACTCATTTCTTCACTGAGTTAGAAAGGACAGTTTACGAATTCATTAGGAATAACAAAAAACCTAGGATAGCAATAACTGTTCTCAAAAATAAAAGAACCTCTGGGGGAATCACCATCCCTGATCTCCAGCTTTACTACAGAGCAATTGTGATAAAAACTACATGGTACTGGTACAGGAACAGACAGGTAGATCAATGGAATAGAATTGAAGACCCAGAAAAGAATCCACACGCCTATGGTCACTTGATCTTTGACAAGGGTGATAAAAACCATCCAGTGGAAAAAAAGATAGCATTTTCAACATATGGTGCTGGCATAACTGGTGGTTTTCATGTAGAAGAATGTGAATTGATCCATTCTTATCTCCCTGAATGTAGCTCCAGTCTAAGTGGATCAAAGAACTCTAAATAACACCAAAGACACTGATATTTTTAGAGGAGAAAGTGGGGAAACGCCTCAAAATATGGGCATTGGGGAAAAAAAATTCTAAATAGAACAGCAAATGGCTTGTGCTACAAGACCAAGAATTGACAAATGGGACCTCATGAAATTGCAAAGCTTCTGTAAGGCAAAAGACACTGTCAATAAGACAAAAAGGCCACCATCAGAATGGGAAAGAATTTTTACCAATCCTAAGTCTCATAGGGGACTAATATCCAATATATACAAAGAGCTCAAGAAGCTGAACTCCAGAAATTCAAATAACCCCAGTAAAAAATGGGATACAGATCTAAACAAGGAATTTTAAACTGAGGAATACCGAAGGTCTGAGAAGCACTTGAAAAAATGTTCAACGTCCTTAATCATCAAGGAAATACAAACCAAAACAACCCTGAGATTCTACCTCACACCAGTCAACATGGCTAGGATCAAAATTTCAGGTGACAGCAGATGCTGGCAAGGATGTGGAGAAAGAGAAACACTCCTCCATTGCTGGTAGGATTTCAAGCTTGTAAAACCACCTTGGAAATCAGTCTGGTCGTTCCTCTGAAAACTGGACATAGTACTACAGGAAGATCCAGCAATACCTCTCCAGGGCATATACACAGAAGATGTTCTGATTGGTAATAAGGACATATGCTCCACTATGTTCATAGAAGCCCTATTTATAATAGCCAGAAGCTGGAAAGAATCCAGATGTCCCTCAACAGAGGAATACAGAAAATGTGGTATATTTACACAATGGAGTATTACTCAGCTATTAAAAACAATTAATTTATGAATTCCTAGGCAAATGGATGCATCTGGAAGATATCATCCTGAGTGAGGTAACCCAATCACAAAAGAGCTCACATGATATGTACTCATTGATATGTGGATATTATCCCAGAAACTAAGAATACCCAAGATACAATTGGCAAAACAAAGGAAGAGCAAGAAAAACAAAGACCAAAGTGTGCACACTTCATTCCTCCTTAGAATAGGGAGCAAAACACCCATGGAAGGAGTTACAGAGACAAAATTTGGAGCTAAGATGAAAGGATAGACCATCCAGAGACTTCCCCACCCTGGGATCCATCCCATTATCAGCCACCAAACCCAGACACTATTCCATATGCCAGCAAGATTTTGCTGAAAGCACCCTGATATAACTTTCTCGAATGAGGCTATGCCAGTGCCTGGCAAATACAGAAGTGGATGCTCACAGTCATCTATTGGATGGAACACAGGGCCCCCAATAGAGGAGCTAGAAAATGTACCCAAGGAGCTGAAGAGGTCTGCAACCCTCTAGGTGGAAAAAAATATAAACTAACCAGTACCCCCAGAGTTCACATCTCTAGCTGCATATGTAGCAAAAGATCGCCTAGTCGGGCCATCATTGGGTAGAGAGGTCTCTTGGTTTTGCAATCTTTATATGTCCCAGTACAGGGGAATGCCAGGGCCAAAGAGTGGTAGTGGGTGGGTAGAGGAGTATGGTTGGGGGAGGGTATAGGGAACTTTTGGGATAGCATTTGAAATGTAAATGAAGAAAATATCCAATAAAAATTAAAAAAAAAAAAAAAAAAAGTAGTCCTAGTCAAGAGCTCTGTTCACAGAGTCAGGTTGCAGTGGCATCTATGGTCATTCCAAAGCTAGCTGTTGGGGATTCCTGTGCCTGTGCTTGTGAACACATGCTTGTAAACATTCCTAATGGAAATTCAACTCTACTTTCTGGTCTCTTAATTATCTTGCCTCTGGAAATTCATTTTCATTCTCTTCGCTGCCTTGTTTTCCCTGCTCATCCCTCACATCCCCTTTGTGGCAGTGCTGGATGCTGATGCTGAGACATCTTGTGTAACCTCTGATTCCAGCTATAGGCATGTATAGGAGAAATCAACCTTAAAAGCAAACAAACAGCAACAGCTAAACTCATGTATCCTGTCAACGAAATAGAAAGGCTAGATGGTGACGGAGGACACTCAAATCCCTCTCTCAGAAGACAGGGAGAATGCAGTCAGATGTGGTAATATTCCACGGAAAATAGATACTTTGAAAATTCTCACTAGGATGAAGGTTTAAATTATCGGCATGAGTCTGACCAGCTATCTTTAACAAAAGTCGTACACAATTTGCATATAAACTTCATTCCTTTTTCTAATTATGCTAAATTTGCTAAATATGCATTCATTTTCTCTGTGATTATAGGCCAGACCTGCCAAACACCTGTGACTGCCATAAACCCTAATTTTATATTTATTTACCTCAAAGCAATCTTATTATCTAAATTATTTTAGTCATCAAAGGCCTTAATTTTTGAGAGTTGATGCAATCGGGCTCCTGTCCTTGAGTCTTTGTTTCTGAATTGCCTCTCCTGCTTAGATATAAGAGGCAATGGGATTCTGCTACTGAGGGTACTGAAAATAACATGCTTACTGAATCAGAACTAGATTTAAATTATACCCTAGAGCTGAGGTGATAACTTCATCTGGTAACCTTTAGATAATTTTAAAATTCATTATTTCTACCTATATTCTAAATAAGTATTTTATCTTTTATGTATTTTACAATTACAAAAGGTAGATTTGGTGAAAAATTCATTATTATGGCATGTGTATGAACTCAGATTTACTAGAGAGACTAAATAGAATTTTGGTCCTACTTTGCACTGTGAAGGGCCTGCAAAAAGCTCATCTGGGTGGGGGGGAATTGAGGAGGGCTAACAATGCTTTAAGGTGAAATCACTTTCCATCCAGGGCTGGATTTCCAGACACTCTGTCATTAGTTGACAGGCCAAAGTTGAAGACACTCCTTGGGAAACATTTTAAAACTTATCAGCATGATCTTATGATTCAATCATAGAGGCTGCCCATTTTTCCATGTGTATCATTTCATCAGAAACTCACAGGTCCCTGCAGCTTCAAGTAAACTCTCCAAAGCTTTAGTTAAAGTTTCTAAGTATGCTGTCTGGGTATCTCTGGGAGTCAATGAGTTTGTGGGGGGATTGTGTGAACCCAAAAGGTTTCCATAATAGTCTTAAACTGTTAATTACATTTTTGTTTATTCTTTATTCTAAGAATGCACAGTATATTGTTCTAGGATCTGCAGCTGCTATCAAAATTGCTGTTTTGAATGTCTTCAGTGAAACAAGATTTGAAATGTCCTAAAAATGGGGTCATTGAGTACTTTAGCTTGGAAAGATGCACACTGAATCTGGTAAGATCACATCCACCAAGGTTACCCCGACCTAGTACAGCACATTTCTGCTGACTTCCCAGCATCTTGCCGATAATAAATATGCCACCTAAAAGCTTTTTGTTGCTTATCACTGGTCTTTACAGCATAAGTGAGCAATGACCAATCAAGAATCTGAACTACTCTTGTCTAACCAATATAACTCTAACAATATGGTTGTCGTAACCCTCTCTGGCCCCTTTTATCTATGAAAACAGACCTCTTAAATGGAATTCACAGCACACATTCTTAACAACTAGAATATGTTTTTTACCCGATAGCTGTCCTTATTTTAGCACCAGTAAATATTTGTTCTGATACATATTGTACTTTATCTTCCCACTTAAGTTGGCGTCTCCAAAATTCAAATGGAAATTTAATTTATATAGTAACGATATTAGGATGTAGAGCTCTGAAGAAATGATGAGGCCATAAGCCTGGGACCACATGTGTGTAATAATGCCTTTATTGTAGGGTTGTGCTAGTGATGTCAGTAGTAGTCTCTTGATAAAATAAAACACACATTAACTCTGAATCTATCTCACCATGCTAGAATAAATCTTAGGTGCTACACGCCTCCAGAGACCTGACACATGCAGACAGGGGACCAAAAGTGTCCGGCGGCACTTAGGCACTCTTTAAGCTCCCAAAGTCATATTCTGTGACTTCACAGACTTTAGAATCATAAGCCAATAAACAGATTCCTTACAAAAGACTCCATGCATCATATATTGTTATATATTGAACACACAATGTGGTTGCACAGTGCAGTCTATATGTCTTCTGCAAAAGTTTAATTTTTAAATCAGTTAATCTTTCTTTCTGTGACTTATTATATATATATATATATATATATATATATATATATATATATATATATATGTATATATATACATATATATATATACATATATATGTTTGTGTGGTATTTGTGTGTGCTTATGTGTGTGTGTGTGTGTGTGTGTGTGTGTGTGTCTATTCTTTCCTCTAGATCTTTGTTTTCCATCTGTCTATCTTTCTAATTTTGTGGTTTTATTTTATGCAAAGCTAGTGATTGAGCCCAGAGATTTATATATATCAGGCAAGTACTGTATCAGTAAACTACCTCCTAATAAATTAGTAAATACTTTTGAATTGCTAAGCTTTTTATATGGTAACTTTAAGATGACGTCCTTATATGCCTGTCTTTGGGATGTTAATAGTTTTTAAGTTTAAACAAAGTCCTAGGAGTGAATACTTTATGGTCTCCAATTTATTTGAATCCATGAGCTGTACATTCTTTTAACATCACTGTTTTCATTACTCACATGTTCTCCAGTCACATTTTTAATGAAGACTTTCTATGTAATTCTTGCTACAATTTCTACTGTAGCAATGATACAATAGCTCTCAGAGAGAGCACACAATCTATTGCACAAGTCTTACCTGCAAAAGGATAATTATCAATGCCAATAATATATTCAACTGCCAGGGAAACACACTTGATTGGCATGAACAGCTGAAATGAAGAAATCCCTGATTGTATTACTTAGACAACTTTGATCTTCTGCTTCTTTCCCCTTTGCTCACTACCAGTCTTTCCCAGTTAGTAGCCAGTAAGATTGTTGTTGGATTTCCTTATAAATGTTATTTATACTCCTGTGTGACCCAACCACTGGCTAAGACAAACAATGGAGAGCAGACCTTCTTACAAAGCAACATTTTAATGATGACAAGGAATGGACAAGGGTATGGTGCGATGAATTAGAAAAGGCAAACTTATAGTCTTGCTTCAGATTAAACATTATATTGATTGCTAGTAAATCCACCTGAAAGGTTACATGGTTAAATCACATTGGAAAGGGAAGAGAAAGGGTAAAACATTACAGTGGTCTTAGGATTTGCAATATCTGTCAGTTAGATGGTCTGTGACTTCTACCTACCGACTTCTTGAGATCAATGCAATGCTTTCCTTATGCTCACTGTGAACTATCACTTGTTGTGTGCTTCAAAACAGAGGTAACATGAACACAATGTGACACTCAATTAACCACACATGTCAGTCAGTGGAAAGCCAATGGATTCCACTTTGTCAGCAGCTCAGCACACTGTTTGTGTAGGGGAAAAAGCCGCTTCATTACTGCCCCTTCCTAGGTGTCTCCTGTTTCTAGGTATTGCTGGATCAATTCTGTAAACCTGAACAAATGTTCGACCACAGAAATCTAAAAGGTGAGCCCCAGGATTGCATTTGTCTTCTCTGCTTGTTACATTGGTCAGGCCACAATATAGTCCTGAAAGAGGCTCAGAAAGTATCTCCTTTCTTTCTATCCTCTGCTTTAAACTCAGCTTTTCATTCATATATCTGAGGGTGATGCTGGCCTTTATTGACCAAAGGGAGAGCATTTCAGGGTCCATGGACAACCTCTTACACTGTGGCTCTTTGTTCAGCTCCTTTTCTCCCCAGTAATAGAGATATACTAAATTTAAGAAAGATAGGATTTGAATAAGATATTACTTTGTTTTCATTTTATTAGATAGTTTCTTTACTTACATTTCAAAAGCTATGCCAAAGGTTCCCTATACGCTCCCCCCCCCCACCCAGCTCCCCCTAACCACCTACTCCCACTTCTTGGCCCTGGTGTTTCCCTGAACTGGGGCATATAAAGTTTGCAAGCTCTAGGGGCCTCTCTTCCCAATGATGGCTGACTACATATGCAGCTAGAGACACAAGCTCTGGGGTTAGTTCATATTGTTGTTCCACCTATAGGGTTGCAGACCCTTCCAGCTCCTTGGATTCTTTCTCTAGCTCTTCCACTGGGAGCCCTGTGCTCCATCCTATAGATGACTGTGAGCATCCACTTCTGTATTTGCCAGGCACTTGCATAGCCTCACATGAAACAGTTATATAAGGGTCTTTTCAGCAAAATCTTGGTGGCAAATGCAATAGTGTCTGCATTTGGTGGCTGATTATGGGATGGATTCCCTGCTGGGGTAGTCTCTGGATGGTCCATCCTTTAGTCTTAGCTAAAACTTTGTCTCTGTAACTCCTTCCATGGGTATTTTATTCCCTATTCTAAGGAGGAATGAAGTATCCACACATTGGTCTTCCTTCTTCTTGATTTTCTTGTGCTTTGCAAATTGTATCTTGTGTATTCTAAGTTTCTGAGCTAATATCCACTTATTAGTGAGTGCATATCAAGTGACTTCTTTTGTGATTGGGTTACCTCACTAAGGATGATATCCTCCAGATACATCCATTGCATAAGAATTGCATAAATTCATTTTTAATAGCTGAGTAGTATTCCATTGTATAAATGTATCACATTTTCTGTATCCATTCCTCTGTTGAGGGACATCTGGGTTCTTTCCAGCTTCTGGCTATTATAAATAAGGCTGCTATGAACATAGTAGAGCATGTGTCCTTAGTAACAGTTGGAATATCTTCTGGGTATATGCCCCGGAGAGGTATTAATGGATCTTCCTGTAGTACTATGTCCAATTTTCTGAGAAACCACCAGACTGATTTCCAGAGTGGTTGTACAAGCTTGCAACCCCACCAGCAATGGAGGTGTCTTCCTCTTTCTCTACATCTTTGTCAGCATCTGCTGTCACATAAATATTTGATCTTAGTCATTCTGACTAGTGTGAAGTGGAATCTCAGTGTTGTTTTGATTTGCATTTTTCTGATGATTAAGGATGCTGAACATTTTTCAAGTGCTTCTCAGCCCTTCGGTATTCCTCAGTTTAGAATTTTTTTGTTTAGCTCTGTACCCCATTTTTTACTGGGGTTATTTGAATTTCTGGAGTTCAGCTTCTTGAGCTCTTTGTGTATATTGGATATTAGTCCCCTATCAGATTTAGGATTGGTAAAATTCCTTTCCCAATCAGTTGGTAGCCTTTTTGTCTTATTGGCAGTGTCTTTTGCCTTACAGAAGATTTGCAATTTCATGTGGTCCCATTTGTCAATTCCTGATCTTATAGCACAAGCCATGGCTGTTTTGTTTAGGAATTTTTCCCCTGTGCCCTTATCTTTGAGTCATTTCCCCACTTTCTCCTTTATAAATTTCAGTGTCTCTGATTTTATGAGGAGTTCTTTGATCCACTTAGACTTGAGCTTTGTATAAGGAGATAAGAATGGATCAATTACCATTCTTCTACATGATAACCGCCTATTGTGCCAGCACCATTTGTTGAAAATGTTACCTTTTTCCCACGGAATGGTTTTAGCTCCCTTGTCAAAGATCAAGTGACTATAGGTGTGTGGTGAATAAGATATTTCTTAGGTTTCCCTTTTTCTTTTATTCCATTTCTTCCAGATACTTACCAACTCTTGACATTCTGACAAAATGCTATTATATATAAAGTTTACAGTTGAGAAATATGGAGCCAGGTGACAAAGGGACTGAAAAATTAATTCACGATGTTTTAAGTAAACTTGGGCTGCTCTCATAGCTGTATTAGTAGGCATGTGGTCAGACATGCCTATATAGTTTTAAACACCTATGAAATAATTTTGCATATGTATATCAGATAGGTAAGCATGTATATGTATATTCTCATATATATGAATGAATGTATGTATGCATGTATGTATGTATGTATATGCTTCCTAAGTGATATATTATACCACATATAAGTGTGTGTGTATGTATGTATGTATATATGTTCATATATGTGTGTATGTATGTATATATGTTTGTATGTATGTATGTATGTATATATGTTCATATATATGTGTGTGTGTTCATAGATAGATAGATAGATAGATAGATAGATAGATAGATAGAGTGTGTGTGTGTGTGTGTGTGTGTGTATAGTTTGTTTGTTTTTTTTCCCTCCATCATTTGGCATCAAACAAAAGAAATCTAAAGCATCAAATTCACCCATAATATATTATTTTGTCAAGTAAATTAATGAAATCTCAAGTTTTAGCAGCATGTATGAAACTCATATGGTGACAATCAATGTGTCTGATTGTGAGAAAAAAATTTAGACTAATCATAAAAGGAATATTTATGAAATATCTGATCAATATTTTTATAATCAGGAAATCCAAAGCAACTCCAAGAAGCTGTCACAAAGGGAGCTGAAGGGCATGATATATATGATATCCTGGAACAAGAACATCAGAAAAAAATTTACAAATGCAAATGAAATCAGGCCTAGTAGCAGAGACATGTCATCATGGTGAATGAGAAGATGAGGTAATAAGATCCCAGGTTAAAGGCCAACTGAGATATGTTGCCAGACCGTGTCTCAAAACAAAAAAGTAGGAAAGGCTGGCTATACAGCTAGTTGACAAACCACTTGCTATGTTCTTGGTTTAAACTCCAAGACTTCAAAAAGTCAGACAATATTAATATCTCAAATTTCATTTGATAGCTATGATATATATATATATATATATATATATATATATATATATATATATATATATATATATAATCTGAAAGAATGGGAACCAAGTGAGAGTATCGGGAAATCATTGTATTGTTTTGAATGTTTCATTATATATGTGTAAAATATTCTAAACTAAGGTAAAATTAAAAAGCTTAGAAAACACCCAAACATAGTATAAATCTATCTCACACATTTAATGTGCTTCCAAATAAGTCCTGATTTTCGAGTTTTCTTGATTTTGGGATATTTACATAGCTAATAGCATAACAATAGAACACTTTTCATTCAAAAATCCAAAAATCTTAAATTTGCCTAAACACCTCATTCAAAGAAATTGAGAACTTGGAACGTTTAGGTACTGATTTTTGAGTAAGGGACATTCAATCTTGGTTGTTTTTAGGACTATTATGTATGGGACGGTTGAGTGCAGAAAAATATCTAATAAGGATGTGTATGGTATGCAGATAGGAAAACGGGAAGATTCATGAAAGTGTGGTTGATTCACCATTATTCTGTATTCCAAGTAAGTTATTCAAATGATATCAATCCAAAGTGTAATTTGTGATTGGGTTCTGGGCACTCTGAACAAATGCTACTGTTTTATAAGTATTTTTCTGAGGGTCACTTGTCTGTACTTGAAATAAATCAAACCTTAAAACTATGAATTGCAAGAAGAATGATAGATTTTTTTATTAATGAAGTAGCATAAAATTTGGCTCAGGCTATGTTTAAAATGACCAAATAGTATTGACCTTTGTGATATAGTTTAAAATGATTGACATTTGCTTGGCTATAGGCAACCTGTTTTGAATGCCTGCTGTGCTTAATAAGAGGCTGTGGTAAATGCAATTAGCCTCATAAAATAGAGGTGCTCAGAGCACCCCTGAACCACACATACCACTTGGTGCTATTATCCCAATAGTACCTGAATATTTTTCATACAAGTTTTTGTACTTCCTATACCTGACAAAACAGATTCAGGTCTTCCTAATACTTTCTGGCATGTAGACACCGACTCCTTAGTCAGCAACAGTGAAGCACATATCCCTGTTGTTTCATTTGGAAATGAATTCGTAGCAACCAAGAAAGGCAAGCTACATTATGACTGGGTATTTCTTGAAATCTCAGAAATGGGATTTATATTAGCTAGTTATTTCCAGAATGTGTAGGTTTTCTTTGACATTACACTTTGTTACATAAATTTGTTCATACTTACTGCATGAAATAACAAACATACATAGAAAAGAAACAGACAGAACCAAGAAGTCTTTCTACTTTACATAATGGGCCTCATGCAGGTCTGATTGTTTTCTCATGGATGCTGATGAGAGCACATTTACACCCGAGGGTGTGAGGCAATGGGGTTCCATTACTCTCAATATAAAGTGATCCTTGTGATTTCCCCTTGGGGGAAAATGTCTAGCTCAAAATGCATTCTGCTGTTTCAAGTGAGGTATGTAATTCAGGTATACTATCTGTGGGTGGTGCCTAAACTTATACTATAATTATCTGTATTATTTTATTATATCAATGTGTCACTATGTACATATTTTTCTTTTAGGGGAAATATACAGTTTTCTCTATCTTCTGACCTACTATTTGCCCTAACCACCATGCAATATATTTTTTGTGACTTATTACCACTCAGAAGAAATTTCTGAAATGTTTGAATCTTTGTAAGTGGCTATAGAAATTCTGATTGTAGGCAATCAGTCCTACAAGTACAACTGTCATATCTGCAGATACAAACAATAATAGACAAAAACTAATTTTTTTAATTGCAGAAAATTTCCAAACTCGTAAATCATCTGGAATTTTCTATGTGCTTATCCCACATGGATAAAGTCAAATGTAGGCTCATCCTGAAACAGCATCCTAGTGTTTCACAGATCTTCGCTCTCCTTCTAGTATTCATTGCTTGAGGTTACCTCATGCCTCGTTTCTTACTAGTATGTTGGTAGACCTAAGACACTTGTGTCAGCAGTACTATACACGTATAGACTTCTTTTATTTTTATTTTTCAATGGCCAGAATAGAGTAAATACCAATGTTTGAATTGCATTTACTTTGCATTAGGTATCAAGAAACTCTAGAGATGATAAAAAAAAAAAAAATGGACAGAGTTGAAAATACTGCATGCATCTGATGATGAGCCATTTGTGTAGTCAAGGGGCCTTAGAAAAATCAATCCTCTGTGTATGCACAGTAACTGCCATCAGCCTATAATATTCAAAATAATCTCATGTATTTTACCTAGAGACACTTGCAACAAAGGTAGAATGGTAAATAATTATATAATGAAGAAAATATAACTATCACTAAATTTCGAGGTTAGACACAGGATAGAAAAGGTTTTGAATTTTAACAACTGACCTATGATTTTTTTAAATTTTATTTTTATGTTATACTAACTATGTGGAAAATTAATGTAATAAAGGACTTTTTATAGTCTCAAATATCTCTAAATACTTCTCATTTACTTGTTCTTCAGACATTTTTCTGTACATTTGAGGTATAAAATTGGGCCTGAAGTGATTTTTGCCACCAAAGTATGCATACTTTAAGAGAATACTTTTGAAGATTTTGAAGTATAGAATTACTTCACTCTGCAAGAGGTGACACCTTTTCTGTGAATGCCAGGTTGAGGAAGAGGTAGGTTGTGAGAGTTAGAGGTGGATATTATAGGGGGAGCTAATTGTGCATAGGCACTGCCCATACAGAGAAGACCGCCCTGTCTGATGAATAAAAATTTGAACTAGTAAAAAAAAAATAGAGTTCATTCCTTCTTTTAGAAGATTACACTGCAAGTCAGGGTATTGAAAGGCCAGGATGATGATGTTAATGGCAAGTAATGGTGTTATAACAAGTATCAACTGTCATGACAAACTGTCCATTGAAGGCACAAGGATGCCTTTAAATTGAATCATGACTCTTCTCACCCTAATGTTACACTTTTATAGGCTCCGTGAAGAACCTTTTGCTCAAAAACATTTCCTCTGAAATTCCAACATAAGAGATTTATGCACATGTCTTAAGAGGCTCAATGTTTTAAATGTCAGTACCACTCGAGGTTAAGCAGAGCTATAATTCACCCATGCCTTGGTGTGGAATCCTATCATGCAGATGCATTCTCTCTCTTTATGGTTTAATGATACTAATTATGAATGGAAAATGGAAACTTCCAGAAGAGGATAAATGAAAAGGTCACCCTTCTCTTTTGCATTATCAAAGAAGAGATATGTGCAAAGAACAGGCATCTCTAAGGAATAGTAGAAAGGCATGAATACACAGAGTTATCTCTGTGACATAAGACTTGAGACTTTGGCCATTTCAATGGCTCCGAGTAAGGAACTGCCTACACAATGTTGTTCTACTTTATATACAAATAATGTTATGCCTTAATGCTTTCAGATAACTGAATTTCCTTTAACTAGAAAATGAATGTTTTGTTTAGCTTTGCTTTTTATATGCTACTAACATTCTATTTATCCATAGCTGTTGCTTTTATGAAATATTGTTAGCCTATTGTTTCCACATTGTGTTATATAAATTGGGATTCAAAATAAAAACACTTTACTTCCATAAATCTTGATGACAAACAGGGAGCTATCAACAAGATCTTATTTCACTAGCAGCAATTTCTGGGGGTAGGAAGATGGAGGAGAAAACATGTGGATTAATAATGTTTTCTAAGTATTACTTTTTAATATTTAAGATTTAATTTTATACATTGTATTATATTTGTATGTAATACACATATATTATAATGCACACACATACACACACTCATATATATGTATGTATACATTATACGTATATGAAATAGGTAATGCATATTGTTCTAATTTGTATACAAATAATATTATTTCCTAATGCTTTCAGATAACTGAATTTTAGCTAGAAAATAAATGTTTTGTTTAACTTTGTTTTTTCTGTGCTACTAATATTCTATTTACTAATACATGCTGCCTTCATAAAATATTGGTATCTTATTGATCACGCATTGTTTATTCTGGCTTCCTGAGGAAGGCTGAGAGACCATCAGTTCCCTTAGAATTGGAGTAAAAAAGGGTCATGAGCCTCCATGTAGGTGCTGAGAACTGAACCAGAAACTCGGCACAAGCTCATAACTGCTGAGCCAGCTCTCCCGCCTGAGATGATTATCTTTATGACATGAGTAAAAATTTCAAATTTATACACTGTTTCACTAACACAGAATACCTTCAAACTGTGTGAGTCACTTCAGGGATACTTCAGTAACCCAAGATCCTAGCACCACTTAAGATGTCCACAGTACGTACTCTGCACACAAGAATTCAAAAGTGATAACATGTACTTTTGTAGTAAGTGCACACTCACATACTCAGTGTGCACACACAGTAAACAAATTAAAAAAGAAAAGTAAACAGTGAGAAGCATATCACTAGTAGAGCTAGTATTTAAAACAATGGAACATCTCAATACACACTTCAGTATTCCCCAATAATAACCATATAACACTTCACATCATTTTCACATGAAAAATTGTCTTTATGCTGTCCTATGTTAACAGTTACAACCATTGATACTAAATTTTAATGAATCACTTTATGGCTAAGTTTGCAGAAAACAACAAAACTTGATAAAACTAATTTATGAGGATACTTGAAGTTAAGACACATTTTATTTAGAATAGATGTGATTAACAACTAAACTAAACATGGGTGTTTGATAACTGGATGAACATTGTGCACATATTGAAATCATTAATCTATGCCATCTCTTGTTATGTGCATTCTACCTTGTGACAGTTTCTTCTTCAGCATATCTCACACCAAGAGGAAATTTTCCTGTGAGCAGATAAGAAATATCACACCAAACAGTGGTTTCTTTTTTCCAAATGGTCCCACTTCACAACTGCAGGTTTATTCCTTAGAAATCTGGCTTCAATCTCTGTAGTCTCTAAAGTACCAGTTATTTGTCACAGTTCTGTGAAATCGAGAGTATATGTATGTACCCATGACCATATCAAAAGAGAGCATCTTTTCTTACAGATATCATTACCTCTCCATAGCCTCTCATAGGAGAAAACAAGTCTCCAAGAACAGGAATGTCTCTCATAGGGCCCAGCATTCCATCACTAGAAAGCCCTACCTATAATAAATAAGAATGCAAGATCCTTGGGGCTTAACATTTCAACTTCTGAATGGGTTGGAAATGCAGACATTTGTACAACTGCCCATTACTGTTGTTAATTTTTAATTTTGTGTATAGACACACACCTGGCCTCACATGTGGAAGCCAGACGAAACTTGAGGTAATTGGTTATATTTTTACCATGTGCCTCTTCAGGTAGCAGATGGAGTCCTGAGGAAATGATATGAATTCAGCCATACCAAGCACCCCAGTGCTTCCTGTCTGTGGAATGGCAAGACCTTCCTCTTGTCTGAATATGGATTTGATAAACAGTTGACCTTTAGCTGAAACTAGTATATACAGAAAGTAGTGACGACAGCTTTCTCATCCTGATTGACTGCAACCTGAGGTCACTCCCCTTAAAAAAACAAAACAACAACAACAAAAAAAACCTAGAGTAACTAAACTAGCCGGTATTGCTAACCTAGCTAGTATACAGTATGTGGTGTATATGTACTAGGGCTTCTTTTAGTTCATCTCTATCTGAATGCATAATTTATGCCTCTCAATTTTATGCTATTTGTGTCTGTCATTTCTCCACCCCCATTATGCCAGTGAGGTTTACTTATATATTATATTATTAATTAATTAATTATATACCCATAAGCCTATCAATTGGCTTCCAACTATTTTAACGTTGATGTTGTTTTCTGTTCCAGAAAATATTGTCTTTTAAACTATCCAGGTGCTTTGTAACTGATGGATTGCTAGAGACATCAGTACCTTTCTTAGAGTCCTGCAACATAAGAGGTGGACAAGTCATGTTGCTTTTCATCTAGGACCAATATGTGCTATGTCATTGTTGTAGGTTTAGGTTCATTGCTTTGTGTAATCTACTTTCTTTTCTTTTTGTTTTGTATATGTGTTAACATGCATACACACATGCATCAAAGTGTATTTTTCTTTACAAGTATGTGGAGGTCTTTACAAGTATGGTTGGTGTCTTCCTCAGTATCTATCTACTTATTTCACTTCATTTCATTTCATTTCATTTCATTTCATTTCATTTCATTTCATTTCATTTCATTTCATACATAATATTTCAGTGAATGTGGAGCTCCCAGACTCAGACAGACTAGATGGCCAGAAAGTTCAGGGATCCTCTTGTTTTGCTTCCTTACAGATATGTGTACACATGTGGCTTTTAGAAATGGGTTTGGGGAGGTCAAATGAAAGTCATTCATGCTTTCACACATGTGGATCTCCACCTGAGCTTCATTCAAGTAGAAATCCCTTTTCTTGGCAAGTTTGTGTCTTCCTTTACAAGTCATGTTTTTTTAATTTTCTCTAAAATAAAATTATTCTAGAGGTACAAGGAAGGATATTGGATGGAAAATTAAAACTAAAGGCCCTTTTGAGGGTTAAATGGAAACCTAACACAGTAGAACCTTCCTAAAAATGTATAAATCTCATTAAAATAACAATTGCATTTTAGGGAGATAGTACCCTAAATAGATACCTCTTGCCACCACATGAAAACTTCAAGGCTGGGAATGGATAATGGAGTTGTTTGCAAAGGGTAGCCTATAGAACCACCCCCCCCAAACAACCCAAGCTTATGCCAAAGCTATTCTCCACAATCTGATAGTACAATCCTATTGCTGAACAGTACAGCTACACAATGACTGAACATGGAGAGGTTGAACTGGTGCATACCTAGAGTCTTCATTCCTTCTGTCCAGTGTTCATGTTACTGGAAAGTATTTTGCACACAATTAGTGGAGAAAGGTTAATTCCAATCTGTATACAAACCTTCACTCTACCATGATGTCCTGCCTATATTAGTGGAAAAAATAGGGGAGTAACCAACCAGTATCTTATTGGATTTAAGGACCACTCCATGAGTTGGAGCCCATGCCTAAAACTACAGAGGTGGCCAAAACCTCAAGATGATGTAGACTATGAACCTCAGCAAAAACCCAATACTATTCTTCTACTAAAAGAAGAAACGTGGTAAGAAAATGACTCCTAACAAAATTCTTCTATACTCAGCAATCAGTGACTTGCTCAACCATCACAGAGATGCTTATTTCTTCAGTAGATGGGACTCAGAGAAACACAGTGTGAGGAGAACATGCAACCTCGGAACACTCTTTCCAAATTGAGTATCTCCATCAAAGCTATTCTCCAACCCTTCCCCTAACCCTTCCATAAGGGTTCCAAAACACCAGTGCAATGCTTGGCTGTGTGTGAGTATCTGCATCTGGCTCAGTCATCTGCTGGTAGAGTTTCTCAGCAGACTATTATGCTAGCCTCCTGTCTGTAAGCATAACATCATTTCAGTAAGTAGGGCCAGTCACTGCTTGGCCATTTTTTCAGTCTCTGTTCCATTTTTCCCCCACATTTCATTTTGAGAGAAGCAATTTTTATTAATTAATTAATTAATTAATTACCCAAATGCTTATTCCCTCCTGGGCCCCCTTCACAGATTTCTTTCCCCCATCCCTTCCAAACTTTGCATCTGACAGATGCTCAATCCAAATGTATCCTCCTACCACGGTGTACCAGTTAGGCTCATCCTCTACCACTGAGACCAGTCACTGCTACATATATACCAGGGTACTTGGACCAGCTTGTGTATACTCCTTGGTTGGTGTCTCAGTTTCTGAGACCTAAGGGGTCCAAGTTAGTTGACACTTGATCTTCCTGTGGGATTGACACCACCATCAAGGCTTTCAGACTTTCACCTAACTCTTTCATAGGGGTCCCCAACTATGCCAAATGTTTGTCTGTGAGTATCTGCATTTGTCTCACAAAGCTGATGGGTTGAGCCTCTCTGCTATGCTAGGCTTCTTTCTGAAAGCATAATATAATGTTAGGGATTGATGATTGTCCATGAGATAGGTCTCAATCTGGGCTGGTTATTGGTTTGTCTTTCAATGTCTGTTCCATGATTGTCCCAGAATTACTTTTAAACAAGACCAATTTTTGGGTCAAAAGTTTTGTAGGTGGGTTGGTGCCTCCATCTCCCTACTAAGGGTCCTGTCTGGCTGCTGAAGAAAGTCTCTTCTGACTGCACATCCCTGTCCTTGGTCATTTCAGCTAAAGTCACACTGATTACTAGCAGCTTTATTTATAGTAGCCAGAAACTGGATGTTACCCATATAGCCCTCAACTGAAAAATGAGTACAGAAAATGGGGCTCATTTACATAATGGAATACCACTCTGCTATTAAAAACAAGTGGATTATGAATTTTGCAGGTAAATGGATGGAGCTAGAAAATAACATCCTGAGTGAGGTAGCCCAGACCCCAAATGATACACATGGTGTGTACTCACTTATAAGTTGATATTAACCAGAAAGTACAGAATACACATTATACACCCCATAGACCTGGAGAAGTTAAACAAGAAGGAGGGTCCACATAAGGATACTTGAGTTACACTTAGAAGGGAGAAGCAAATAGTTATGGGAAGTTGAGGGATGGAGGGATCTTGGTGGGAGAGAGGAGGGAAAAGGGAAGAGTAGTGCAAGATCAGGTGTTGGAAGAAACATGAGAGAGGCCTAGAGGAACAGGAGAATGAATGGAAATTTGAAGCTGCTGGGGGTAGGGGATAGGGAGAATCTCTAGGAAGTTCCAGAGACCCGGGTTGGGGGAAGACTCACAGTCTCACTTTTAAGTCTAGTTGCTAACAAGAATTCCTTAAGAAGTGTGTTAGAAATAAGATAGTATTTGGGGGATATAATTCTATATATATATATATATATATATATATATATATATATATATATATATATATATAAAACATATATTATATTACTATAAGCATTCATTTTAAACATAGATATTTTACGCATATACAAAGGAATATGGTATCTGTAATGCAGACATACTATATATATGAGAGCACTGAATTTTATCTTTGCTATTTAGAGTGAAACTTTCAGAAGAATGTCAAACTATATTCATGCCAAGTAGTTGCAAATATAGATCATTTACAACATTAAGATTAAATATTTATGCATGAATATAAGGATAGATGCATGCATGTTAATTTTTATGTAACGTAGTTCAATGTATGATATCCCATATGTTCAAAGAGAAAAACTACCTTTCCTTAAATTTTGCTTCATAGAATTAAAACAAAGAACTTTGAAACTTAAATAAAATATGGCAAAAGTAGTCTTTTGAAAAAACAAACAAACAAACAAACAACTATTTGTGTTTGAGTCTATAAAACAAAAACACAAAATGGAATATAATTTGAAAGTATAAAATGCAAAATAAAAATTTCATTCCTCATACTATTAAGAATAAATTCATTGGCTTGCTTGAATATTGAAATTAAAAGTAAACCTCAGGGTTCTTCCCTGGGGAAGAGCACATCTCCCCTTGTCAACATTACTTAATTGCTTATAGTTATTTGTACATGGTTGAAGGCTCATGATCTTGCTTTCTTGTTCACCTTAGCATACCTGTTGGTGGAGTCCTTGTTCAAAGAAAATTAGACCAGTTGATTATGCAATGCCAAGTGGTAAGTCCTGAAAAATAATATATATATATATATATATATATATATATATATATATATATATATATGTTATAATATGTATATATGTATATATTATAATATATAATACATATACATATATTATATATAATAAAAATAATATATATGTAACATTAAGAAGACTAATTAAGCAGGATGCGTGTGTGTTTGTGTGTGTGAATGATAAAAAATCTATATATGTATTTATCACAGCATATATGCATTTAATAACAATTAATGAAGACAGAGACCGTGAATTTGAAACACAATAAGATGGGGGTATATGGCAAAGTTTGGAGGGAAGAAAGAAAAGGAGGAAATTATTTAATTTACAATAATAATAATAATAATAATAATAATAATAATAATAATAATACTTTTTTAGGGTTTCTATTGCTGTGAAGAGATACGATGACCATGCCAACTCTTATAAAGAAAACATTTGAGAGCTGGCATACAGTTTCAAAAGGTGAGTACATTTCATCTAGGAACCCTCCCTTTGAGTCTGGAGAGTCTCTCACCTCCCTGGTCTCTGGTATGTTCTGGAGGGTCCCCTCAACCTCCTACCTCCTAAGATTGCCTGTTTCCATTCTTTCTGATGACCCTCAGGACTTCAGTCCTTTTCCCTTACCCAATACCAGATCCTGTTCCCCTACCCTACCCTATTCCCTTTCCCTCCCAGGTCCCTTCCTCCCCTCTTTTGGTTGCTTTCTTCTCCCTCAAAGTGGGACTGAGGGGAGGCATCCTCACTTGGGCCCTTCAGCCTGCTGACCATTTTGAGTTCTATGGACTGATCTCTGTATTCTGCACTTTCTTCTTCTTCTTCTTCTTCTTCTTCTTCTTCTTCTTCTTCTTCTTCTTCTTCTTCTTCTTCTTCTTCTTCTTCTTCTTTTCCTTCTTCTTCTTCTTCTTCTTCTTCTTCTTCTTCTTCTTCTTCTTCTTCTTCTTCTTCTTCTTCTTCATCTTTGTCTTCGTATTTGTCTTCGTCTTCATCATCTTCTTCTTCTTTAGCTAATTATTAGTGAGTACATACCATGCATATCCTTTTGGGGCTGAGTTACCTCAATCAGGATCATATTTTCTAGTTCCATGCTTTTGCCTGCAAAGTTAACGATGTCCTTGTTCTTAATAGCTAAATGAAATGCCCTAAAGTGGGGAGAGGGAATTTGTAAAGCCCACCTCCAGCAGAAAGACAGGGCATTGAGTCAGGGATGGGGTTGTGATCCCACAGTCAAAACTCTGACACATAATTGTTCCTGTCTGAAAGAAATGCAGGGATGGTAATGGAGAAGAGCCTGAGAAAAAGAAGGCCCAGTAACAGACCAAAGTGAGATCCAGCTCAAGGGGAGGTCCCAAACCTTGAGACTATTGCTAAGGCTATGGAGCACTCTCAAAAAGCGACCTATCATGGCTGCCCTCCGAAAGACCTAAGCAGCTGAAACAGTAAGATGTAGATATTTGCACCCAACCAATGGACAGAAGCTGATGACCCCTGTAGCTGAATTAGGAAAAAGCTGGAAGAAGCTGAGAAGGAGGGTGAACTTGTAGGACAACCAGCAGTCTCAATTAACCTGAACCCCTGAGATCTCTCAAACAATGGACCACCCAGCCAATGGTAGCATACACCAGTTAATATGAGGTCCCCAACACATATACAATAGAGGACTGCTGGGTCTGGGTTCAGTCAGAGAAGATGCACCTAACCCTCAAGAGACTGGAGGCCCCAGGGAGTATAGATGTCTTGTGGGGTGGGGGCATCCTCATAGAGACAGGGGTGGAGAGGTGGTATAGTATGTGGAACAGTCAGAGGGTGGGCCAGGAGGGGAAAAAAAGCTGAAGTGTAAAAGGAAAAAAAAAAAAAAAGAAAGAAAGAAAGAAAAAAAAGCCTCCTAATAGTGACCCTCCCTATGGGCCAAGCTTTTAAGCACATTAGTCTGTGGAGCTTAAACCCATACCAACCACCATGGATAATAATAACTAAACCAAGGGATTTCTCTGGAGACTTTGCTGAAGGCTCCCCTGGCCTCCTTGCTCCATCCTTCTCATGGCAACTCTCTCAGTCTCGGTATCTCTTTTATTCTCCCTCTTGAAATTCTTCTTTGGCTTTTAAAGGGAAGGACCAACTTTCCTCTAAAACTGCCATGACATCTGGCCTCTTCCACATGTTATACCTTTTTCTGTCTAACATTCTTCCTCTTTGAGGTGATTGTCCTGCCCTAGAGCTTCTTCTGCCAGGGATCAGCATTCCAGAAGGTTGATTCCTTTTCACATTTACCTTACTTACCAAAACCTCCTGATTCAAGTTCAGCAGTGAGGCAAGGCACACCATGTTTCCAAACCAGCCTAAACAAAGCTCAAGATAGACCAGTATGTTACGCTATTGCACTTTTCCCACATGGATGAAATCAGATGGAGTGGAGATGACACATCTCCCACTGTATTGTCATTCATATATAGATTATCATGTTAGAAGCTTGAATAGAGACTCTCATGTAAATGCAGAGAATGGCTAGAGATGTGGCAGAGAACTAGCATTGTGATCTCCATGGATGATTAGTATAGTCATGATGCCACAGGTGCTTTGGCATGGACATTTACAGTGTGAATGTAAATGGCTCTTTGGCTAAAATCAGAAGGTTAAACAGTATGATAATCTTCGTGACTTATGAAATAGCAGACACGGTCCAATAATACCATAATACATTAAACTAAGGCTTAGAATAAAATAAAACCACGTAGGTAAAACAGCAGGTTTGAATGGAAAATGGCTGGTCTTAACTTTAACTTTATATCAGTTGTTCTCTAAATTCATTTCAAGTCTTTATGGAATCCAGGATATACTGTGGAAACTTGAAAATAGTCATCTAATAAATAGAGCTAGTAAGTTAAAATAGGCAGGCTATGGTCCAAGTACAATTCTACTATGGTGTAAAAAGAACTTGTATCACCAATCCAATAAGTCGCGATATTTATACTGTCTATTTGTATTTTCAAGTGGATTGTTTTTATTACTAATAACTTGGATAAATGTTCTTGTTCATTTTAACAGAACAACTAGTATTTTGGTAAATTCAAATTTCTTTTGAAATTAGTGGAATTATATTTCTATCAGATGCTTAGCCTATGGTAAGTGTCATCACTGTGGAGAGGGTTCCAAGTTTTATCTTTAAAATAAGGAATAATTTCCCTCTGTGTTTTTGACTTGAGAACATATGAAGATGTGTAAATAGTACATATGTGAGAGTATTGATTCAAATGTGGTTAATGACGGCATCTCTTCACCTGCATTCAGCAGAATGAAGTATGTCTTCTTCCCGAGTACACATTGACATAAATATGGCTCATTAGAGATTGTTTGGAAATGTAGACTGGCATGTGTTTATTTCATGTTTTCTAGAACACCCAGGTAAATTTTAGAAGATCAGTTGATTCCTTAGTGTACTGTCAGCAAGTTAAACAGTCCCTCTTACATTTTCCTTAGTTCATGCAGTCATTCCCTCAAAATATATGCTTCAATTGATGATTAGTAGAAGATCTCATAAGCTCCTACTATTCTTCATGGGCCAAGAAGGCAATAATAAGTTATATTTTTAACCATAAAGAACTCTTAAACTCAGAAATTGCAAATGACTTTCATATTTTAAACAGAGAAGAATCCATCTATTTGTTTGATTTAATTTCATAATGAAACCTCATATCATTTAATACCTTCTGACACATTTCCTGTTCAGATGATACATTTACTCTCAGCAGCAAAAGCCTGTGTTTGCATCTTTGACAGCAAAGGAAAGGCTGACTAATGGAACTGATACTTGGTTTGAATAATGTAGGATGTTGTGACAATGAAAGTGGCAACGAATCTCAAATAATAATCCCTATGTGATGAAATTTGAAAAGATTCAGAACATTGTCTTACACATACACATATGTTCGATTTCATTTCTCTTTTGAAGTTGCAGCAGAATTCAATGCATCTTAATGACGGTTAACAAGAGAAAACTAATTTCTCTTAACAGCACCTCCCAATGACCTGTTTCTTGTTTTTATTATTTATTTACATACTTATTATTTATTTAGTCATTCATTTTTCAATGCATTGCATATTCAGAAATGAACCTTTTACTTGTGCCTTGGATTATGTAGAGCAAGGAAACTGAGGGGGATGGCAAAATTAGGCACTAATTTATGACTTGCCAAAAATTATTTAACAAAAACTTGGTTATAATAAGGGCTGGGAAAGATGTGATATGTATTGTTAATGTATATGCATTTAAAATATCAACCTTCTTTGTGCTCCAAACAACTCTGTTTGATAAGTGAGGGAAGAAAAGGGAGAGAAGAAAATAATAGAGAAACCTAATGAAAATTCTGGGATTTTATTTTTTTTAAAACACAGACATATTGTCTGAATGTACTTTTGTTTTAATCCCAGGTGTGAGGATATGGGACTGCTTTGTAGCAGCTGACTATGACTTTGCCTCTTGCTCTAGCTGAGGAATAGTTTTGCCAGCTGTAGTTAGTTACTGCAATTGTGTGATAATTGGAATTATGGGAATTTTTCAGAGGGGGTATAAATGCTAGAGTGGTGTATAAATGCTAGATAGTCACTCATGGGAGTTGTTTGAAATTTGTTAGTAGTCATGTTTAAAGACACAAGAAGAAAGAAATTAGATTCAAGGATCTCTGTCTCTCTCTCTCTCTCTCTCTCTCTCTCTCTCTCTCTCTCTCTCTCTCCTCTCTCCTTCTTTCTTTCCTATCTAGTGATTAAAATCAGGGATTAAAGTGTGGGGGAAAAAAAAGAAATCACAAAGTACCAAAGACCATGTATAATCAAATAACAATAAGAAGAAAGAAATTAGCTTCAGAGAGCTGTATATCTTTCTCCCCTTGGATCCTTCTTTTTTTTCCCCCCAATCTAGTGTTAGGATGCATAAAGTGTGGGAAAAAGAACCAAAAAAGTAGCTAAAGACCAGCTACAGAGAAAAATAAGAGGAAAGGGAGAAAGAGAAAAGGAAGAAGAGAGAAGACAGGACTGAAGGGCAGAGCCAAGAGAAGCAGAACAGAGGATGAAGGAAGGGGAGAAAACATTCTCTCTTTTTTTTATCATTAAGAGTGCAAAACACAATGAGACAGTATTCAATACTGCTACATCTATGCTAAAAATGTAAACTGAATTAAACAGCTAAGTATGAAAGCGTATGGTATTAGAAAGCTCTCGAGTATCAGTAAGTATACTCCTTTCTCCTTCTTAAATGACCATGCAATGAGTGCTAGCAATGGTTATGGAATTTGTGTCATCCCTCTTTCACTGTCGGAAATTTAAATATTGAGATCCAATGTTTCCACAAAATCAGTACAGTCCAACTATTACTCAAGAGACTACATTTTTCAATGCAGTATTATTTCACTTTGTATATTCATCCCCATTTATATCACTCTTCTTTCATCAAAGCTATAACAAAGTTTTCACTATGTCTATAGAAAGTGGTTGAACTCTTCCTTCATTAAGAATGACATAGGATTGGGAATGAGATTGATGATGTTTTATCGGGGGGGAGAGATAAATAATAAAGGAGTTTGAAAAAAAATGACTTACTGTTATTTTGATTAAGATTCAGGAAGATAGAATCCATATAAGGGAAAAAAAACACAGCCAGATTATTTAGTAGGTTTGACAATGAAAACAAGACACAGAGAAACTATACTTTTGAGATTAATGTATAAGAAGGCAGAGATTTGTAATAATATAATTCTAAAAATATATAAATATCCACAACTTATCTAAGTGGAAAACCCAGGGAAATACCAAAATGGTTGAGACATATTACAAACAAGAACTTTTTGAGAGAAACTGTTTTGAGTAACGACTGAAATATACCTGTTGAATGTTGATCCTTGATCCACTTCAATATAGCAAGTATATAAAAAGCAAAATACTTAGAGAACTTAAAGAGATTTATTTCAGATGGATTATGCTATAAATCTCTCATAGCTTTGATTTTCCAAGGAGGGAAGCACAGTAATTCTAAATTATAAGGTGATCCCAGTATGTCCAGAGCTCCCAGGAAATCATTCAAATACTGTGTGTAAAGAGATTTTCTCTTCTGTTGGGATCATTCTTCACTCAACATTGTGTGTGATCATGAATGACTAATCCTTTAATAATAAATCTGTGGTCACAGACTTTTTCTTGTGTTCTTCAAGTTCATGTTCCTAATCCATGTCTACATTTACCTCTGTGTATATTGGTGGTTTGCTTCTATTGACTGTTGCACTCATTGAAATTAACTACCAGGTAAATTCTATAGTTCCTTTTCTATTAGCCATGGGTCCTGTCCTTTCAAGCACACTATATTCAGCAAACGTATCAGAGTATATTTTGTTTTTGACTCTTAAGAATTTTATTTTCTACTACCTCCTATGTTCTGATCAACAACAGCTCTAATGATTTTCTTCTAAATGAGTAAAATACTGTATTGTAAGTGTTAACATTGCTTAGAACAACTTTAGATGAGATACATGTACACAGTCACGTATATGTTGTAGCTAAGCTAAACACGCAAAACTGCTTACCCATTTCATTTACAATTTTAGATGCTATCCATGTTGAATACTAATACCTTTGTTCTGACAGAACTACTTCTAAATATTTCAGAAATAATAATTAATAATAATAATAAATCGCTCTAGAATCCTAATACACACTAAGCAAAAATAATTAATAAAGAGATAAATAAAAAGTCCATTTTAATACAAAATGGTACATGAAAAATAAATTTAAGGGATTAAAAATGAGATATTACCAATCTTATTATGGGTTGAGAATCTGCAGTTAGATCCTGTCACTGAGAGAGATGAAGTTTATCCTAAGTATTGAAATGCTTTTATTTTTTTTCTTTCAAAATACTCTCTGCACACAGAGTTAGGTACAGGCATATTTTTAGCTCAAATGCATTATCTTGAAACTTTTTTATTCTACATCCATTTTAGAATATTGACTTTCCTCTAAAATGAATTAAATGTGGGTTGCTAAGTATCTCTATGAACTTCTCAGATAAGTGTACAAAAGTAACTGACACACTGTATGTTGTTCTTCCCATGATGGAGTTCCTATTAGATGAATAACTCCAGCCAGCTTTAAATCAGGACGCTGCAGTGTAGGGCGCTAAAACTAAGCAGAATAAAAACTTCAAGAATCTGCTAGTAAAGAATCAGTGGCCAGCTAAGTATAGCTGAAAACCAAATGAATCTGAAGTAAAATGAATTTAAAGACTTACTGGGGCTGTTGATTTCCTTCTTGCTTTAATTCTTAATAAGAGGTGAGCATTATACACTCCTTCTCTGTCAATAAATAAATAAATGCTGGGATTCTACCCTCCTTTGCCAGGGCACTGGAACTCAGGGAGGGGGATCTCTGCAGGGTTTTAACCACATAGCATATAGCACCCCAGCAAGGAAAACACAAATCAATCAAGGCCCAGTTAACACATTTCCACCATCACAGAGCATACATAATACACCTAATAAAACTATAAAGCAATTAAAAATAGTCAAACTGCTGTGCAAACACATGAAAGGAAAAAATACAGCAAAGGAAGACATTCACTAACAGGCTTCTTTTCTTGCTGCCTTGTACATTTCAAGTTTTCTTTGTGCAGAAATTTGGTTTCTCACCCACGCTGGTTTGTCCTCTTTTCCTATGTAAATCAGTTCTGTCATTTTGTGTATCAAACAGCACTGTTGTTTTGCTTGCCAGCTCCTACAACTTTGCCAAGATTTTTTTTTTTTTATATTAGCTGAATTTTTTTTTTTTTTTAGAAAACTTTAGGGGGACTTTATTTAGTGGCACCGCAAAAGTAAAGGTCTATAGAGAAAGATAAGGTGTGGGACTTTCACAGGTTGCTTCTGGGGAAGTTTCTACAAAGTAGACAATGAGTACTTAAGAGTTTTTCATTTAAATGAACATCTTCACCAAGAATACTTTAGAGATAATATAGTCAAAATAGTGATGCTTTAAGGAAACCTAGCTACATGAAACTAGAGGAGGACAAAGGATCAAAGCAAGGATTCAAGGACAAATTGGATGCAGGCCAAGCAGTGCTGTCAAAAAAGCTTTGGCCTTCTTGCCAGCTTTCCATAGGCTAGAAATCGAAAACATAAGGTCAAAAGCAATGAAAAAGAATTCTGAAAGGTTTCCAAATTGACTCAAACATTTATAAACAAACAAACAAATGAAACAACTTTCTATGACAGGATTCTAGATAGAAGTGATTTGTTTCTCAGAGGACTGTTAGCACTTTGGAAACATTTATCATCGTCAGAAAGGTTTGGGGGATAATGTACAGCTTGTAGGACTTGGCTGAGGATGCTGATAAGTATCTTGTACAGATAACCTTTACACAGAGAAGTCTCTGCTTTTAATAACACTTGTCTAGAGCTCCAGGTGCTATAGTACATTGGTCTAATGACACATTTCCTCTTTAACTTTTCCATTAGGGCAAAGGAAATAAGGAATTTCTGGTATTGGTTTGTAAGAATTATTCCAATTTCCATTGATGTAGTCTGCATTCTCTTCTGTATGTGACTGTGGATCCGTGTATGTGTGAGAGACTCCGGGAAAGAGAACAACAACTGCCCATATAGGACAATATTCCCTCTATATAAGCATGCAACTAGCTTCAGAGTGGGGATCTTTCCTCAAGAATACTTTAATAACGACAAAATATTTATTTATATATAATGAAAGAACACAATTATAGAAGGTGACATCCCCACAGATAGCACAGAATACTGAAAACACAACATCCCTTTTAAATGATATTTTAAATAAGTTATCTTATGCTACATATCTGTAACAAAATTTTGAGTTATTGTGATGTAATTTCAGCGCTGTTTCAAGTCTAGAAAAAGATACATTATGCTGTCCATGGTGGTGCATGTCTGTAACCCCAGCACCGGGAAAGCAGAAGCAGGTGAATGGCTGCCTAGCAATTCAAGGCCAGATTGATCTATATAGAAAGTTTAAGGTCAGCAGAGACTAGACACTGAGACATTCTCTCAAACATACAAATGAAGAAAACAAAATAGAAATTATGTAATTCTTTACAGAGATTTATCAAGTATTTATATCATGTCTGCATTATGGTGTAGATTATATGTGTTTGTGTGTTGTTTTTCTGAGCATTACTCAATTATACTTTTCATTCTTAAGAAAACAATGTGAAGTCAAATACCTTACATATTACTCATTTTTTTTAATTATTTACATTTCAAATATAATCCTCCTTCCCAGTTGGCCCTATGAAAACTCCTTATCCCATCCTCTATCCCCCTGCTTCTGTGAGGGTGCTCTCCCACCCACCCACCCAGTTATTCTGGCCTCACCACCCTAGCATTCCCTTACACTAGGGCATCAGGCCCCCATAGGACCAAGGGCCTCTCCTTCTATTGATGCCAGATAAGTGCATCCTCTGCTACATATGCAGCTGAATCTATTAGGAAATAGCCTTGAACACATCAGCACAGGGGAAATTTTCCTAAACAGAACACCAATGGTTCAGGCTCTAAGATCAACTATAGACAAATGGGATCTCATAAAATTGAAAAGCTTCTATAAGTCAACGACAGTGTCAACAAGACAAAACAGCAATTTGCTTATTTTTTATAATGAACTAATTGCTAAAATCCTCTCATTTCATTGCCTCCTTGCATTTATGCTCTCATTTCTCCTCTCCTGTTTTTGTCATCAAATACCAAAATGGACAGCCCTGAAAGCATGCCCTCAAGTAGCACAGTAAAGAATGAGACAGTTATATTTAGCTCTATATATGTGTTTTCATGTATATATAAGTAATAACAGCTCATGAAGGAAAGTTCATAATTTGACAGAGCATGGAGGGTATGTAGAAGGTTTAGCATGAGGAAAAGGAAGAGTATTTTTCCCACTTACTCCTCTTTAGTTGTCTGTCTTAGTGTTGAGTTAAGGCCCATTGGCTTTTCTTTTGTCTGCTTTCAAAGAGATTTTTAGGGGAAGAGAGTTCAAGGAGTAGATGAAAATATCAGGGGAATAAACTCTACATCTCCACCAGGTTTAGAAAACAATTTGGACACATAGCCCAGTACCATGTAATTCTAATTTTCTGTCATTAAGCCAGTGTGTTATCTGCTTATGATACTTTAAAATAAATCTAAACCTGAACATATATAATCATTATCAGGTTCTACAATATCAATATATATGACTGTTCTTAACAAACGTTGTACCTACAATGGCGCCTCCTAAATGGACCAATGGAAGGTGGTGATTATCAACATGAGAAATCTGCTACCCTATTCATTTCCTAGTGACCATGGCATTATCTGTTTAGTTTATACAATGATGCTAACATCACATGGACTGTATTTATCTTCAAGAAAACTCCATTATAATGAATTACAAATTACTTGTTCTAAGTTAGTCAAGGTTGGATTCTCTTTACAATATGTTTTGTTTCATGACTACAGTCAACCTCTTGTGCTTGCTGAGGCACATGGTCCTGCAGTAGACATATTATTATGGCTTTATTTTATACAAAAGTGAAAATCACTTTAAACTTGCGGTGGTGTAAGGACATCACTGAGTCCTGAGAGAGGGCAAGCAAGGACAGTACATGAGGTGACTCAAGAGTTCCCTCTGGCCTCCTCATTTCTTTAATTTGTACTGCTTTTACCTACTTTCAAGCTCCCACTCTCAAAAGGTTTTAGAATTTTTCCCAGTTATAATTATAGTTCCCTCTTAAGAAATCCTGCTTGAAAGTGACTCACCCAAATAGATTAATCAAACTCTTTCCCTCATAACAGAAGGAAAATTATTTGATACAAAGCCTTGTAACTTCTGTCTCTTTTCTCATTTAAAAATCCATTAAAAATTGAAGCCATCTTAAATTTCTTATAAAATGCAAGTAAAATATCTGATCGGTATGATAGGTTGGGCAGCCTTTCCCACAAATCAATATGGCAGCTTATTATGGGAAGAACAATCCAGTAAATGGGAATAGTAGTTGATCAGTGTTGATTTACTTACCCCATACACACAGCTATGGTAGGCTGTGTCACAAGACTTACTACTCTACTAGAAAATAAAAAAAATGAGGAAAGGTCATGTGGATAATAATAGTAGAATTGCAGAAAAAAAGAGAGAGTAAGCTTTATGTAAGACCAACTGTGTGGTCACAAATTTACAAACAAAAAAATTTGGCCATCATTTATAAGACTCTAAAAAGATAGTATTTGCTAATTAATTAAAGGGTTGCTAATATTTGTAGGTTAAAAAAATACCTATTTTAATGTGTAGAGTAAAATAAGTGATATTTAGTCATGTAAAAAATAACTTTGGAAGTTCACTAAACCCAAAGCTGAACTTAATAATCAGAACTCAGTGGTATCACTCACTAAAGATAACCAGGCACAGTCCTAGAACCCCATGATACCCACTGGACATATATAAGCAGAGTCCAAGAACAGTGCTGTGCTCTGCACATCTGGAGAGATGCTACTTTGATAAATATATGGATAGCCTTCTGTATGTAATAAGTTCACAGTGATAGTCAAATGTTCTTTAAAGGACATTATTTATTTTCAAAGTCTCCACTTACATCTAGACAGTCTTCCCCGTATCCTGACCATTGAATCAGATACTTCTGTTAGAAACTGGACTTGGTCTTCAGCTAAGATATATCACACTGGTAAGCAGCCTTGGAGAGATAGGCTTAGGTCAGTAGTTAGGAATTAATGGTGTGATCCTTGTGTGATGACCCTCAAAATAATAAGTATAATTTTTATTATACTATGACTATCAACCTAAAATTTATTAATTATTTTATTTATTTACATTCCAGCTGTTGCCCCTCCTGACCTCCTCCCACAGTTCATCACATTCCCCTCCCCCCTTCCTCCAAGAGGGTTCTTCAGCCCCCAGCCCTGGACATTCTGCTCCTTGGGGCCTCAAGTCTCTTGAGGGCTAGGTGCAACTTCTCCCATCCTGCTAGACCAGGCAGTCTTCGGTTTATGCGCCAAGGACTCAGACCAGCCCATGTATGCTGTCTGGTTGGTAGGTCAGCCTCTGGGAGATCACAGGGGTCTGGATTAGTTGAGACTGTGGTATTTCTATGGGGTTCTCCTCCTCTTCAATGTCTTCATCCTTCCACTGATTCCTCCATAAGGCTCCTCAACTTCAGTCTAATGGTTGCAAGTAAGTATCTGCATCTGTCTCAGTCAGCTTCTGTTAGGGTCTCTGAGAGGACACCTATGCCAGGCTTCTGTCAGTAAGCATAATATGGCATCAGTTTTGTGGAACTCTTGGAGAAGGCCTGGAATAATTCTCGGTTTGTATCCTCGTTCTTATCTATTTTTTTCTTAAATTATTTATTTACTTACTTACTTATTCACTTTACATCCTACTTCTGCCCCCCTCCAGGTTACCTCCTCCCACATTTCTTTCCCCATTTCTGCCTTCCCTTCTCCTCTGAGCAGGTGGTGGCCGCCTTGGTTATCCTCCCAACCTGGCACATAGCTACCTTCTACATTTTTTGTAGAAGAATGACACTTTCTATATCTAACTGTATGTCGATAGTATGACTAGAAAATCTACTACTATTTTCATTACTATGTATGTGAAATCTCTATATTTTCTAATAAATAAATACATACACTTATAAACACAATAAAAGTATAATTACACCTATGAAGAATTTTCCAAAAAGAAACAAAGGCCTTGAAGATATCATTTATAATTGCTTTGCCATCTTCTGGGAAAAAAAAAAAAAGGTTACCAACTCATGTTGGTAAATGTTTGAGTGCTTTAGAAAAAATCCTATTAAACAACATTTCTTCTTGAGCCCTTTGGCGGAGAATAAATTGTAATACAGAGTGTGACCTGTGGATGTTTTTCTTATTTATGATGGCGGGTGTGAAAGCCGGAGAAACAAGGGCCAAGGCCTCTGTGTTAAAACCTTTACCTTCATTATTCTTATTATTGTCTGGAACAAAGCAAGGCTCTGCCTCTGGTCACAAGAAATTGGAGATCCTGTGTCCAGTAACAGAAAATACAGAATCCAGCTCCCTCTCTCTGGGTAGCTTTCTGTAATAACTCACACAGATAGTTGTGGATGAGTCAAGTGCTCTTAGCCAAGCAGTTCTTTTGAAGGACATACCTCCAGAGGTAGATGCATGCAACTTGAGTATAAGTACCTGTTTATGAAAACATATCACATACCTAGACTTTTTCAAAGAAATGTATAGCTTATATCTACCTCTTCTTTTGAGTGCAGTTTGCCAAGTCCATGAGGACTTTCACTAAGTTCTGATGAAAAGGCAACAATATACAAAAGGCAANCCATAGTTATGGTATCAATAAGAGATGACAAACCTATGTCATATAGACAGGTTTGTAGAAGTTAAAAGTTAGTTTTAATTTATAATATAGTATGAGCCAAGTATATAAATTGATAATATCTAGGGACTACATAATAAGTCACCCTAATAAGTCACCCTACATTTTTATTGTTATTAAATTGTAACATATCATGCTAATGGTTAATATGATCATACTCTAGTCACTGTGACTGTTTACTAAGAACATGGTAGGGATTGATTTTCACTATAGACTGATATGTTATATCCCCCATTTTAAGACTGTTACAAGTGAAGCTAATAGGTGTAAAATAACTTTCTGAATGTTGTTCCCAAAAGGGATCAGGAGAATCTAACTCAGAACCTATAAAGTTGAACAGTAATGCAACTGTCCTGTCAATTACACTCTCTGCAGAGCTTGCCTCCTGATACAAAGTGTCACTCCCATTTCTGGGACCCAAATGCAGGACTTTACACTTCCATCCCTGCCTAAGATCAGAAGACTGGGTGGATCAGAAGCAAGCCTTGCATCTAATTCCATTCATCTGACATGCCAGCCCAGCCCCTATCGCCCGTCACTCTGCAAGAGGCAGAAAGCCAGGCCAAATTAAATCCAGCTGTCAAGATGGCCAGATTTGTGGCAACCAGAGATGCTCTTTACTCCTAATGTGAAAGCTCTGATTGAAAAGACAAAAAAGAATTTAATCAGTCACTGTGCAATGCAACTGTTTGACTTGCTTTGCAGCACCTCCCAAGTCCCTGTGCTCTCCAGTGCCAGTGTGCATAGCTCTGCTTGGGATGAGCCCTCCCGGCTAAGCTTCGGTAATTGGATTATTCACACACTGTGTGAGTAGCTCCTGTAAGTCAGCAGTTTATGGAGCCCAGCAAAGAGGCAGGTGCTGGAGCAGAAAGGGCGCACTTTTCCAGAGTTGGCCTGGGGTCCTCAGGATGCTGTAAAGTTTGATGGTCTGAAGCCGAAGTGCCTGCGCAACCAGCAGGTGATAAAGAAGGGCAGTTCAGTCTGCCAATCACTCAGGCACAGAGACATGGAGCTGCGGAGGCTAGTCTGTATTGTTTAGGAATTGTAGATCTTTTTCGCCCAAATCTCTTTCGATATACAGTGAGATTAAGGTCAGGAGATTATGGCAATGCTATACCCTAGGCAAGGTAAGTTTTTTTAGCAAACTAGATTCAGACAGAAGAGTTATGATGTCAGTGTCCTTGCTAAAATCCAAGGATATAAAGAACAATTTGCCATAAGTCGATAACTAGCTCTGTTGCTGAACTTAAAAAAAAAAACAAATCTGTAATTTCTCTGTACTGAGACAAAATGAAAATATTTCAAAAATGGTTGACTTTTAAACCTCTGTAACCATCCTGTAAAAATTCGTAGCCTCTCACACTCTTTTTTTTTTTGGTTTTTCGAGACAGGGTTTCTCTGTATAGCCCTGGCTGTCCTGGAACTCACTCTGTAGACCAGGTGGCCTCGAACTCAGAAATCCGCCTGCCTCTGCCTCCCAAGTGCTGGGATTAAAGGCGTGCGCCACCACGCCCAGCTGCCTCTCACACTCTTATGGCATGATTTTTGTCTCCTGCTCTGGATGTGCCGGTAAAAGAGAAGCTCTGAGGGACTAGGGACTATGTCGCTTTGTACAGCAAGATGCATGGCACCTTATAAATAAGTTTTCAGAAGGCACCTCTGTAGCTCAATGGTGGACTACTTGCTTCTTCATAAGAGCACTTGTTCTAAACTCTAGCATTACAAGAAAATATTTTTAAAAGATAATAAAAAGTATTGTCTTTGTTTTCTATAATTGGCATTAGATGTGCCAGTCCCATTTCACAAGGCCTTTCTTCACTTTCACTCAGCTTTCTTCCTCTGTGCTTATGATTCCTCCATCAGACTTTAAACCTCTGTCTAAACACAAGGCCAGTGGCCATCGGATTAGGGTGTACTATGATCAAGGATGACATCAGATTAGCTTGTAGACTTTGGCAGATACTCTACTAACAAATATTATTCTTGATGTATGGGGTTAGGAATTTAACATATGTGTTTGAGGAACACACTTTAACTCATGTGTGCCAGTATAATTTTAACATTTTAAACATGATACTCTGGGCAAGGGGGTTGGGGGTTATTGGCAAATGAAAGTATACCAGGCAATTATCGTTGCCTTGCCTTTCAAGTCTGGGTTTATTTCACCTTGTCAGTCAAAGCTTGTCTTCCTCTATTATAATAATCAATTAACTGAAGATTAATTTTTTTTTTTTGTAGTTTGTTATCTTCAGTGGTTTCCTGTGTAAACTGTTTCTTTGGGGCGGGGTTGTCAGAGAAGCATGCTATATGTATCCTTCTCAACTTGGTTTCTGTAGTCTTTGATAACACTGCAGAAGCAGCTTCCTTGCCTTTTGTCAAAATCAGCAACATAGATCATGACTTCCACATGGTTTCTGGCCACAGCATGGACCAAGGGCACTCTCATGGTCCCTGACATGTAGCACTTTTAAATGTTAGTCTTTAGTAGTTCTCTAGTAAGTGGTGAAACATTCGTGCATCTGAAGAGACTTAGATTGTTAACAATTCCTCGAGTGCTTCAGTAAATTCAGGAAGAAAAAAGCTTTTAAATGAACTCTCCTCTCTTAAGCACATGTAGAAGGTGTTAATACCAAAGAGAGTGAACCTGTACTCTAGAGCAAAGGTAACCACCATGTATGAAGATGGCAGATTCTTAAAAATATTACTAATATGCTTGACCATCTCTCAGGACCTCTCTCCAGGAGAAGGGTTGAGACATTGAAGAATCAATGATGGGAATAACCATAGCTTGAAAACTGGTTAGGTATCATGTAAAGTGCCCATAATTATACCTAACCCTCATGGTAGTAACTAGAAAAGAGATTTGGGATCACAGGACCACTTCATCTCTCCTTCTTTGAATGTGGCCACACTTAATAACTCTGCTTGTCATAGTTATTTATCTCAAATAAACTTATTGGAGTAGTTAACCAAGGGCAGCTGAACAAATCATTCACCTTAAAATCTCCAGTAAAGTTCACAGTTTGGTTTGTCACCGAAACTCTGGCAGTGATTTTCACTCCTCATGAAACTGTAAAACTCAATACATCCTTGATTTTATTTAACTCCACAGAAACCAGGAAAAGGCATTCTCAAGCATAAAAATGTAAGAGAATAATGTGTTGCAATTTTATCTTCCTTGTGTTTCAACACTAAGTGGATTGATTATTATATATTAACTGGATTTGGGGATATGTTTAGATACAACTCAGAAATAAGTTGCAAATATCTTCCTAACTACTTTGCTGAAAATAATTAGTCTCATTAATTTTTTGTTAGTTCTTTGAGTGTTTTTATGCATTTTGATCATAATCAGTCTTTAGCTCTTCCCTAATTTACGTATATGTATATACTGAAACTTGAGTGCATAGGAAAGAATGAATATCTATCTATCTATCTATCTATCTATCTATCTATCTATCTATCTATCTATCTACCTATCTACCTATCTATCTACCTCCCCCACCAAGGGCAAATTTGCGCTGCCCAAATATTTTATTCTGTGTCATCGTCTAATAGAGAGTAGTCGTGTTACTAGGGGAAACACTTCTAAAGAAACTTCCCCTATGCCAATGTCCTTGCAGCTAACCTTTGACAATATTTCCACAGGTTAAAGTGAGATTGTATGCCCAACTTCTTCTTCCATTCTGGGATCTTGTCTGACTTGGGATTGTACAGGTTTTGTGTATGCTCTCACAACTGTTTTGAGCTCAGTTGCACATCTGAGCTGTTGTGTCCAGAGGATATTTCCTTGTCATCTTCAGGACTTCAGGCTCTCATGAGTTTCTTTATTTCATGTTTGCATTTTAATCATGCTCTATTAGCAGCTCTAGAGTGAACTAGATTCCATATTGAGGGCAGAACTGTGGCTCTTGTTCCTGTTCTACCAATTTCTGATTTTGTGATATGGGCCAAAAGACAGTGCAACATTTCTCTGTAGGTTTAGGCACAGCATTCACAAAAATCATACTTGTTTCTTAAGAGTCTTTGATTTCTAGCCACAGAGGATATGGCAGAGTGATTTTTTCTGTGAAGAGTCACCATGAACTTTAAACTCACCATGAAGTTTAAACTAAATATGAAGAGTAACTGGTAGTAGATAAGCTAGCAGTCTTTTCATTCTAATTGTAAAATCAGTATCTCTTATACTGTCTTAAATAAACAAATGATACACTCAAATTATCTAACTCATTGTGCTTAGACACAAAACTTGGATACTATGAAAACATACATGATTATTGTAAATACAAAAAATGAAGCAGGCATATATGCAACCCCACATGCAAGGCTAGGTTCTGGTTTCCATCCACTGCCTCTTCATTATAGTATCTTCCTGTTCAGTATGTTCTGCCATAGGCAAAGTCATGCAGATAATAATTTCAAATAGAAGAAACAGAGCTATTCATTTGATTCATTCAGCATGTGAAATATATTATAGATAAAGTTGAATAAAAATAAAAGTATTACAATGAGTAGGGAAGAATTGGGGGCAAGGGAAATTGTAACCATAACTACACATCTATGTTAACAGCAGATCAGCTGATGAAATAGACCAATGAGTAAAGACAATGGCACAAATGTTCATTTTTTTTTCCATTTACTCTGTACTCTGCCTCTTTCTCATAGCACCTGACATTTCTCATCACTGTAGCACACACATGACAAGAAGAATGTAAGTGAACAGGAATTGACTTGAGCATATTTTGAGATATTACAATAAATCATAGTGGAAATTTTCTGAAAACTAAATCAATTAATTCCACAGTGATGTGCAAATTTCTTCTGTTGTCAGAAAAGAAACAGCTCTAATAGTACATAAGACCAGATTATATTCAATAGTATCCACCTGCAATGACCCAATTCCTCTAGGTAGGCTCTAACTCTAAAGGTTTCACAAACTTTTAAAACAGTTCCACAAACTAGAGACCAACATTCACTGCACACCTATGGGAATACAATTCCAATCATAACACAAGGAAAAAATGTAAGCTTAAACCAAATTGAAGCAAAAACTAAAACAGCACACGCACATGTACCCATAAACATACAACACACACACATGTACCCATAAACATACAATACATGCACATGTACCCACAGACATACAAAACACACACATGTACCTGCAAACATACAACACATGCACATATACCCACAAACATACAACACACGCACATGTACCCATAAACATACAACACACGCACATGTACCCATAAACATACAAAGTCAATTTCTGTTTGATTATCCATTTCCTTTAGATATAATCTAGTTTCCCATTTTTATTTATGAAGAATTTATAACAAATTCTTCAACTGTGTCATAAAAACTTCTTTATTCATTCATTTCATTTTATGTTCAACTAATCTTTTCCTACATACAACCTAACAAGTTAAGGAAGAATCCAAGAATTGAATTAGAGCAATATACAGACTTGATTATTGTGAATAAGACATTTGATAATATAATCAGTTTAAAATAAAATGACTTATTTATTTTAGCTAAAAGTACACAAACTCCTTGCATCATTAACCTTGTGCATCCCTTACATAATGATATAAAATTTCTCTTAGTGATTTAGTTACTTTCCTATGTCTAATAATAATAATAATAATAATAATAATAATAATAATAATACCACCACCAAGGCAATTTATAAAATAAACTTTGTAATTTGGAGGTTATACTTCCAGAGTGTTAGCATCCATTACTACCATGACAACAAACATGTCAGCTTTCAGGTTGGCATAGTACTAGAGCAGTACTCTCAGTCTTAAATCTTGAGATACAACCATGGAGCAGAAAGAGAAAGGGGCACCTGCGAATGCCTCAAGTCTTTGTAAACCTCAAAGTCTGTCCCCTTTCACACATATAATCCAAAGGACCATATCTGCCAATCCAAATCAATCTACCAACAAAGGACCAAATATTTTAATATATGAGACTGTGGGAGCTGTTCTCACTCAAACCCCATTTTAATAATAAGTACACTTAAGAATGGCAGAATACAAATTGTGAAATACACATATACAGGTATAGTTATGTCAGAACATGGCTCATGCACCAGTGTTGAAGCTCACACCACACCGACAATTTTATAGTTCTTCCCCTTTCCAAATGTAAGCATAGACCAATATATACAGATTAAAAAAAAAAAAAAAAACATTGTTTGTAATTATNGGTCTTCAACCCTATAGGTGGAAGAATAACATGAACTAACTAGTACCCCTGAGCTCATGTCTCTAGCTGCATATATAGAAGAGGGTGGCCTAGTTGGCCATCAGTGGGAAGAGAGGCCCCTTGGTTATGCAGACTTTATATGCCCCAATACAGGGGAACGCCGGGGCCAAGGGGTGGGAGCGGGTGGGTAGGGAAGCAGAGCCGGGTGGGGGGAGGATACAGGGAACTATCTGGATAACACTTGAAATGTAAATGAAGAAAATATCTAATAAAAGTTGAAAAAAAAAAGAACTAGTTATAAAATTTAGGTCATGATTATAAAAAGTTTGAGAACATTGTTTTATTCTGCTCAGTGTTTATATGTAAGACTAGATATTGTTCCCTCCAAAACAGGCTAGGTTTCTGTCACATCATGTTTGAATAGTTTGCAACGATAAACATGAATAAAGACATGCATATCCTGTGTATACTGAAAATATATAAAACAAATTCTTCCAAGCCCTAGACTGTTTTTAAAAATAAGAGGTCATTGAAAAAGGTAACTCTTCCTCTGATAAGGACAGGGACACAAACCCTTCTCACTACCACAGAGCCTCAGGCTATGGCTTCTGGTACCAGTGGTGTGAAGGAAGTCTATTGATATAAAAAAGAAAACACAATTTTATGCTGTCCAACCATTATAGTTTTTGAAGGAGTCAACCTGGAGACTAGGTATTACAATGATATAGTGGACTGTTATAGTGGGCCGTCAAAAGAGATAGCTCTTAATTCTCTTGTAGAAAGTAGAACCTGTCTGTGATACTATATTTGGGGAAGAGCTAAATCTATTTTGGTTTTTGGTAAAGTTCACTGATATGTAAATAGAACTTTCATTAAAGTATTTTTTAACAAAAAGTAAAATAGTTAAGGCTTTGTTTATTTAATTTTATGGATATTATTATGCAATTTTCTCCTATATACTAGCATTTACCTTGATGAGGAAACTAGTCAAGAATCTAACTTCAGGAATTGTGGATTTTTTTTTTCTTTCTCAATTTCTTAAATTTGCATCTACAAAGGAAAAACAAAACAGTACTCATTAATGGAGGAAACACACACCTTCAGTGGAATGGTCCCTCTGGTCTTACAGGCATCCTTATTTGACTAGGATTCAAGGAAGGGAACACTTCACATTGCCCATTCAGAAGACAGAACTATCTCTGGCCATATATCAGCAAAGTAAAGACATTGTTTTGAGATAAATGATTTTTACAAAAAATATAATGCAAATTTCAGCTGAATCTAGTAACCCTCACCAAATGATCAATGATAGGCACCGATTAAAATTAGAGTTTTTACTTTGGCCAAACGTATAATAGATTTTTTTTTTTTACATAAAATCCAATGATTGAAGGTACTGGGTATTTTTACTTTGGAGTAGATCATAGATGCTTTTAAAAGGATTGATAGCTTCTCTGAGAATGACAGACATCTCTACTCTGGCTGCTTTACTTACCGAGAGTTTATGTAGTCTGTCACAAAACAGGACATTTTCAAGAGGCCCCTAACAGCCTCTCTAGATGAGAAAACAGGAGCACTTACTACCCCATGACTGAAATGTTACTTGCTTTTTTTCTCTTTTTCTTTTCCTCTATCTGATGAGAACGTCTTTCTTTTTTCTTTTAACAAACTATGTTGAGTGTTCCGGATCCATTAGCTCCTTCTTCAGAAGGGAAAGAAACAGTCAAATACAAATAAAGAATAGGGAAAGAAGAGAACTCTTGCCTTCAAAGCTCAGTGCCTTAAATGGGAAATGGGAAAGCTCAGCTGGTTGAAAGACCTTAAGGGGAGGTTATCTGTGAGAACCCCTAAGGGGAGTACAGAATGACAGCATCCACAGCTCTTTCTCATTCTAAATTTATATCTTTTATTTTAAGAGTGTTTTATTAATAAAAGCACATTATGTTATTTGTGATAAAGGGCATTACAGGATAGACATGTAGCAACTAAGTGCTTATTGTGAAAAGAATTGGTTTAATATATACTAGGATAGGATCTCATACAGCTAATTCTGGTCACAAACCCTGTATGTAACAAAGAATGACCTGGATCTTCTTAACTGTTTTAACTTTCTAAGTACTGGGGTATCAGACACATAATATCCAGCTCTTCTTTTATCATATCATCGATATTCCAGAAGAATATCGATGTTTTAGTTCTGGTTATATTTCATTAGGTCTAGATGTAGGCATCAATGTATAGGTAAGTCCAGAGGCACCTAAAAGTTTTATAGTTGGAGAAAATAGTAAATGAGAAGAATTACAAGATTTTGTCAGACTGTCTTTAAATATGGTGAATAGTCTTCTCACATCCATTATAAATTTGGATATCAATACATAGATACGATACTTGATTGAGAAGATTTTTTTTTTTTATTTCATTTGTTAGGACTTATTAAGGTAGGTGGTATTACTAGTTCAATGGCTGTGACTGCATTTGTTGTTGAATATCACACACAAACACACACATGTGGGCACACACACACACACACACACACAGATACTTCATAGATTAAACACAATACAGTAAATAACTGCACACTTTACTTAGATGAGCTGACCTAGCATTATGAATGTTTTGGAGCTATGAGAAATATGATACAAGAAAGGATGAAGGAAGAGCAATTAAGAAGCATATCAAGTTGAAATGCAGTTAAGATATAGAGAAGGGAGAAAGAATGTCTTAGAAGACTTCACAAGGGCATACTGTATCTTTGACATTTCTTTGGATCAAGGGTACACATATGAGGAATATGTCCCTGCTTTTATTTAATTTCTAGGAATAAGACATGGAAAATGAAAATACAATTCTGGATAAATTATAATTTTGTAGTTTGACCATTTTACTCATGACTACCAGAGGGCTTTATATTCTTAAAGTGATTGCACTATGTACAATTTAAAGAGCATACTTTTTGAATTATATAATAAAATATGCAATATTAAAATTGCCACTACATTAAAATTTTTCTATGCATGCTTTTCTACATGTATCCATAGAAATATGATAGATAAAATATATTCATATATAGTTATATTAAATAATTAATTTGTACTTTTCCATTAAAGTAAATTTACATGATATCCTGAAAATATTAAACAGACATCTTGACTCTACCAATGAGTTCAAGGCTATTTGCCACTTTTTCTTCTTTTAGATTTAGTACATCTGGTTTTATGTTGAGGTCTTTGATCCACTTGAACTTGAGTTTTGGTCCAGATGACACATAATGTTCTACTTGCATTGTTCTACTTGTAGACTCCAGTTAGATCAGCAAGTAGAAAGAAGGAGTGAAGATCTCCTTCTTTATATTATACATGTACATTATATTATACATGTATATGTCACATTATACATGTAAACATCCTATGTCATATAAAGTTGGTAACAAGGATTGCTTGTTTATACAGAAAAAAATAAAAAATAATATTTCTTAATATAGATTCCTATAAAGTGATGTTACATAAATCTCTGAGTTGATACAATTTTACCACCATGGTCTCATTTATTTCCATAGTCTCTTAGAAATAAATAATTATTTTCAGTTTTTTTTTCTCTTCACTTTTTTTTTTTTTTGGTATGCTATTATCTGTTAAGGCAGAAGGAAAAACTTTCCTGATTTTAGTGTGTTTTGATGTTTCCTAAATATGGAAAATTAGCATTTATATACTGAAAGTCTGAGAATCAAGACACTAATCAAAGAGAACATTTTTCCTTTTGTTTCCTTGGAGAAAATATGAACAGGGATATGAAAATGTGTTATTTCTGAGATTCAACTTGCTTCAGAGAGAAAAGCTTTATTTTCCAACTTTGAAATGAATAAAAATAAGCTAGGTCTTCATCTTTCATGCTTCAAAAGAACCCCTTCTTTGTGAATATTATCCTACTGAGTAAAGCAGGCATCCTGAGCCATTTGAAACACATTGCTGACAGGAGACATCGCTGAGCACTGCAATCCACCCAAGGAAATTCATCTGCACAAAAGCACTGGGTGACTTGACTCCTGTGTTTTAACTGCCACTTCCTGTCTGTATTAAATTGATCAGGCTACTAAAATTCTCTAGGGCTTACTTCTCTCCCATCATGACAGTCAGGATGTTTTTTGTCCAAGAATTACAGTACAAGCTAAAAAATGTTCAAACAAGGATGCATTAAATTTTGTTTCCCACAAGAAATCTGAAGGGAGTGAGCTGAGAGTTGAACCATGGCCTGTGCTTATCTTTATCAAGGGTCCTGACTCTTCCTGAGTGTCTCTGCTCTTAATCCATGTAGGGCTGTCAATGTCAAAGTCTATGACCTAAGATACATGAAGAAGCCTTCGTATATCAGTTTTACAGAAGAGCAGTAGAGAATGAGTTGTATTCCCATATTAGGGGGCCTCCATTCTTTATCATAGAGAAAATCATTCTCAGAATTCCAAAGGAGAAAATGAATTCTAATGCTAACAATCTCAAGGCAGACCTGGGAAACCATCTGCCATTTTCAACCATTATGCTGCAAAAGCAGACCTTGCAGGGTCAAGGAGAGGAAGAAGTAAATACAAGTAGCAAAAATATTTGTCTTTCCATCACAGAGTGGACTCCAAACCAGAATCTGTATTGAATTATTTACTCAAGTATGCAGAGCAAAACAAATATATCATACCGTGAACCTACCATTTGAGACTTTGAAAGTTAAGTTGCAAATTTGTAGTTTAAAGAGCAACTGATGTCTATAAAGTGTATTTAGGCTTTTTTCTTTGTTTTGTTTTCTTTTTAAATGGTAATGAAGTCTGTGATGGTTTCGCAATGATTCAAGATTCAATAGCAATGATTGGACTGGCTTGGGCTTGAGCTTTTCACAATAGTCTACTCTGTCAGACTTTTAGCCTTTCCCAATAGTCTGCAGTTTTGTATGTGAGTTTATCTATCCTTTGTTACCTGTTAACACTAAAGCCATTTGAACTTAGGACAGCTATAATAATCTGTAAAGTCTTTTGAAATGACTTATAATTTTCAAGAAAGATTAAGTTTCTCAATAGTTTCAATCCCCTCCTCTATAAAATGGAAGTAGTTAAACAACTTTTTGAAGATTATCAGAAAAAAAACCAACCTAAAATTGGGTATTTTAGAGACAAATGGAAAATCTTTCTTGAAACCTCTTAGAAAATACGATGACAATATTCATAAATAAGATCAGGAGCTCTGCCATTCTATTCTGCCAGCTTTGACAGCTGTGGCCACTCATCTCCTATGTATAGTTCAACCTCATTTCATATTATGCAATTGATTTTTTTCAAAACCTGGGGAATTTAAAGTCTACCAAAATGTGATCAATATGAAATACACATTCACTAATAGCCAAGAGCTATACCTTGTCTTTGTTTCTTATCTCTATTCCTACATGTTGAAGCATTTATCCCCAAGTCAACTGTCTGGAAAAATTGCTGCAGTATAGTTATCCCATGTCTTTTCTGGGAGTATTCAGACTACCAAATACCATTTTTCATTTTCTTTATAATAAATGCTCATTAAGAAATCAAAGTACCTGAAATCTACCTGTAAAACTAACTCTAACCCTTGTATCTAAGGAGAATACATCCACTGTCACAAAATTAGAGTGCTCCATTATTGTTCCTCTGTCATCCCCAGATGGATATAGTACTGAAAATGATTTTCCACGTAAAGGGAGACTATTACGCTTTCGAAAAGCTAAGTGATGCAAACAGTATGTAGAAGGTATCAGAGAACGCACATCTGGAGGATAGATGCATGCTCAGTGAATGAGCATAGCTACTGCACAACACAGGGAAACATGAGAAGAGAATGACCTCATGTAGAGCTCAGTGTCCATGGAGGAAGGTAACACATGCCAAACCACCTGAAAAAATAGGTTTATTAGACCAAAGTATACTTTTTCCAAAGTGTAAGAATAATATGAAAACTGCCACAAAAGAAGAAATCGCTTAGAAGAGATTTGAAAAGATAATAAGTTGTTACCTCAGTGGACGATATTGACTGCAAAAGTGAAAGGCTAATTAGTAAGTGATAGATTTCCACAGCCTTGTTCTGTCTCTCCTTTACCCCCTCTCTTCTGTCATTTACTATGCTTCTCTAGATGGGTCTTCTTCTACTCTTACTTTTTGATGCTGAATATCACATACTGGATTCATGGTCTATACAGGTATGCTGTGCTTGAACTCATGGAGAATTATTAGAGACTCTATCAAAGCAGACATTCTCTACCATCTGAAGTTTTTGTATAATGTACCATATACATGCAGAAATGCACACACACACACACACACACACACACACACACACACACTTTTGCTCATGTGCAGCATGAGAAAGACAGAAAGGGGGAGGGAGAGAGGGAGAGAGGCAGGGAAGAAATGAAAATTGGGGGTGACAACAGGGTAATCTAGGGTATTATAACTTCTAAATCTTTAAACACATTTAAAATCAAATACATAATATTTAACTGTATTTTTCCTCCTTTCCTAATTTTGCCTTTAATAGAAATATCTTCATCATCAATGCATAAAAGCTAAAACAAATTTATAGATTTTGTTGATTGTTTTCTTCTTAATTCTTTTTAATTATTAAATACCACTTTAGATTTTAATACAGTTAAATAGAATAGTTTTTATAGAGCTAAACTTAAGAAAATTATAAATATTAGGCAGAGAAAGAGTATTCTTGAACAATTAATAAGTAGCAATCATGTCCTGCATATGTTATAACCTCTGTTCAGGGGAAAGTTTTTGTAAGCTTATTATCAGGGATGGACTCTGGTTCTCAGGTAGACATACGGAATGTGAGCATTTAGGGTATGTACAAAAAGATGCACCTTCAGTGCCTCTGGCACCTGCAGCACATTAATAAAGGTTGATGCTGTTTGTATTAAGAAGTAAGGGAAGAATATGACCTTTCCAGGCAGGGGAACAACATCCATACAAAATGGAATATTTTACTCAAGGAAATCTCTCATTACCTGTCTGGCTAGATCTCAGAAGCTGAAGGACCAAGAATGACAGTAGGAACAGTGTAGAAGACAGAGTTTGATTGTCGTGGAAGTTTAGTTAAGGTGAGGTGTTTGCTACTTTCCCATCACTACAGAAACCTGTAGGGGGAATTTTGGATTCAGACTAACTAGTGCCAAGACCACATCACAAGAGCTGAACTTAAGTATACCCCAAAGACAGAACATTCTGAGTACAGGCATAGTAGAGAGCTCTTACTGAATCTGCAGGCAGAAAGATGATTTCTTACCAAGTTTTTCCCTTTGCCACTCTGTATTCTAGCTCTCTTGCTCCCTTAAATTCAACGAACTAGACACATCAGAATCTTCTTTGAATCAGACAGGCAGCAGAAATAACAAAACGTCTTTCAAGAGATGAGAGCACTAAATTCTCTGAACAAATCATCTCTTCTCAAGTCATGATGAGTTGAAGCAAAGAGTTGTTTTTGAGGCTGTCTGCAAAATTCAATCAAGTAGGTGGCATGGACTAGTTGAACTGAGAAGCCCAGAGCTGTGGTTATACAGGCATGAAGGCAGAGGTTTTCTAGATTAATGGGCCCCATGAACAGGGAGAGAAAATGAAAGGTGAAGTTGAGATTAGAAATAAAAATAGATTTTAATGTTTATTCTGAGTCTTGTAAAAATTGTTACTATGAAGGCATGAGATTGCTTTCAGATCAAAGGCTTTCCTCAACCAAGTGAGAAATGCCAGGATACAGAGATACTGAAAGCAAAAATTGTCAAGTTCCAATTGAGTCTTATTGACTGACTCTTAAATTTTCCCTTGCTTTCTGTGATGCCTGAATACTACGGGCATCTGCTGGACCGAGGGCCATTGGTCAGATGCATAACCCTTCAGCAGTGACTACAGAAGTATGGGTGTTAGCTCTTCTCCTTCTCAACCCTGTGAACTTAAGTAGCTGAACTCCTGTTTTACTTTCTTCCTTCATGATTGTTTGGTGAGAATTACAACAGGACTTTTCTAACAGTGTTGTAGGAAACCCTGAAGCTTTTATACTTGCAAGATTCTTGGAAAGTTTCTGACATGTGGTAAACCTGTAGTTCCATTGTCTATCATGACTTCATCCAAGAGTTACAAAACTAATGAGTAAACTGAAAGAAGCTGACAGTGTCACATGTGCCTTTGACAGGAATACATGAGCAAAGACTCAATATCATTTTTTAACAAAATATTAGAAACTTTTGATCTTAATATTTTCCATGAATCTAACTTAAAAATGCCATTTTACCATTTGGGCCTTAACTTATACTGTGGTTGTCTAGGGGATCAAGCAAACAAATAATGAATGAAAATATATGAAATGAGTCCTATTACAACCCTGTTTTTAATAAGAATTACATAATGATAAAATACATATAGTTTACATTTTTTAATATTATAATATTATAATGAGTATCTTTTTTTTGTTGTTGTTGTTTTTTTTTTTTGTTTTTCGGGACAGGGTTTCTCTGTATAGCCCTGGCTGTCCTGGAACTCACTTTGTAGACCAGGCTGGCCTCGAACTTAGAAATTTGCCTGCCTCTGCCTCCCAAGTGCTAGAATTAAAGACGTGCCCCAACATCACCAGGCGTGAGTATCTTATTCTTGATTTTTATGTTATATTGTATTAAATTTTGTTTCAGGAAAGTTGTAATCATTCAAATTTCAATGAGGAGACCTCTGCCCCTTCACATCATGGCTCTGGAAGCCAGATGTGTGTCTAGGCTACATATGTTTTCTTTTCTTTTCTTTTCTTTTCTTTTCTTTTCTTTTCTTTTCTTCTTGTTTTTCTTTTTTCTTATTCTTTTTTTTTTGAGTTCTTCTAAAGTTGAAAGGTCAAAGGGATATCCTGCAAGTATTTACAGTGAATAAAACACTAACAGTAGCTCGTGTCTGATCAACTTAACATGGGGTGACTCTAGCATTATATAGCTTTGAGAGACTGAAGGTAGGAATATCAAGGATGAGCAAAGGTCATTGGCTGAGGGCTTAGAGCATTATAATGTCTCCCTGGGCATGGTAAAGCTTTTCAGTAATCTCAGGAGCTACTTGAATGGGTTCCTTTCAGGAAAAAGGAAGTTGAACCTATAATCTGAACCAAGGATATGTGACATTCTGCAGGGAGAGTTGTGGTGTTTTCCCCAAACAAGGTGAGAGAAGGAGAAGCCTGGACAATAAAGGGAGTCCTTCATATTATACCCAGCCCTACAAGTCTATCCAAACAATGGTCGACTTTGACCTTAAATATCAGAGTTTTCCCACATATAGTCATTTTTTTAAGTAAGAAATATAAGAATTTTCAAAACTAGAGGTCAGGCCAGCATTGATCATGAGACAGTAATTAACATTTTTTAGTGAGAAAACAGAAGCCAAGATATAAGTGAAATTTTTATGAGAACTAAAGCTTTGATGTAGAACTAAGAGTACAGGCATGAAATGTAGGAAATATTATATGGATTTTCTGTGGTTTCTCTGCAGTCCCTTATAGATTTTCCTGGGAGCTTCATAGGAATAAATCTTACTATATGGCCCTGACAGAGTATATTTTAAGTGTGCAAAAGATTCTCCTTTACATATAACCAGAATGTGTTTTCCTTAAATGGCCTTGTGCATACCTGCCACTGACTTTGCACCCACAGATGCTTCATTCTGTGTTATTTATATATATATATTTTCTCCTGTGAATTGGATCATCAATATAGCTTATAAACCTTTCAATATTTATACTTAGAGTTATTACCCTCAATTAAAACATTACTGTGTTACAAAATATATTTTATACTTAATTATTTTCCCTATCATTTACTCTATATTACTTATAGATATTTATAGGGAAATTCATTAAGAAAATATAAATCAATTAATAAGTGAAACATATATAAAATTTCTTTTTAAAATTTTTTTACTGGTTGTTTTATTTATTTACATTTCAAATGTTATCCCTTTTCTCAGGTTCCCCTCTGCAAATTCCTTATCCCACCTCCTCCCCCTGCTTCTATGAGGGTGTTCCCCCACCCACCCATCCATCCACTCCTGCCTCACCATGGTAACATTCCCCTACATTGGGACATGTAGCCTTCACAGGACCAAGGACCTCCCCTCCCATTGATGCTATATAAGGCCATTCTCTGCTACATATGCAGCTGGAGCCATGGGTTCCTCCATGTGTACTCTTTGGCTGGTGGTTTAGTCCCTGGGAACTCTGAGGTCTAGTAGGTTAATATTGTTCTTCCTAAGATGTTGCAAACACCTTCAGCACCTTCAGTCCTTTCTCTAACTCCTCCATTAGGGACCCCATGCTCAGTTCAATAGCTGGCTGTGAGCATTTGCCTTTGTAATTGTGAGGTTCTGGTAGAGCCTCTCAGGAGACAACTATATCAGGCTCCTGTAAGCAATCACTTCTTGATATCAGCAATAGTGACTGGGTTTGGTGGCACTTATGGGATTGATCCCCAGGTGGGGCAGTGTTTGAATGGCACTACCTTCAGTCTCTTCTCCACTCTTTGTCCCTGTATTTCCTTTAGACAGGAGCAAATTTTAAAATCTGGGTTAAACTTTTTGAGAAGGGTGTGTGATCCCAGCCCAAAACCTGGGGCTGGAGGACATGACTAATCTCTCAATATACTCCCTATATATTCTCTCTCTATTCTCTCTCTCCCCTTTGTTGGGTATTTCAGCTAATGTCAGCCCACCCCCCCCCCCGGTTCCTGGGAGCCTTTTCCTTTTCTGGAGTTTGGTACTTTCTAGTGGCTACCTTCAGTTCCCCATCCCCCTTTGCTACACACCTCTGTTCAATTTTCTTTCCCTCTGTACATCTACCCCTTTTCTTCCCTAACCTAATCCTGCCCCCCTTTTTTTCTCACCCTCCTTTATCCCTTCAAATCCTTCCCACCCTATACTTTCCATGATTATTTTGTTCCTCCTTCTAAGTAGGACTGAAGCACTCATATTTTGGTCTTCTGCTTCTTGAGTTTCACATGCTCTATAAGTTGAATCGTGGGAATTCCAAATTTTTTTCCTAATATCCACTTGTCAGTGAGAACATAACATGTGTATTCGTTTGTGACTGGGTTATCTCATTCAGGGTGAAAATTTTTTGTTTCATTCATTTGCCTGTGAACGAAGTCATGAAGTCATTTCTTTTAAATAGCTGAGTAGTACTCCATTGTATAAACGTATCACATTTTCCATACCTTTTCCTCTGTTGAGGGACATCTAGGGTGTTTCCAGTTTCTGGTTATTATAAATAAGGCTGATATGAACATAGTGGAGCCTATGTCCTTGTTATATGTTGGAGAATGTTTTAGGTATATGCCCAGGAGTGTATAGCTAGGTCCTCAGGTAGTATTATGTCCAGTTTTCTATGACACCACCAGACTGTTTTCCAGAGTGTTTGTACTAGCTTCTAATTCCACCAGCAATGGAAGAGTGTTCTTCTCTCTGCACATCTTCTCCTGAATCTGCTGTCACCTGGGTTTTTGATATTAGCCATTCTGATTGGTATGAGGTGGAAACTCAGGGTTGCTTTTATTTGCATTTCCCTGATGACTATGGATGCTGAACATTTCTTTAGGTACTCCTCAGGTATTCAAGATTTCTTTGTTGAGAATTCTTTCTTTAGCTCTGTACCCAGTTTTTAATGGGGTTATTTGGTTCTCCAGAGTTTGAGTAAATATGATTATAATTCTTTCCCAAATAATAAAAATTTTAATACTCAAACCATACAATTTATTAAAATATTTTATGAGGAGAGTGAAAATTTTTCCTTGAAGTGTTAAGTAATGGGCAGGGCTGAACATATTTTCACGTCTATAGTAGGTACTGATAGAGTTATTAAGAAAACTAAACTAAGAATCCAACATTCTTTCTAGTTTTCCTACTGATTATATTTATGTCTCCTTTATTTTATTTTATTTTTTTATATTGATACCTCTTTGAGTCTGCAAATGTTTGTATTTATAAAAGTATTCCCTGTGCTCTTGAACACATACTATTGAATTTTAAGTTTTTGTTTGCATTATAAGATTAAACAGTAAAACATAAAGTAGTCAACATTGCCATGGTTCACATCTTACGATCCAAACTAACATGCTATCTGTTGTCATGTTAATACACTTATTCTATGAAAATGTGATCTCCCTATGTGTCTGTACTTTCTCCATTTCCTTTCATCATTGCCTTTTTCCTTGCCTTAATTTACTTTTACAATTAACATTACTTGATAAAACAAAATTATTTGAGCTCATAACATTCATAATCTCTTATTATTGTTTGTACTGTATAACTTTTTCTGTACAGTAGGAGTCATTTGCCTTTTTATAATTGTTATTATTGATACTTATCAGGTTTAAATATCTATACGTTGTTTTAGTAGTTACCTGTATACAGATACATCTCCTACTGATGACCAACAAGGCCATCTTCTGTTACATATGTGACCAGCGCCATGGGTCCCTCCATTTGTATTCTTTGATTGGTGGTCTAGTCACTGGGGAGATGAAGGGGGTCTGGCATACTGACACAGTTGCTCCCTCTATGGTTCTGCAAACCCTCTCAGCTCCTTCAGTCCCTTCGACAACTCCTCACTGTGGACCCCCCAAGGTCAGTCCAATGGTTGGCTGCAAGCTTCCTTCTCTGTATTTGTCAGGCTCTGGCAGAGACTCGCAGGAAACAGCCATATCAGGATTCTACCAGCAAGCACTTCACAGTATCCACAATAAAGCCTGGGTTTGGTGGTTGTATATGGGATGGATCACTAGGTGGAGCAGTCTCTGTATGGCCTTTCTTTTAGTCTCTGCTCTACACTTTGTTTCCATATTTCCTCCTGTGAGTATTTTGTTCTCTTTTCTAAAGATCACTTAAGCATCCACATTTTGTCTTTCTTTTTCTGAGATTTCATATGGTCTGTGAATTGAATCTTAGGAATTCTGAACTTTTGGACTAATAACCACTTATTAGTGAGTATATACCATGTTTCTTCCTTTGTGACTGAATCACCTCATGCAGGATGATTTTATCAAGTTCTACCCATTTGCCTGTGAATTCCATGAAGTCATTCTTTTTAATAGCTGAGTAGTACTCCATTGTGTAAATGTACCACATTTTCTGTATCCATTCCTCTGCTGAGGGACATCTTAGTTCTTTCCAGCTTCTGGCTACTATAAATAAGGCTGCTATGAACATAGTGGAGCATTCCTGTGTTAAACTATTTAAAATTTCACTCTTTGTGGATTTTTTTATTTCTCTTATTCCTTGGGGGCTTTCTCGTTGCAGATATTAAATGTCTCACAGAAACAGGTACAGGAAGGATTCATGTCAAGAATTTCAGGGTTTTGAGACTTTGATGTTGTGGTCCTGTGGGTTTGAGCCAAATATTGTGACAGTGAGTGCACGTCTAGTAGAGGTTCTTTCCCTCATGGCAGATGGAAGAAACAGCAGACAAGAAACAGAAAATACAGTAATACAGGAATTGGGTAGAGCAAGAAATGGATTCAAAGGGCACCCAGTGACATTAGTTCTTGTATGAGGTCTCAACCTTAGTTTCCATGCACTCTAAAACAGCATTAGTAGTTGAGGACCAGGAATCAAACACATGGGCCTATTCAGACATCTTATATTCAAATGAGAACAGCAACTTTCATTTTAATACTCTGGTCCATAATATAAATTATTTCCTTGAAGATGTTTTAGCAGTCTATTAATCTGATGAAGTAAACTCAGAAGGCATGTGTTTAGAACAATTTCTAAACAACTTATGATTAATACTGTTTATGAATTCCTCTGATACTCAAAGAACAGAACTGAATATAAAATCATTGTGTTACCTTTATTTCACTTTTTACAAAAGTACAAACCAACCTATTTTTTTAATTTATTTTTTTGTTAGATATTTTCTTAATTTACATTTCAACTGCTATCCCAAAAATCCCCTCCCCCCTCCCCCTCCCTGCTCCCCTGCCCACCCACTCCTACTTCTTGGCCCTGGCGTTCCCCTGTAATGGGGCATATAAAGATTGCAGTACCAAGGGGCCTCTCCTCCCAATGATGGCCTAGTAGGCCATCTTCTGCTACATATGGAGCTAGAGACAGGAGTTCTGGGGGTTCTGATTAGTTCATATTGTTGTTCCTCTTCTAGGGTTGCAGACCCCTTCAGCTCCTGGGGTTCTATCTCTAGCTTCTCCAATGTGGGCCCCGTGCTCCCTCTTCTGGATGGCTGTGAGCATCCACTTCTGTGGGAGTCAGTTATATCAGGGTCCCTTCAGTAAACACTATGCGATAGTGTCTGAGTTCAGTGACTGATTATGGGATGGATCCCCGGTGGGTTAGTCTTTTTTTTTTTTTTTTTTTTTTTTTTTTACATTGATTGTTTTTAAAAACAAAACCTAATGGCACTATCTGTCTGTTAACTTTTACATTATTTAATTCTGCACTCCATGGGCCCTGATGATTCATGAAGTAGAGATATGAGTGCTTGGCAGTGGTAGGTAGCATTTGCCTTTAATCCCAGCGCTTGGGGGGCAGGCAGATTTCTGAATTTAAGGCCAGCCTGGTCTACAGAGTGAGTTCCAAGACAGCCAGGGCTACACAAAGAAACCCTATCTTGAAAAACCAAGAGAGAGAGTGAGAGAGAGAGAGAGAGAGAGAGAGAGAGAGAGAGAGAGGAGAATAATATATAAACTCATATAGTTCGATCTATGAAACATTTTCTGGGAAAATAATTTTAAAGATTAATTTTATTCTTAGGGAAAGATTCTACTGAATCTCAATTATTTTTGGACTCATGTTGAGGGCTAAATTTTGTATTTTAACTTTTTATATATTTTGTTGAATTATTTATTTTTTAAATAAATATTTTAGACTAATTAATTGTGAACATTAAAAGAACACAAAGAAGAAAATTATTCACTGCAGAATAATTAAAATTTATTATTTGAAACCTCAACAAATATTTGTATATAAATAAGTTTCTGAGGAACGACATTGCTCCTCATAGAAGTAATTTTATGACTTAAATGGAGAGACAAAGATGTACAATGGTGCTGCAGATGTAATCATATAACCTGACTGGTATCAGCAGGGATACAAGGACGAAGACACCATTTCCAGCTTCACATCCTCCAGTAACCTTAGAAAAATAACACAGGAATAGAAGAGAAGGTCCTAATTTGAGAAAGGCATTTGGAACACTGAACTCTCACAGACAGTGACAAAATACCAACAAGGTAAACAAATAAACATAAGAAAAAGACCCTATATTTAAAGAGGGGGGCCTTAGATGAAATGTCCTATAGTGAGGAGGAGGAACCTGTAGAGCCACCTCTAGTAGAAAGACAATCCACCAAGTGGAGGGATGGGGTTGCCATCCCAGAGTCAGAAACTTTGACCCAGATTTGTTCCTGTTTGAATGAACTGCAGGAACAAAAATGGAGAAGAGCCTGAGGAAAAGGAGGTCTAATGACTGGTCCAAATTGGAATCCAGCTCAAGAAGAGGCCTCAAGGCCTGATACTGTTACTGAAGCTATGGAGTACTGACAAAAAGGGACCTATCATGACTGCCCTCCAAAAGACCCAAGAAGCAGCTGAAAGAGCAGGATGCTGATACTTACACCAAACTAATGGACAGAAGCTGCTGACCCCTGTGGTTGAATTAGGATAAAGCTAGAAGAAACTGAGGAGGAGGTTGATTCTATAAGAAGACGAGTAGTCTCAACTAACCTGGACCCCTGAGATCTCTCAGACACTGAGCCACCAACCAGGAAGCAAACACCAGCTGATATGAGGCCCCCAACACATGTACAGCAAAGGATTGCTGGGTCTCTGCTCAGTCAGAGAAGATGCACCTAACTCTCAAGAGACTGAAGGCCTTAGGGAGTGGGGACGTCTGCTTGGGTGGGGGTAAGAGATGGGGACATCCTCATGGTAATGGTGGGAAGGAGGTATGGGATGTGGAACAGTCAGAGGGTGGTACAGGCGGAGGATAAGGTCTGAACTGTAAAAAAGATTTAAAATATCAAGTAAAAAATAAAGAAGGAAATCTAGTAAATAATGATTGCCCACTGTCTCAATGTCCTAAATACTGTGATTAAAAGCATGGAACAAAATCCACCATTCCGGGCTCAAACTATTTCTAATATTTAATACACTTTTATAATTTTGTTTAAATTATCTCTGTAGCTATTTTTGTTTTCTCTCTGTCTCTGTCTCTGTCTCTGTCTCTGTCTCTGTCTCTGTCTCTCTCTCTGTCTCTCTCTCTCTCTCTCTCTCTCTCTCTCTCTCTGTCTGTCTTTCTCTTCTTTCTACTTCTTTAATTTGATGTTTTTGGTTTATGAAAGAGGATCTTTTGTAGTCTTGGCTAGCATTTAGCTCACTATGTACATGAGAATATCCTTAAACTTCTACTTCCCAAGTGCTGGATTACAGGTAGGAATCGCCATACCTAGTTTATGATGTGCTGGAGACTGAACAACCCAGGCATGCACTGGACGCATTGAGATATATCCCTAGCTATAAAGTAATGATGTAATTGGTGGTATGTTATAATTTGATTCCTGTGAATCTCACCACTTATAGATTTAAAGAAATACTCAAGTATTTAAGAACATTACATTGAGCAATGATCTTAATAAAAAGTTGATCAGATTTTTTTGTTGTTGTTGTTGTTATAAATGTTTTATTTGTCTGTCTTTCTTCTCCGTTGGGGGTCTTACCCTAATTTCTCTACAAAGATTAAAGATGATATCATGGATATCACCAAATGGCAGCCATATCCAGACAAAATGTTGGGTAAGAAAATTGTACAGCAGATGACCTCCCAGACAACATTGCTGTAGACTAGATTTATGGCTTCTTCTAAGAAGCCACCAGCCACCAGCATCTCTTTCCCACAGAGTTCAGAAAAGGCTCATTAAGTTTCATGATCCTGCTAAACCAGTATCACTAACTTAAATCTCTCACTCTAGTCTAGCTAATGCCTTTAATTCCTGTGGTATAAAGGCCTCTAAGTCAACATGTAAAATGAAACCAAGGTAAATGGTATCTATCTCTGCAGACAGAGAATTATCCTGGGGAGAAGCTGTATGGCTTAAAAACAATGGGTAAATATTCTGTGAACTGGAAACATTCTCTTTTTTTCCCTTGTCTGAGTCAGGTTGTTATAGTGAAAAATTTCCCACAACCCTTTTAGCTGGAAATAGAACCTTCTTACAAACTTGACCTCACATTATAAGATATTTTTATGCTTTTTTTCCCTCAAAAATTTCTCAACAACTTGTTTGAATACAGTTTTCATCTAACTAGCAACAAAACCCAGTTTATATACATTTCTCCTGAACCAATACTATATTTTTCGTGGATGGATTTACATGAATGCACTAAAATATAAATTCTTGATGTTCACATAAATCTCAGTACTTTTTATGTAATGAAGCAAAACACAGTTATTGATGTCAATTCTGTTAAGCGAATTTTTGTGTCTTCAGATTTAATAGAAAGTTATCTACCAGGATGAAGAGCATGAGGGCAGGTATGGATTATAAAAATAAATAAATAAATAAATAAATAAATAAACAAACAACAAATTTTAAAAATAAAATAAAATAATATTTTAGATTGAAAGAAGAATGGTTAAAGGATCTTCTGGGAAATCAGTATCTTTGTAAAAGTTGTGTCCCAAAACAGAAAAAATCATGACTATTTGACTATTAGTGGAATAAAAATGATTGTGTTTATGCTTGTAAACTCAAAAAATAAAATAAAAACTTTGAATGCCTTCATAATCACTAGTAAACTTAGTATTCATGCAAGGCCCTCAAATAAGCAGCTCTTTATTCATATTGTAATCAGAAGATGACATTTGTCAGGGTCAGAGAGACTTTGTGACACTAGCAAATATTTATGTTGAAAGTTTGACTTATTTTCATCTTGAAAAATAATTAATTGTAATCAAAATACAATCCATAGATCCATAGAGGTTAGGTAAAGAGGAGATCTATAGAGAGGAAGCATGGATTTTCCTGGGTAAGAGAAATATAGATTCTGCAGGTGGACTGGGATTGAGTGGGGATGGGAATATGGGTGATCAGATTGTGGGTGGAGAGAGTCCATGGAGAAGCAGCTGGAATTGAAGAGCATAGGGGGTGACAGAAGGAAATATATTGTAGTGAAAACTTCCTAGAATCTATGAGGATGGCCCTAGTGAGGATTCCTAGTAATGGAGATTATGGAGTGTGAACTGTCCATTTGTAATCGGGCAAGATTCCCAGTGTTGGAACCAGGTTACATTCCCTTTAGGTATTAGCCAAGGATGTTTCATGAAGATCCTTAAACAACTGATGCTAATACTAGGACAGAAGGTTGCTCTCTGGAAACTGATAGTGAGGACCTATTGCCAACTTCCAAGCACCTCATTCAAAATAGAGAGGTTGAATTGGTGCAGGCTTGGAGTCTTCACCGCCGTACTCTGATCTCTTTGGTTTGAGAAGGATCTCTTCAGACAATGACAAGAAAAGCCTGAACACCAAGCCGGCCACGAAAGCTTCCACCTAAAACCTGCCTTGTCTGCAAGATGTGGGGAGCCATGGTAGCTCAGAGCTTGTGGGAGTGGGCAACCAATAGTCGTTTCACTTGAAGTCCATGGCACTAGAGGAAGCACACGTCCTACACTGTCAGGAGCAGAGACTGGATAACATAGAGAGCTAGGGTAGAATCAAGCACAACTGGAAAAACAATCAATGAAATTATTTCTTTTTTACAGTTTTTATTGGTTATTTTATTTATTTGCATTTCAAATGTTATTCCCTATTCCCATTTCCCCTATCCCCTCCTACCTCCGCCTGCCTCTATGAGGGTACTTCTACCCGCCCACCCACTCCCACCTCAGTGGCCTACTATTTCCCTATCCTTGGTCATCAAGCCTCCACAGGACCAAGGTGCTCCCCTCCCATTGATACCAGATAAGGCCATCTTCTGCTAAATACACAACTGGAGCCATGGGTCCCTCCATGTATATTCCTTGGTTGATGGTATAGTCTCTTGAAACTTTGGGGTATCTGGTTGGTTGATATTGTTGTTCTTCCTATGGGTTTGCAAACCCCTCAACTCCTACAGTACTTGCCCTAACTTCCCCATTGTGGGCACAGTGCTCAGTCCAGTGTTTGGCTGTGTACATCCGCATCTATATTAGTCAAGCTCTGGCAGAGCTTCTCAGAGGACAGCTATGTTGGGCTCTTGTCAGTACCTACTTCTTGTCATCAAAAATAATATCTGGGTTTGGTGTCAGCATATAGAATGGATCCCTAGTTGGGGCAGTCTCTGGATAGCCCTTCCTTCAGTTTATACTCTACTCTTTCTCCCTGCATTTCCTTTTGACAGGAGAAATTCTGGATTAATATTTTTGACGTGGGTGAGTAACACTAGTGAGTAACTCAACTGGGATCCTTGCCTATCCAATGGATGTGGTCTCACAGTTTCTACCTCCCCTTTGTTGGGTATTTTGCATAAAGTCATCCCTCTTGGGTCCTATGAATCCCTGGCATCTGGAACTTTCTAGTGGCTACCCCCAGGTACCCCTCCCCCACTGCTAACTATCTACTTTCAAATTCCTAACCATCCTTATTCTGCCCCCCCCCCCATCTCCTCCCAAATCTAAACTGGCCTCCCTTTTTACCTCCCTTCCTCCTAGACTCCTCTCTCCCTCTGCTTCCCAGAGATTATTCTCTTCCCCTGACTGAGTAGTACCATAGCATCCACACTTTGGTGTGATCTTCTTTCTTCTTGGGTTTTATACGGTCTGTGAGTTGTATTGTGGGTATTCCAAGCTTCTTTCTGGACAATATCAACTTATGAGTGAGTACATACCATGTGTGTTCTTTGTGACTGGGCTACCTCACTTAGGATGATATTCCGCTGCAGTCATAGATCTGTGCTGTGTCCATTCCTCAGCAGAGATGCTTGCTCTGGCAGTACCTGAGAACTATAGCCAGACACTATGTAAAGAGAGAGTCTATTTTGGAGGTCTCCATAGAGGTCCTCTGACTGGAGTTCAGGGAACCCTGCTAAAGAGGAGAGGAAAGACTGTAAAAGTCAGATGGTTCAAGAACACCAGGAGAATATGGCCCACCAAATCAACTTAGCAGGGCTCACATGGGCTTAGAGAGACTGAAATGGCAAGCACTAGGTCTTCATGAACCTTCAGCATGTCATATATGTTTGTCTACATTGTGGCTAGTAGATTGGTAATTTTGTGAGAATCCTAACAGTGTGAAGAGGCATAACTGTGATTCTTTTGTTGGCCTTTGAGACTCCATGCTATTGGGTTGCCTTGTTCATCTTTGATATGATGGATTTGCCTTGCCCTTTTGGTTATTTTCTCTCCTTTTTGTTGTATGACAGAAAAATTTGTTTTTAATTAAAAGAGAGAAACAAAAATTATTAGATGATAATAATCTAGAAAAAAGAAGTATAGAATGTCTCTACTTGAAAGATGTATACTTCTCCATCCAAATGTGAGTTATGCCTTGACAGACAAGCCTATCTTGACAATTGATCATAATTGATCAATCTTGGCAGGTATAGAGGAGAGACATGGTTTAACAGAATTTGAGGCCGACAGAGGCATCAATCATCTTCAGATTGATCTTTTTGGGCTTAATGCTAAGTGGAAATTTGCAGATCTGGTAAAGGACTGAAGGAACAGAAGGGGATTACAGCCCCTCAGGAAGAACAGCATCAACTAACCAGACCCCCTAGAGCTCCCAGAGACTAAACCACCAACCAAAGATTACACATGGAGAGATCCATGGCTTCAAATAAATATGTAGTAGAGGACAGCCTTATCTAGTCTCAGTGGGAGGGGAGGGCCTTGATCCTGTGGAGGTTTGATGCCCCAGCTTAGGGAGATGCTAGATCAGTGAGGTAGGAGTGGGGGAGTGGATAGAGGAGCACCCTCATAAAGGTAAAGGAGGGCAGAGATGGTAAATGGGAAGGGGAGTTGTGGAGAGGTAATCAGGAACAGGAATATCATTTGAAATATAAATGAACAAAATGATGAATAATTTTTTAAAGTGGTAAAACAAGCCTTTATAATATCCACAGGAATAAAAATGCATTTGGCAATAAGATAAGCACCTATATTTTAGTAGCATGTAGGTATTCATATTCAGAAATTCAACCCACTTATTTCAAAATCAGCTATGTAGACAAACTTATTTTTACCCAAAATGATTGGGGATATTTGTGCTTAGAACTTACAAGTCCCCTACAAACAAAGTGCTTCTCAGACATGATGTTTTAAAACAACATTAAAGGCACACAGGCAAAGTTCTGAGAAGGAAGGTGTAATGACAGCGATAATTATTGTCATGGGAGCTGTAAGTGAACAGATTGAGAGCTCTGAGAAGGTACCTTCAATTTGCTGCTTAGAGAGAATGAATTAAAACTCATAAACATTAAGCATCTTTACTTACAAGCATTATAGTAGAAAATGATTTTAAGTAAAAATAAAACATTAAACTTTTCATTAACAAGACATTACATTTTTAAAATCCCATTTTTAAAATACACTTCATGCATATTTTCAAAAGGACTATATCAGTTTTTACTTTATATTGATATTTTTATACAATATGTTCTCTATCTTCCTACTCACACAACTTTATTCCCTCAACAAACAACAAAACAAACAACAAAAACCAAGAAATATGCACAGAAAACCCACAGAAATACAAAATCAGAAACCAAAATACACAGCAAAGAACCATCAAGATAAAAAAATGGGCAAATAAATCAATATGAGACACAAAGTCTACAAAAACACATCGGGTTAATTTTATATTGACCATCTACTTATAAAGACATGTAAATATGCTCCCTCAATATAAGAAAAATATTTTTTAACTATGTGAGAAGTAATAGTTAAAGCTACATTAATATGTACTCTGTTATGGTAGTAAAATAGACACAATGTTATACTTTATTAATGCAATACATTTTATGTTATTCATGGAATGTGTTAGTTTAGTAGTTTCAAATGATTTAGTTAAAGAAATGTATACATTAGGTATTTCAGACCATGTGATAGTTTTGATAATTATTCAACTCTGCTAGTGTGCAATCATGATCAATAGATAAGTGAATGGGTACAAGTGTGTCTACATTTTAAAAGTAAATATGGGTGCTTTATGAAAAAACGTTACTGAGAAACATTAATTTGCAGGGTTTAGCTGAGTAAAGATGGCCCACTTTAGACTCCTCTAAAATCCACTTGCCACACTAAAGAAAGATTCATATTAGGTCAATGTTACTTCCCAGAATTATTCTTCAGGATTACCCTAGGGCTGTCTCACTTTTGTTTCATGCTAGAGTCTTCTTAATTTTATTATTTGGCTTTCAGTCTCCCTATTACCTTTAATATGAAATTTAGACATCTATAATTCTTCAGTAATATCACTGGGATACAATTTCAGTTTTATATAACACATTCGAAGTATTTTAACATTTTTCAAAATGAGAAACCAGAAAGTCCACATTTTACTGTAATTTTAGTGGTCAATGATTGTTCCTTCGTCCACTGTCCGTTAGACTTGAGCCACAGCAGCAGCTTGCTTCTCCTTCATGAGAATGGGATCTAAATACAGTTAGTGTTCTCTATATGAACATCTCCACCCTGGATTGTTTTTTGGGTTTTTTTTTGGGTTTTTTTTCCCATTCTTCATTAAACTACTTTTCTTTCCCATAATTATTATGTTCCCCTAGTGATAAAACCTAGATAAAAATGTCAATTGAAGTCTACTAGTGTGAATGAACTGTGTGACCTGAATCTTAGTTCAAACTTTGTTAACTATTTGCCTATAAACAAGATACACAATTAGCCATTTTATAACAAAGTTAATTGCAGCTAATCCATATCTAGACCTGTTTATAAGCACATGTGATGCTTCAATGAAAGGATCTTGTCAAGCACATGAAGATAAATACTTAGAGTACTGCAAACTAAACAGCAGGGTTTCGATTAGCATTATAAACCTTAAGAACTTTTAGATTCATAAAACTATTCTAGGTGGTATTTGGATGACTAAAGAATGAGAATCGGGATCCCTCACCCCTCACTCACCCACACGTGTCATCTCATATTCTTTTAGGAGATAGTTTCTCATTGGAAATTTGTTAACCTGAGAAAGGATGACTGTACAATGACTCACACACAAAGTTTACTGGTATATGACTTCAAGCATCAAATCAAAGCTACCTAAAATGTCACTTTCTTCTGTGAATCTCACTAAAGGTACTTAATTGGTTTGGATGCAATGTATCCTCATTATAAAGTGTTATCACCTACATTCTTAGTCACACTTTTTTTATTTTTTGTTTTTTCCAGACAAGGTTTCTCTGTATAGCCCTGGCTGTCCTGACTTAGTCACACTTTTTAACAAAACAGACAGACTTTTTTGTCTTTATCTGTGACCAGATCTATCTTTACATCACTCTCTGATCTCTATTTGTGGCACATTCTTAGATCAGGAAACCGTGTTTTCATTTATCAGTGAAAACTTGATTGAAATAAACTTTATCATCTTATAAAGAAGACATCTCAAATCTAGAATCTGTGTAGTATGTTAACTACAAAATACTTCATTTAGAAAAAGCATTATGAAATCAAATAACTATGAAATGCAGTGCATTTCACTCAATGGTTGCTGATAAAATGTTCACCTTTTGTAGAGAGGCTAACGAAAACTCATTCTGTAAAGACTCATCCCATACAGTTCATGTAATCATCAGCAATGATTGGATCTGGAAAGCTCCGACACACTTAACAGATTGATCCATTGGCAGATTCATGATTGCATGGAATTATTGGGAGGAACTGGGATTGGACTCTCTTTGGAGGGAGAAGGTAGCTAGGGATGGAGATCTGAAAGAGATCCATGGTCCATGGCTTCATGTCCCTTACTCTCTGTCTTATGGTTACTCTCAGGTAAGCAGTTTTGTTTCTCTGAACCATTCAGTTATGATGATCAGTTTAACCACAGAACCAGAAATAATTAGGCCAGAACAATAGAATTCAGTTATCTCTGCAACTATGAACCAAAATGAACCTTTGCTTCATTAAGTTAATCTCCTCTTGTATTTTGCTACTACAATGAGAATTAAACAGCATAGATTTTTCTTAGAGGTTATCATAAAACATTCATTAAGTTCATTAATTATTGGGAACTCTAAACCACACAAATATATTTTAATCATCATTCATTAAAACTCCACATAATGTCTGAATGAAATGCATGACACATGCTTGAAGAGATTATTTTCCTTTAGATGATGGTACTGAATTCTATCACGAATTTGAAACAAATGTTTAAATATATTAAAGTTAATTAGAAAAATGTCCAAGTAGTGTTTTCTCTAAAAGTGATGTTTTACAAACAACATAGTTAATAATACCAAGTCTACCAATTTACATAAATTATTTCAATAAGTCACAGTAGTAGTATTTCTCTTTTTAAAATTTTTATTAGGTATTTTCTTCATTTAAATTTCAAATGCTATCTCAAAAGTCTCCTATACCCTTCCCCCGCCCTGCTCCCCTACACACTCACTCCTACTTCGTGACCCTGGAGTTCCCCTGCACTGGGGCATAAAAAGTTTGCTAGACCAAGGGGCCTCTCTTCCCAATGATGGCCAACTAGGCCATCTTCTGCTACATATGTAGCTATAGACATGAGTTCTGGGGGGGGGGGGTACTGATTAGTTCATATTGTTGTTCCACCTATAGGGTTTCAGACCTCTTCAGCTCTTGGGCACTTTCTCTAGCTCCTCCATTGGGGGCCCTGTGTTCCAACCTATAGACAACTGTGAGCATCCACTTCTGTATTTGCCAGGCACTAGAAAACCCTCACAGGAGACAGCTATATCAGGGACCTTTCAGTAAAATCTTGCTGGCATATGCAATAGTGTTTGCATTTGGTGGCTGATTATGGGATGGAACACTTAGTGGGGCAGTCTTTGGATGGTCCATCCTTTCATCTTAGCTCCAAACTTTGTCTCTGCAACTCCTTCCATGGATATTTTATTTCCTATTCTAGGGATGAATGAAATATCCACATATTGGTCTATTCAATATATACAAAGAGCTCAAGAAGCTGAACTCAAGATATTCAAATAACCCCATTAAAAATGGGGTACAGAGCTAAACAAAGAATTCTCAAGTGAGGAATACCGAAGGGCTGAGAAGCACTTGAAAAAGTGTTCAACATCCTTAATCATCAGAAAAATGCAAATCATAAAACCTTGAGATTCCACCTCACACCAGTCAGAATGGCTAAGATCAAAAATGTATGTGACAGCAGATGCTGGCCATGATGTACAGAAAGAGAAAAACACCTCCATTGCTAGTGGTATTGCAAGCTTGTACATCCACTCTGGAAATCAGTCTGACAGTACCTCAGAAAGCTGGACATAGTACTACTGCTAGATCCAGGAATACCTCTCCTGGGCATATACCCAGATGATGTTCCAACTGGTAATAAGGACACATGCTCCACTATGTTCATAGCAGCCCTATTTATAATAGCCAGAAGCTGGAAAAAAACTCAGATATCCCTCAACAGAGGAATGGATACAGAAAATGCAGTACATTTACACAGTGGAGTACTACTCAGCTATTAAAAACAATGCATTTATGAATTTTTTGGGCAAATGGATGTATCAGGAGGATATCATCCTGAGTGAGGTAACCCAATCACAAAAGGTGTCACTTGATATGCATTCACTGATAAATGGCTATTAGCCCAGAAACTTAGAATACCCAAGATACAACTTCTAAAACACAAGAAAATCAGGAAGTAGTATTTCTATAGAATTAAACTGAAGGGGTCTCCACCCCTATAGGTGGAGAACAATATGAACTAACTAGTGCCCACCAGAGCTCATGTCTTTAGCTGCATATGTAGCAGAAGATGGCCTAATTGTCCATCATTGGGAAGAGAGACCCCTTGGTCATGCAAACTTTATATGTCCCAGTACAGTCAGGGCCAAGATGTGGGAGTGGGTGGGTAGGGGAGCAGGGTGGGGGATGAGGGAGGGTTTAGAGGACTTTCGGGATAACATTTGAAATGTAAATAAAGAAAATACCTAATAAAATTGAAAAAAAATTAAGAATGGAGATGCAAATGTGGGTGCTCTGCTGGTGATCCCCTTTTTATGGACTCCAGATTTTATATATATATATATATATATATATATATATATATATATATATATATATATATATATATATATAGTTTTAGAGAAGAAGAAGCAATCACAGTGTCTTTACAACCTAAACAAAGACTCCTCTTATGCTTGTTTATGTCGAGTGGCTTGACATAAAGAATATATCTCACCAGGAGTTGATTCTATTCAGTATCAGAAAGTTCACTTTTCAAAAGTCAGTGTTTTCTAGCTAAAGCACTGCAATTTAGTTGTTGCTATTGTGAACAATTGGTAATAACTAGATGTTTACAGGACAAAGTTATTTCTATATCCAGCCAGGGCATTGGATAACTGAGAGATGTGTTCAGATACACTGTATCTCCAGAGAGTTGAACTCACTGCAATAGAAGATGCTGTTATGTCTGTGGCCCACAAAAGTATCCCCTGTAGTGTATGGAATGGAGACCACTTTATCTCATTCTGCCTTTTACATTTTTAGAAATAACAAAAAAAGTAAGAAAGAATCAATGAAAAATTGGGTGTACCTGGAGAACAGAAGCTTGTCCATATATATATATATATATATATATATATATATATATATATATATATATATATATATGTGTGTGTGTGTGTGTTCATGAGAACTTTAAAATGTGTGTGTGTGTGTGTGTGTGTGTTTGTGTTTATGTCTGTTTGTGAAGCTGAGTGTCAGGGAGAATGGGTGTGCTAACAATAATAGAATAATGAGTATTAGACATAACAATACTTCTTTCTTGTGTTTGCTCACTCAGTTGCCAAACTGCAGTGTGTGTGTGTGTGTGTGTGTATTCTTCTCTAGTAACTGTACATATATTGTATGCAATATATGAACTAATATTTTACCCCCTTTCAACTCACAGGGCTGCCATTATTTATCCCATTAGCCACGTCTCCTTATCAAATATTAATGTTATATTCTTTTCTCTAGGGAATCTCATTTTTTTTCTAAGAGGAGGTAAATAATTTCTAGCCATAAATTCTTTAACATATTATTCTTCTCTGCAAAAACAAAGAATAAAATTCTCTGTGGAGGAAAAGGAGACAGATAAAAAATATGTATGTGAATTATCCTTTCCCTACTGCAGTGAGCCTTGCTTGACAATTCTTGGTTACATTGCTATTCTCAACAGTCAGTGTATGAGTCTGATCTAAATCAAGTGCTGTTCTCTGTCTGATACCTGGGTAAGTGAGGTTCTGCAGTGGAGATATTTTTTTTTCCATCATCTGCTTTGGATAATTCATCTCTGGACTCCTAAAATTATAGCTCATAGGTTGTTACACAATATTTTTCTGTTAAATTGTACTTAGGAGCACCGAGAATAAAACAACTTCAAGAAATTGTAACTAATGACATAAACACTGCCAGGATCATGATCAAGATTGGTTCAAACTATCTTCTTTGTAACGTTATGAATCTAAATGTCTTTGACTTCTCAAAAATAATAATATAAATAATAGCCATATGTATATAAGATTTTGTACTGTCCTATGTCATAAGATAACACCTGTATTTCTATATTTCAAGAGTCATATAATGCCTGCTAACATCAGAACATATAGATACTAATAAAATAAATTTAGACAAAGATATATTTAAGCTATTGTATTAGGAATAAAACATCATCTATACCAAATAGCTTATTTAGTTTGTTTAAGATGTGCAATGTGATTTAAGAATATATATTGGCAAGTGAGACTGCATTATCTTTTTATTTGCATGAAATTATTGTGCAAGTTTATTTTACATGGTTTTAACTGACTTGAATATTATAGATATAAAGTTTTACCAAACACAGATATCTAATTGAATATTTTGAATTCCTTCTGGGATATGCAAAACTTTCATGTTTACATAAATTTAGGTAGCTGTTCTCTAAGTCCTCAGACTCAATATTTTACATTTAGAAAATCTCAGTTTACCTAGTCAGTCATTGATGGGAGGAGAGGCCCTTGGTCTTGGGAAGGTTCTAGGCCCCAGTATAGGGGAATGTCAGGACCAGGAATGGGAGTGGGTGGGTTGGGGAGTGGGGGTGGGGGTGGGGTAGAGGAGGTAGGGGATTTTTGGAGGGAAAACTAGGGAAGGGGATAACATTTGAAATGTAAATAAAGAAAATATCAGATAGATAGATGATAGATGATAGATAGATAGATGATAGATAGATAGATAGATAGATAGATAGATAGATAGATAGATAGATAGATAGATAACTGGGCTATAATGGCTCAGCTGTGATTGCTTATATATATATATATATATATACATATATATATATATATATATATATATATATATATAAGAAAATTTCAGTTTAGTATGATTTTCCATAACAGCTCCCACTGAGCTGTTTCAAAATATTTACTCCTTCGGATTTTAAGAATTGACCTGAGGACTTACTTACTGCAAGGCTAGGAAACTGTAGTGCCATTGAATGATTTTCCAAGCAATTATATTTTAAAATATTATATATAAAGTAACATTTTATATTATATATTATAGAAATTATAATATATAATAGTAATATATATTAATATTCCTTCAAAAGCATCATTGAGGGGATTAGTAGAAAGAATTTAAGAGGCAGAGGAGGTAAAGAAATATAAGGAAAAGGTGTCCAGTTATGTAGAGGAATGCCAAAGTGGTGAGGTGGCACTGGATGGGTGGATGGGGAGCACCCTCATAGAAGCAGGGGGAGGGAAGATGGGATAGGGCAATTTCGGAGGCAAAACTGGGAAAGGGGATAACATTTAAAATATAAATAAATAAAATATCCAATAAAAATAAGATAAAAAATAATAAATATGCTAGCTTTGTGCAAAACTTAAGCAATGACATAACATACCTCAACATGAAGAGATTAACTCCCATCCTTAGCAAATTAGATATTAGCAATTAATTGCAGGCAGGAGAAAAAAAGAGTCAGTTTTCTTCTCTTCATGAATATTGTCCCCAGTAGGTATGTTGACAAAACTCCAATAGAGGACCATGCTTCCAGAAACAGGGCAGCAAAAGTTAGACTTGATGAGTAAATTGACTTGATAAGTGAGAAAGAAAGAAAGAAAGAAAGAAAGAAAGAAAGAAAGAAAGAAAGAGAGAGAGGGAGGGAGGGAGGGAGGGAGGGAGGGAGGAAGGAAGGAAGGAAGGAAGGAAGGAAGGAAGGAAGGAAGGAAGGAAGGAAGGAAGGAAGGAAGGGAAACATGGGTATGGATTGAAAAATATGCCTACCAGGAGTTGGATGAGGAGGCTGAAGTAAGCAAAACAATTGTATGAAGTCCTCAAAGAATTAATAAAAATTAAATATTGACAAAAATTGTCTAATGAATAAATTTATAAAGCACACGCTGTGGAAGACTTTGATTTTAACCTAAGCCTCTACTTCAGTGTTAAATCATCACTCTGACAGTCTTCCTGGATCACTTCAGGAGTATTCAAGAATATTTCATTTGAAGGGAAATAATGTACTTCAAATGTAATTTTCACACAAAATAAAATATTAAAGCTAGCATGTGCTGGCAATCACAGCACTTGGAAGGTGATGGAAGGAAGATTGTAAGTTCAGTATCATCTTTGGATCCACAGCGTGTTTAGAACATTGGGAGCCACATAGTCTCTCATAATAATAATAATAATAACACAAAATGATACTATTCAAAAATAATTCAGTAATTTTAATTTGTTATAATTATATTTGATAAAAATAATTTATTATAGTTATTACTACATTAACTCAATTTAGTAACCAATTTCTGTGGTTTAATTCTACTGATTTTATAGGTAATGTAATCATTGTTGAATATTAAAAATAAAAAATAAAAATTTGAACTAATAATCATTGTATTCTTTCACAGAAAACATGGATAAATTAGTATATTAGAATAATCTTCATGTAGATAAAAGTGCAGGTGAGTGGTCTTGGTGGGAACAGTATCATCTCTGTCAGTAGGGAAACTAATTATGTCACAATATAATAGAGGTGTATTTTCTGAAGCCTCTTCTGGTACATATATGATGAAAGTTTTTATTAATAAATGGGTTTATCATACAGAATAACAATATTATTTCTTAAAAACACAAATATATATAGATGTACATATCCAAATGTGTGTCTCTCTGTGAGAAATAGTTTCTTTTCTTGTCGATAGTGTTTCTTTACAAATACCAAAATGAGCATACTTTTATGATTGAGTTTCCTTCCTTATTTGGAGATACTAGATGAAAAATTATAACTAGAAATCAACATGACAATAAAGTGAGAAACATTTCTTACCTTTACTTAGGCAAAAATAATTTAATAATAAGCAAATTTTCATATATATCTGAAGAACCTTCAAAATGGATCTTTTATTTTCCCCTTTAAGGGCTTGTTCCAATCACTGAATTGTCTTGTATAACCTTTTCAATTTTTTATATTAATTTGTGGTGCTTCCTTTGAATTTTGAGAATTCTTTTTATTTTAATTGCCTGTTCTATTGTTAAGTCTTTACTTTCATTTTAATGAACTACTTCTTCAATAACACAAGGAAGTTTCTGAGGACCTAGAGACATATCAGCTCATTACCGGTAGTTGAAAAACATTACGTTCACATCTCTAAAAAATATTTGAGGTGATTTCATTTTATAAAAGCCTCAAAATTGCATGTTCTATAGTGAACTTCCAAAAGAATGGAAAGCTAAAAATTCTGCAATCCCCAAACAAATAACAGAAATATCTTTCGTTTCTATGCTCTGGCTGCTTCTCTCAGTGATAATGAAACACAGTTGGGGCCTTAAAAATTGTGTGCTAAGCTGGTCTCACAAGGTTTGTTTCAGAACCATGGGCTAGATACATATTTCTAACAAAATAATAGTAACTGTGCCATCATTTTTGAAGTGATGAACATGTTTAGGAAATAGAGCTTAATTTCCTTATTACATGAAGATAGGCTAAGTTTCTTGCTTTGATCCATAAGTTAATTCATACTGGGTGAGGTGAAGAGCCATTGATTGTCCTTGTCCCAAAAAACAGCAACTGTTTTGTCTAGGAAAGAAAGAGTAGATAGGGGAAGGACAAATTGCATATTTTTCTTAAAAAGGATATGTTTTCTTAAAATTTGCCTACTAAGTCAGCAGGACTGTAGTAGTTAGTTCTTCTTTTCATGGACCTATTACCATCAGTGAAACTGTTTGATAGAGATTGAGCTCCCAAAATTATATGAGGTCTCTGACACTGGTTTAATGACCAGATTTTCTATTGTAGAAGAGAGTTAAGTTTACAGTGAGTATACTTAAAAGAAATACAGCACTAACATCATTGCTAATGTGGCTCCAGATGAGATCTCTCACTAGCTTTTATCTATATAAATCCTGATGTTGATGGGACCCTGCTATCCATAGCTTCACAAACAACTTTGTTGTAGGAAACACAGTTGGGCATTTTATCTTTTAAGTGTTGTATTTTTTAATCCAGGGTAACTTAAGGCAGGAAATTAAATTATGGTGACACATTTGTATTGACAAAAATAATAGTTATAATTTCATCATATATATATATAATTATCTGTGGAAACAATGCAACACCTCTACTGGCTCACCAATATCTATACAACATTTTCTGAATATGGTTAATTATATTAACCATTTTTTCCATTATTTAGAGCTTTTATTAGGACTATATTCAATTAACTTAGGATGTTTCCACTGCAGTAATTTCCATTTCTTCCCTCAAATGCTCCCAATTCTAGGTTTCTCTCCACAATCCCTCCTTCAACCTTATATCTCCTTACCCTCCCCACATGACCCTCCTCTTCCTGTATCCCCTCTACCCTGAGTTCATCCATAAAATATATTCTACTTTCCCTTCCCATAGAGATTCATGCGTCTTCCTTAGTCATTTCCTCTAAATATACCCTATTCCTCTACATATACAATATCTGGATCTATAGATTGGAACTTAGTTATCATTTCTTTAATAGCTAAGTTAATATAAGTAAATATATACCATAATATTTTCTGGATCTAGGTTATTTTACTCAGGATGATTTATTTTGATATTAACCATTTATTTAGAAAGTATTTTCTGAACACTTAATAAGCATTATCTCAAGTAGCTCTTCAAATGGTCCTGAAATAAATATGCTGTCATTCATGTGACAATGAAAAAATCCAAGTTAATAAAGTTCGAGTATCTTAATAATTACCTAGTTTTGACAAAATGGAGAAATTACTGTTTAAATGTGGGTTATCTCATGCTGAAAAGTCTGTGCTCAGAAACTTAGGGGGGGAAAAAATCAAACAAAAAGAAATCTGAGGCAATTATTTCTATCCTTTCAGGTATAAAATACCAGTATTGTCTATAAATGACAGACCAGTGTAAAACATTGCAAAACACCACAGTACATATTATCTTTCAGACAAAAGGCTGAGTACAGCAAGTAAGTTATTAAATGAAGCGAACAAAGAACAGAGCGGGTGATGAAAAATGAAGGAACAACTTCAGTAGTCAGGACAGCAGTGTCAGGGAAGACAGAAGACAGGCAAGGAGAAAAGCTTTGCTCAGACACTAAGGATGCTATGCTCATGTTGCAGTGAGAGTTTAGCCAACGAAAAGGTTGACAGCACAGCAGAGCACATCTGGGAGACATTTAATTTATTTACATATATTTGAGTTATTTCTATAGCTTAGTGCTCGACAGCAAAATCTAATGTTGCACCAGACCCTAAAACTGAAGGGAGAGTCAACAGAATAGTATGAGTGTCCTCAGTCTTCCATTTTCCATAGAGTGAATCTTGGAAATCCATTTTCAGTAGTGTTGACATGGTTATGGGCCTTTCTCAGGGGCGGGGAGAAGGGGGGTTGACAGGAAATTTTATTTTGATTGCCATGTGCTGTACTAGAAGGAGAGCACAAAGAACAGCAGAAATACTGACTCACATTTATTCTTTAAGTGTTCAACTGTCTAGTGTCACCCTGAAAATATAGCCAGCTACCCAGCACTGTGAAATTTCTAATTTATATAGTTTGTTTTCTGCCTAAGATGAAATGAATGAAAGGAACTGGGCCCTACAGGAAGAAGACATGATGTTTTCTTTAAAATGCTTGTGTTGCCTCCTGCATCCCAGTAGAAACCCCAGTAGAGTGATAGAGGCACCAATCCAACCACAAAACTTTCAACCCAAAATTTATCCTGACTACAAGCAATACAGGGATGGGGAAGAAAGTAGAGACGGAGGGAATAGCTAACCAATAACTGGCCCAAGTAGAGACCCATCCTATGGGCAAGCACTAATCCTTAACACTATCGATGATAATCTGTTATGCTTGCAGACAGGAGCATGTTGTCCTATGAGAGGCTCTACCCAGCAGCTGACTCAGACAGATATAGGCACCCACAGCCATAAACTGAATGGAGCGTGGGGACTCTTATAGAAGAATAGGAAGAAGTATTGCAGGCCCCAAAGTGATAGAAACTCCACAGGAAGACCAAGAAAGTTAAGTAAACAGGACCCTTAGGGCTCTCAGAGTCTGAACCACCAACCAAAGAACCTAAGCCTCCCTGAAAATATGGCAGATGTCCAGCTTGACCTTCATGTGGCTCCTAAACAACTAGAGTGGATGCTATCTGAAAAGCTGTGGCCTGTATGTGGAATATGTTTTACTAGCTGGGCTACCTTGTCTGGCCTCAGTGGAAGAGGAAGTGCCTAGTCATGCAGATAATGGAAGTGTCATGCGGGGAGCCCCCACTCACCTAGAGGAGAAGGGGAGGGTTCGAGGGAAGCATTGTGGGATGGGGTGACCAGGAGTGGGTCAGAGAGTGAGATGTAAAGTGAAGAAATTAAAAAAAAAAAGACTAATTAATTAAATTTTAAAAATGCCTGTGCTGTTTTATTTTATTTTATTTTTTTTAACTAGGAACATCAAATAAGAGGAACTTATCAGAAGATCAATGACATAGATCAACTGAAAGGAACAGTTAATGAAATAACAGACATCATACTAAGGGAAAGTAATGTAATTAGTGTTTTGATTATTATCATTTCTTATCATAAAGTTTATTTGCTGTATGTATAGATAGTATCATGGAGTATTAGACTGTCAAAGGCTGATAAGATCATAGAGGGGAATGTCACAAGGAACACAGCAGAAGCAGCTCAAAATGATAAAAGGTGCCACACTCTGGACTCTAAGGGAAGGTACCACAGAGAGGAGATTATAAACACTAGAGAAAACAGAAGACACGGTACTAAAATCTGACTTAAACCAGTTGATAATTTTTCACTTTTCAAAGTCAAACAGCATCAGAGGGGAGAGTGAGCAGAGGAGGAAACATACAGGAAGCAGATGGGAGAGAAACACCTAGAAATGGGAGGGGTAAGGACCTAGTGCTAAAGTGTGATCATAGAAGCACTACTGAAAAAAACCTGACACAAGAAACTCAGTGAGTATTATTTTACGAAACACATAAGTTCTTTTAATTTTTAAAATGTATGTGTATATGTATGTGTCTGTATGAGCATATACCATATGTTTTCAGGTGTCCACTGAGGCCTGAAAAGAGCATCAGATCCCATGGGGTTATGAACAATTCTGCAGAGTGCTGCAAACTCAACTTGGGTCCTTTGAGAGAGCAAGAACCTTATTAATCACCATATCATCTGTCTTGCCTCCAAATCATAATTTCTTGTCATAAGGTTAGCAATATTATTTTGTTCTCAAAGTATATTGTATGATATTCAACAAAACGAGTCCTTAGTATTTTCTATAGCTAATTGAGATATCAACTTTTTAGAAATGTAAATACTTTCAGAAAAATAAAGGAAGTCAGTATATAAGCATGCAAGTATCTAGCTCTTAGATTTGCATAAGGAAGAATTTTTAAAAAATGAATATCTGGATGTAAAGACCAACCTGACAATTAAACACTTTTTTCATTAACGTTTTTGTTGTTGTTCTTGTGATTCCTGATGTTGCTACTGTTGTTAAAGTGAATCGTTCTTTTGTTCTCCACCATTCTCTTAGATGAGGTCAAGAAATGGACTGAACGCTTTGACAGTATTCTCTGCTAACTACAGACTAAATGGTCACCAGCCACAAGAGAATGCAAAATTAAACAATGCTCTGTAAGTACTTCAGAGAGGAGATACAAACTGCTCCGAGAAGCAGATAAAAGATCGAGAATAAGGGTGCTGTACATGATGTCTAGCCTTATCTTGCTCTATTTTAAAAGTTAATAAATGCTCTTTGAAATGGTCTTGCTCCAAGAGCAATAGGTAGTCATTACACTATACAACTACTAATCAGGGACAGAATCCAGATGAACCTTAGCTTAGATAATTAGCTGCCATTGCATTTGAAGTGTAGAGGCAGAATTCTGAACTTTATTTTCATTCCTAATATTACATTTTTAAAGAGATGAGACAGTATAGCAAGGGATTAAGTAAAGAAAAAAACTGGAAACAAATATAAAAACAATTGTATCCCTTCGAGGCCCTATTAGTTGCAAAAATTATGTCAGCAACCATGTGGATTGACTCCTTCTAGCAATAATTTCAGCTCTGGAGTTTCAGTTCAGTTCTTAGACTAGTGGAAACACAATGTCCACAATATTTTAAGAAGTTTCATATTCTTACTACTATTTTCTCACCCTTTTTCTCCCTGTTCATTAAAATGTTGACATCTCTTGACAAACATTTTCTAATTTTCTTCTTTTCTCTCTATCCTTCCTGGAAGGATTTATACATCTATGGATTTGAATTGCTTAAATATCAGTATGTTAAGAACACTCTAATAAGTGTAAGAAAAGACCATTATACTACTTGATTTGCTCACCAGGGTGAGAAGCAGCTTAAGAGAAGAAACATTTGTTCTTATTCACAGCACTAGTCCAGAGAAACCATCATAATGAGGCAGGCAAAGAAAGAAGCCTCAATAAGGGTTGGCAGGATCCGCAGCAACAGTTTGTCCATATGGAGAAAATCAGAAGCAAGGACAAGAGCTATTTTTATTATATTTTAAATGTGGTGTTTTTAATAACAAATGAGTTAAAATCTTAATCTGATAAGTTTGAGTAAAAAATGTTTGGATAATTTACTCTAGACACAACTATGGTTCATCCGTTTAAGGGAACTTTAATAGTGTTGAATCTTGTCTTTACTTGAGAGGTTTGTGTAATTATTTAAGTAATATTTTTTAACTGAATGACAGTATTGGTAGACAAGATAATAAGTGCACTTCCTTTTGTGATAATTGCTAACCTAAACAAATAAACAAGGAAGTAAAGTGGTCATTACCACAAGATGTGAGAGTTCTTGAAGAGTATTTTATGGTTTACCTGACAAGATGAATTGTATTTTAAAAGAATAATTAATAAACTTCCTAGTACATAATTCAACATTTTCTGAAGAAATTCTGCTTCAGAAAAGATAAGTACTATACATAAAATAAACACATTTTTATAGTTTCAGAGAAGAGTTCTAATTATACTTATTCCCTCTACATATATTCCTCCCTTATTTAGATTTGACACTAAATGTGGTAAAGATCTTTTCACATCTAATTTCAACTATCATTAAAGTTCCAGTTAGACATTATTTTTCCTAATTTGAATTGATCATTTTTTCATAAACAAAGTACATTCAAATGGTAACCTAGAAATCAAACCCATATTCTAGGAAGAGGATCTGAAATTTCTTGTAATTCCAAATCAGTAAGATTTACACTATAACAACCATGTTTGGTGGTATGCACCTGTGATTTAAAGAGTTCAGTGACTGAGTGAGCAACAAGTGACTTCAAAGCAAATCTGAAATACACAATAGAAGTTTATAACCCTATAAGAGGAACAACAATATAAACTAACCAGAACCCCCCAGAGCTGTGCCTTTAGCTGCATATTAGCAGAAGATGGCCTAGTCAGCCATCGTTGGGAAGAGAGGCTCCTTGGTATTGCAAACTTTATATGCCCCAATACAGGGGAACTCCAGGGACAAGAAGTGGGAGTGAGTGGGCAGGGGAGCAGGGTGGGGGGAGAGTAGAGGGAACTTTTGGGATAGCATTTGAAATGTAAATTAAGAAAATATCTAATAAAATTTGGAAAAAAATAAAAAAGTTTATCTGAAAATTAAGTGCTCTCTGTCTCTCTCTTTATCTCTCTTTATCTCTCTGTCTCTCTCTGTCTCTGTCTCTCTCTGTCTCTGTCTCTGTCTCTCTCTCTCTGTCTCTCTCTCTCTGTCTCTCTCTCTCTCTCTCTCTCTCTCTCTCTCTTCTCTGCATTCTGGTTGTCCCTTGCAGAAAAAAGATACAATTGATATCATGGACATCATTTTGAAATATAAGAACTATACAACATTTCTCTGTAGTGAAGATACCTTTGCTATGTAAGCATATGTATTACTATAAACTTAGTCTATTTTGAATCTTTCACCATATTCTGACCTATATGATCAATGAATGTCAGCCATCTTATAATCACAAGAAAGGCATGAAATAAACCATACAAAATATTTATATAATATGATAGTTTATAATAATATTACTGGTTCTTTTAAATCCTAATAACTCTGGCACAGAGTTTTTCTTCAGAAGGAGTATTTGACTCCAGTCAATGGGATTCACGCTGAATCCTGTGCTATCTTCTACCCTGCCTTGAATTACAAGTAGTTAATGACATATCCTTAGAAGCATAAGGTGATGGATGATTAGTTAATTAAGAAGTCATTCTCTTCTTTTTTCTTAGAAACATAACTGAAAAAAAAAAGTCTCCTTGACTCTTACGGGCAAATGCATTGTTATAAATAAATGGAGAGTTAATAAGAACTGATGGAATGTGAGGCAAACATAAGTATTTTGGAAATTTTTAAAAGATCTAGGAAGTAGAAGAGATTTCTAATGGAATTCTGGGCTCCAATTTTCTGTTCTCAATTAGTTAATGCATTTTATTCTTTCATCAATTACAGCCTGTAAAAAGCCTGCTATTACTTCCCATCAGGTCTGTTTTTCCACTTATGGAACAGGATCTCACAGGGGAGAAAGGAACTAAAAAAAATATAATAATTATAATGCTTCTCAGAAAGGTAAGAGAGATGTACTCTGAAAAACAAAATCCACTTGTGGAAAACTTTCACCTTTATGAGAAAAGAATAATCTGCTTCATGTTTAGAAATTGATATCAAATTATGAATCATAAAAAGAAAGAATATCTCATGGAACCCCAAAATCTGCATTCTTCATTGTTATTTATCAGTATATTTCTCATTACATATTATACTTATTCTACTCTTTACCTTTAACTTTACAAAATGATAATATGTATTGCAAAATTATATATGTGATGACAGATAGAAAGATATGATAGATAGATAGATAGATAGATAGATAGATAGATAGATAGATAGATATGATCGATGAAAGATAGAGAAAGAGAGAGATAGAGATGATAGTTATATAGAAGACAGTAAAGATCAAGAAAATGGTCTTAAGAAGTTCTCTATATTGCCTTAATATCAGATTTTAAATTATATTTCAGTTTGTAGGTAAATATTAAATGTAAATGTGATTTATTTTAGGGGCTCAACAGAGACTTGAGACACTCATAGAACATACATGTATTAATCTACATACCTTTATAACTCTACCCACTTTTATCAATAAAAATGTATCTCAGATATCTCATTTGTCTAAGTGGAACTAATAGAGGCCAATATGTAAAGAAGTTAACAGTTGTTTGTCAAAAGACAAAAAAAAAAAAAAAAGCCTATAGTGTACTCTCTTTGCCTAATTGGTCAATCAGGTGTAGTTGTTTACATTATATTGAAGTCAGTTTGGGTTCTCATCACTTGTATATCAGCATGACTGGAGTACTTTGTATTTTCTTCTAGTACTTCACTTAATATCCAAAAGCTTATGAATCCTGAGTAAGCTAAGAAATTAGTGAATCAAAGATACAGTTACAGAGAAGGATCAGGATTTAACAGGTAATTTGCCAGAAGCCAGAGGTAAGGTGAGGCATGTAGGACAGGAGAGTTAGTAAGCTGAAAGCATCTGCAGGTCATGAAGAGCCAGGAAGCTCCTGACATGAAAGCCAACATACCAACCTCTGTTAGTATTCACAACTTTAAGAATGCAGGGGAGCCAGTGTACAAAGAGAATTTTCCACTTATAATGTTCTCTTCCGACTCTATAAAATCCCCAAAGCTCTTGTGCCTTGGTGCACAGTTACTATCCTCCCAGAGACCATAGTCCTTCAAATTGAAGTAAAATCAGCTTCTGTTGAGGATGATATTTTCTTCCTTTCATTTTCCTATTCCCTTGATCTAACCATCCATGAGTTGTACTATTGTATTATTGTATCTGAAATAAATATCCATGACTGATATAGTGAGTCATATCTTTACTTTATTTTTGTCAAATTTTATTTTCTTTTTATCTACTTTGAGCTCATTCTGTCTCTCATAAGAAAAATTCCTCTCCTTGCCTAGAAAACTTTTTTTTTCCTCCTGTTGACATTCTTATCATGTATTACTGTTTTATATGGCTACCGAATAGACTTTTTTGACATGTTTTTATATATCACTGGAAAATTTCTCCCCCCCCCCTTTTTTTAATCTCAAATGAGATCCTTAGATTTCTCAGTGTCAGATTTTTACCTTCTTAGATCCTTCTTTGTCTTAGCAGAGCATATTTTTCTGAAGTATTCTATGATGGAGTCATTATTAGAAAGAGTCTTTACAGATGAAATTTGGGTTCATAATTGTGACTGTCTATGTTATCATCTACTAACTTTCTGTGTTGTTCTCAGGCATTTGATTCTTCTATGAGCCCATGTTCTTTGTATGCTTATATTTTTCTTCTCTCTGACATTTACATGATTATCCACTCATTCCATACATTCTATAGACCATACTCTCTATGTTATATTCTATGATCCATACCCATAGGCTCTATGTTCTATGCTGGTGTTAGATTTGAAATGGCTTTTTTTTTTTTCATAATAGCATCAAGTAGAAAGATTAAGTCCCTGGTGTTCTCTGGCCAGGTTTGATGTTTTTCCAACCAATGTCTCTTAAAACCTCCATTATGCCTCCTACAAACATCAGGGAAAATAGTTACTGAGTTAAAAAGTCTTCTTAACTTGAAACATCCATTAAAAATTATAGGATTTGAAAGCTTTTATTAAGTATGTGGCCACACTGATTTTCTTCTTCATTTCTCGACATGAATTTGTAAAGTTATATATCTCAAATATGTTCCTTTTGTTTGATAAGACAGAATATTCTAGTTATTTTATTTTTGTATTCTTCCTCTCATATCTTTATTGATGTTCTTAAATTCTATTGCTCTTCATAATTGTCTATTGAATTTTCCTATCTAATCTTTAATTGGCAAGGACTTTTATTTTCTCTCTTAATTTTTCATTTTCAAATATAATTCATTAGTGTTTTAAGAATGTGTCCTGCTCCATCCACACAGATTATCTGTTCATTTTAGTAAAAGTGCTTCTTTGTTTGAGGCCAGGCTAAGGTATTTGATAATTATCTGTTTCAGGTTTAATTTGAAAGTGACATGCTGAAATTTTAACAGGAAGTTTTGTGCAGTGGATCAGTGAAGATGATCCAAATATTTCCGTGAAATCTCAGTTACTAGTCTGAGGATTACAAGTTGAAGTTTTTCTTATACAACCGTTATAACAATATCCCATCTACTAGCCTTCTTGCACATGCATTTTAGAGAAAACTGCATACAAATGCTAAACAATTGTGACTTTTTTTTTACTTTGAAATCATCTTTCAATTTACCTGTTTCAACTGTGATTCATTTAGCTTTCCTGATCTAGTTCATTCTACTGTCCTTGTAACAGAAAAAGACCAATGTGAAAATTTCAAAGCAAAGCATACTATCTAAGATTATTTCAGTGGTTCACCTGAACCCTTAGAGGAAAACCTTACTTATTGAATGACATAAATTATGCAATCTTGGCCTGAAGTTTGGAAAACTTCTTTTGTTGCATGTATATAATTAGTGGCGAAAACACTAATATGTACCAATTTGTCACTCAACCCAATCATTTAATAATCGTTCCAAGATTTTTATGAAACAAGATGTCCCCATTGATAAAAAATACTTATACAGACACCACACACGCACGCACACACACACACACACACACACACACACACACACACACACATGCGCACACACACATACACACACACACACACACATACACACACACACACACATGCGCGCGCGCACACACACACACACACACACACACATACTTAGACATAGCTGAATCCTGCACCTTTTCATGCATTTTCTTTATTGTTCCCTTTGTGACCACCTGTTCAGAATATTTCATCCCACACTTCCACACCTCCCATTCTAGCCCTTTGACTATTTCCTCTTTAGCATTTATCTCCATTTGTAATTATTTAATTTCTCTCAGGAATATGGTAGAAGGATATTTGCATGACTAATTTAAATATGCAGTGTAATTTCACATATCTATACAAACCACATTTCTTTTCTTTACCTGCACGAATACCAGATTATTTTCAGGCAATTGCATTGGTCTGTTTTAGCAAGATGCTGCAATTTTACAAAATACACTGCAGCACTTTTACTGGTTACTAGGAGGTATTTTCATAAATAAAAAACCTGAACTACACTTGTCAAAATAAAAAAAAAAGTGTCATGAGAGTTGACTGTTTAGATTAAATATTCTCTTTACTTAAGCAGTCAGAATACTAACCTCAGTGGTTTACTATGTGCAGAAGAGGACAGCTGATAGACATGCTACAATGAGAAGCAGGGGGAACAAAGTGCATTCTCTAAATTCAAGTAATCTAAAATGTGTTTCCTGTTTACAAAATGAGAGGCAATAGGACTAATTCCAAACACAAGTCAACGTCAGTCAACTAGAATGAACCGAGTATTTCTCTTGCAAAAGAAAATTTGCATGCTACAACTTAGAAATTATAATAGACTACCCGAGGAGCTTTGACACCCACATGCCTCAGTTGCTGTAGAAGCATGAAAGGGTGCACTCAGGTGCTATCATATAAGAAGAGATGGTAAGGAAACAGCAGGTGAAGAACTGGTAAGATATTCTTCTGTCTGTATTTGAGGTCTGGTCTATAAAGAACCTTGATATATTACTAAGTCTAATATATTTTTGAGAAAGAGTATCATATCACAAAGACTAGCTTTAAACTCTTGGTACATCCAAGGATGTGCATGAACACCCAGTTCCCCTGCCTGTATCTTCCAGTGTCCTGATTACAAACATACACTATCATGTCTGTTTTATTACATGTTGGGGATTAAACTCAGAATGCTAGGAAATGATTCTTCCAACTGTACTGCATCCCCTGCCCTTATGACATTTTCTCAATGACTGGAAGAGAAAGAACTGGGAAGAGGACTTAATTTCCTTTCTGCATAGTCTGGGACTCCGGACTTACCATGAGTCAGCATGTTTGTCACTGTCTATTGCAAATTATATCCTAGTCCCCAAACCAATATGTACTTGAAACATTTGTATGTAGCATTATTTGGAAATGAGGCATGTGTAAATGTATTCCGGCTATGGTGAAAGAACACTACATACATTTAATAAATCATATCTGCCTACATAAAGGAAAGGGGAAAGAAATTAGAATGTGTGTACAAGAATGAAAGAGAGAGGAAGAATATACAAAGAGGGAATGGAGAGTGGAATGAAAATATAGCAAGATGGTTTCCATCATCAGAAGTTTACATATATCTTCATATATAATATATCCATATTGCATATTGAAAGCCTTAGAAGGCAGCATGACCTTTTTACACCTTGATGTTAGACTCCTTTCATCAAAATTTTATGCCAACAAACTTCTGTTGTTTCAAGTCACACTATTCTATTTAATGTTACAGAAACCCTGACAAATGACTATACTGTATAACAGGAGCCATTCTTTGATGCCCTCTCCAGTTTCGTCCATCAAGAAAGGGTTAGACAATTCAATGATATAGGAAAATCCACCAGTGTTTTAGGAATTATGATTTTCCATTTATTTCTCTGGAGATATATATCAAATCTGTATAGTATAGGTGAAAGGATTCTATGAATTATGTTTGAAATAAAAATATTGAAAACATGAATCTGTTTTGAGTAGATGACTCGGTGGTTAAAAAAAAAAAAAATTGCTACACAATTGTGAGGACCTGAGACTAAATCTCTAGACTTAGCAGAGTTCCTCTGGAACCCCAGTGGTCCCTGTGATGAGGCATGAGGTGGAACCAGATATTCTCCCCTAACTTATTCATTAGTGAACAGCAATCAAACAGTGGTTGGAGCTTGGGGCTCTTATGAAAAAAGGGAAGGAAGGATTGTGGATCTCAAAAAGAATAAGAACTTCACCGGAAGATCAACAGAATTAACTAAAGTGGATCTCTGGGGCTCTCAGAGACTGACACACCAACCAAAGAGCATATGCAGGCTCGACCTGGCCCTCCACACTCATATATAACAGATGTGTAGCTTGACCTTCATGCAGGTCCTTAACAACTGGGAATCATTCTTTTCCAGTTCACAGATCTAAGCCCTGAAACCGATTTCTAGGGACCTTTCTGAAGGAGAACTTCAAAGGTGTCTGAATTGAGGATACAAAGGCAGATCTGTCAACTAAGGAGAGATTTTGTTTTCTTATGAGAGAACCTGTTTTCTCTGGTTCCTCATTGTTGAGTTTTGTCTATTGCTATGTATTGTAATGCTAAGTTCTATATCTGAAGGTGTAAGCCTATGAGTGACCAATGAACCCTGCAGTTAGAGAAGTATATTGGGGGTAATTCCCAATAATAATCAAAGCCAAATAAAATAATTAAAAGAGACCCAATCTCAAACATGGCAGTAAAGAGCTCATACTCAATGTTATTCTTAGACCTCTGCATGCCTCCTGTTCAACACACACACACCCACATTCACACATGAGCACTCACACAAAGGCACAGAATGGAAAAAAAATGCGAAAACTATGAATCAACACATTAAATCCTAATTTGGGCAATTTTCAATTAAAAGCATATACAAGCTTCAGAATTCCAGTGATATAAGAAACTCTCTTGGAGAACCGGTTACTTCACATCTGGAAAGGTCCAGCACTGACCAGAACCCAAAAGAAGCACAGGTCAGGCAATGCTTTTGAGACTCTGCCATCTCAGAGCTTTGGAAAAAACATCCATACTATCTGGCAGAAACATGTTGGATCTTAGGGTGTATTTTTATACTCCCTCAGACAAAACTCAAAATAAGCAGACAATCCTGGATGGCTTTGCTTTTGCTGGGTTTCAGATGAAAACAAATGCAACCAGCAAGAAAAGTACATCTTTGCCCTTCAAGCCTTCTTCCTGCTCCTGCTTGCAAGAAATGTGCCAAGAATATCAAAAAGCAACCCCAATTTAAGAGCATCTGTCTGAAAGGAAGGAACCCTCTGCCCTTGAATTGGTAGCTTGCTGCTGCTCCCTGCAGAGTACCAGTAAACTGGAAACTAAAGACTACTCAGCAAGAAGAAAGAGTTTGTATAAAATACTGATCAACAAAGACTTCCTGCCTTCTGAAACAATGTTGATGTTGGTGTGTTGTTGGTTGTGCAGATGCAAAGGCTGAGGTATTCTTGAATGTTCATTACCATGTGTAAGACTTCAGCTATTGACCTCAGGAAAAATTTATTCTGTCACCAAGCTCCATTTTCTGCCCTCCAAATGAAAAGGAACAGAATAGCTCTATGGAATTGCTGAATTGCCTTTTCTAGTTGGCAAAATTGTACACCAAGTTTAGCTAAATTCTTTAGCCACACAAAAGAGAAAATATTCATGAATATTGTACTAGAAGTCACTACAAGATGTGCAAACAAAAACTGTAATCTCAAAGACCCATTTTAATATTTATTTACTTACTTGTATATTCTCTTTCATTTGAAAATATCTTAACCAGTCAGCTAAGATGGAAGGCTAACAACAATTTATATTTCAGAGTCCCTATTCTGATGTTTACAACATTAGCAATGTAAAACATTTCATTTGCTCTGATGCTTGTTCACACAAGTATTATGTCTATATATTTATCTAATAAATTCATAAATAAAAACAAACATCTAACTCAAACTGCTTAAGCAGCAAAGAGAATACACTAGGTCTTAGTATTGAGAAGTTTGCAGTAGGCTTCGTTCAACATTTTAAATCACAGGGAGAAAACATTATTGTAATTCTCTCTCATGTCTCTGAAGTGTTACCTCCCTCTTCAGCAACATTTGATCTCTAGTTGTATACTTGTCATGGGAGGAAGAGAATAGAAAGAAATGAAAATAGATGGTAACTCTCATTATTCCTCAAGTAGTATACAGTAGGGAAAGTCAGATTGAAACAAAAAACAAGTGCAATTTCAAATCCATTCCCTTCCTGATAGCTCTTTAATTTCATTCAAAGTGGAAGATTCAGGTAGAAGAAAGATGTTTCCCATGGCCCTCAGCAAATGTCTAAGTTCCTACCAGCCCAGGATTCAACAGCTAAGGATGTAAGATGGGGCTTTTGAGCTACTCTTTGCATTGGTGATAATTTCTGCTCCCTTCAAACACAGGCAAAAGTAAGGGATAGAAATTCAGTACATAGGCTCCTGTCTGCAACCACACAACAGCATCAGTAATAGTGTCAGGCCACAGGGCCTCACCTTGAGCTGGATCCCAGTTTGGGCCTGTCACTGGACCTCCTTTCTCTTATGTTCTCCATTTTTGTCCTTGTAGTTCCTTTAGACAGGAACAATTCTGGGTCAGAGCTTTTGATGGTAGTATGGCACTTCATGTCCTGTCCCTCCACTGGAGGTGGACTCTACAAGTTCACTCTCCCCACGTAGATCACTTCGTCCAAGGTCCGTCCTTTCGAGTCCTGAGAGCCTCTCACCTCCCCTGTCTTCAGTATATTCTGAAGGGTCCCCCACCTCGGGAGGGTCTATCCCCTGAGATTGCCGTTTCTATTTTCTGCACGCTCTCGGCGCTTCAGTCCCGTCCCCTGCCCCCAATACCTGATCAAGTTCCCACCTTCCTACTCCCTGTTCCCTCTCCATTGTTACTGATGCTGTAGTGTGCTCGCAGACAAGAGCCTAATATGGCTGCCCTCTGAGAGGCCCTACAAGCAGTTGAAAGACTCAGATGCAGATATTAGCACTCAAACAATGGAAAGAAGCTGGAACCCCTGTAGTTGAATTAGGAAAAGGTTGGAAGAAGCTGAGGAGGAGGGAGACCCCATAGGAAGACCAGCAGTCTCAACTACTCTGGAACACCAAGATCTCTCAGACACTGAGCCACCAACCAGGCAGCATAGGTCTCTGATATGACGCCCGGACACATACACAGCAGAGAACTGCCTGGTCTTGCCTCAGTCAGAGAAGATGTACCTAGCCCTCAAGAGACTTGATGCCCCAGGGAGTGAGAAGGTCTGGTGGGGTGAGTATGGAGGTGCGAGGGGACATCTTCTTGGATGAGACAGAGATATATTGGATATATTGGATGGAGAGCTGTTGCGGGGTTGGATTTGAGGGACATGAACACAGGACTGTAAAAATGATTAAAGAATAAAATAAAAGGAAATAAAGTACATAATTAGATAACTAGTATGACCAGGCAGTGGGGGGAAATGGACACTAGTGACCTGAAGCCCAATGGTGATAAATTCAGCAGATAATGGGTTTGAATATATGACATGGACATAATGCCCAATATATTTTGAAGTAATGTCTTATGAAATCTAAAACAACGCAGAGCTCAAAGCAAGAGTTTTACCATCTGCAAAGTGAGTACTTCCTTAAAGTACTAAACTTTCAAGAATTTAAATATGTCACAATGGAGTAGAAAAAAAAAATCACAAGAATTTCACTTTATGAATCTTCTAAGTAAGTCATGTTTCATTCCAAAAGACACTGTTCCTACAACCTCACTTCTCTTTTCCTAATTAATGATGAATATGCATAAATTAAAGCAATTCAGAATAGACTATTATTTTTATAAACTTCCAAAATGTTTTTCACAGTTACATAGTATTTTTAAAGTATTCTGCTATTTAAGTCAAGACTTTCTGGTATTAAGCCTAAATTTAAACTCTTGTCTAGAATAAGATAGTACTGAGTCTGCTCAAAAGAAAATCTGTGTGTTCGGAGACTGATTAAATGAATAGAGTTTCATACTGTGGAGAAAGGAAACCTGCAACTTCAAAGGCTAGTCACCTTCTCTTAGGCTAGATCTAGCTCTCCACAAAGCCATTCCTTCCCACCCTTCTGTCAGAACTAACATCTTGTGAATTGATTAACCTAGCATATCCATTAGTTTTGCCAACCCAAAAACTCAGAAAGTATCCTGAACCTGGGCAAAAGCTTCCCATGGATAGTGGTACCTGCCTCTCTTGGAGGTAAGCTTACTTGATTTACATTTGTAATTGCTGTTGTTCTATAAAGCTATAAAATCTTCATGAAACTGCTCCCATGTTTAGAACATGGAATTTGGGGTCATCTTAACCAGAGTTCATAGAAACTGGTCACTCACAATAGCTTCAGACATAACAATGAGAGCTGTGGTTTGGGCCCTGAGTATACTTATTATCAAGGAGTATATTTTCAAAACAGAATTTCATTAGAAAATAAATTAACATAGCAAAATTAGAACTAAGACAATAAATGCATTTATGAACAACACTATGTTAATTCTGTGAGAATTTTTCAAGACTGTTTATTCTAATTGGAGAAGCAGAAGAGAATCTTTTAAGATATTATTGTTTTATAAATTTTCTATGGTAGAAATTGTAGGAAAAATATGTAGGAAAATTGTATTGTCAGAATATATTTTATGAAGAAAACCCTTCATCTAAAATATTCTTTAATTTAAAAGAATTTATGAAAATCCCTTCATTCAAGGTTAATATATATTACTACTTTAATAGTCAGCCCTGCTCTTTTAAAAGAGGCATCAAATGTCCTGTCTAGGGTGTAGTTTGGCAGTGGGGATGAAATTAGCTCTGTAACATATAAACCAATCTCTCTCTTATATTCTTATCTTGTTTTAAAATCTGTGTTCACAGTTTTTCTATCACAATTTTTATCACAGTTTTATAATATATGCTTTGTATTATGTTCCTCTCATCCTTTCCCATTTCCTCCCCACTTCTGCCTGTCTTGTCCCTTGTTACAAATGTCTTTCCCTTATTTCTTTGTTTTGAGTTCTTTTCAGTGTCCTATAGAGTACAACAAGGCCATCTGTGTGTCCCTGATGATGGAATAAACTATTAGAGCCTTGTAGCTCACCAGTGATTATAAAATGTCATACCATATGTCTTCCTATCCCAGAATCTGTTAGTATGCATATAGATCAGCAGTTAGAATTAGGGTCCAGAATAGAGTAGAGGTGGAAATTCTGGAGAAAACTCCTCCTTTACTGATGCAGTCATAATGCTCTCACTTAGCTAAGTTCAGAGGGCTTAGATGGCCTCTTGTCTCAGAATTCTGAAACAGTATAATTTCTCAACTTTAAATCTGCTATGCATATTTTTTAGGCTTTGAGATACTTTTATTAGTGTGTACAAAAAAAGCAAAACAAAACATGAATTATTTAATTATTTGCTCTCTACAGTTCATAGGACTTAAGGCAGACACATGAAATGTATTTTGCTTAATGATAGAAGAAAAGGTTTCCTTGACAGTACAGTTGTGATACATTCAAACATGTGATACATACACATGTCAAACTGACATAGTTGTGATACATTTGTGTTGGGAATTTGTCTGGTGTTACTATTTTTTCAAATGGTAAGTGCTGGCCTCCAAGATCTGGTTGTAGTACCAAGGAGCAGCTTCACATGTGCGTCAAATAATATTGTACACACTTTGATTGCCAAACTTCTCTTACTGGTTAAATAAGAACACAACATAACAATATACAATTACACATTACACACACACACACACATGCACACACACACACACACATACATGACAAACAGAAGAAACAGAAATTTGATATTCATTTGGTGGCCTACTACTACTACAGATAATTTTTAAGGACCATCCTCTGTAGGACCCTGAAAGCGTCACTTCTAAAGTAGGCTTGTGAGTGGTAGACATGAGTAATTCTCAAGTTGAAAGAAAGGACTTTCAATATGCATTTATGTGCATAATTTTTGATTTACACATCCCAATTAGTATACATAGGTAAGAAAGAATATTGATATATACAGGAATAAAGTTAAAAGCCATGCATATACCGATATACTTTCTTCAGTTTTTATGCAAACTTTTTTCAGATATGTCTTCACAAATAGTCAGATGCAGATATTTTCACCCAACCAATAGCCCCTGTGGTTGAATTAAGGAAAAACTGGAAGAAGCCGAGGAGGAGAATGACCCTGTAGAAGGACCAGCAGTCTAACGTGGACCCCTAAGATCTCTCAGACACTGGATCACCAAACAGACAGCATGCATCAACACATATATACTAGAGGATTGTTGGGTCTTGGTTCAGTCAGAATAGATGCACCTAACCCTCAAGATAATGGAGGCCCCAGGGAGTGGGCATGTCTGATGGGGTGAGGAATGGTAAGTAGGGGGTGGGGACATCTTCATGGAAACGAGGGGAGGAGATATAGGATGTAGAACAGTCAGAGGGTAGATCAGGTCAGGAAGAGGATAAAATATGAAATGTAAAAAAAATTAAATAAAATTAGAGAGAGAGAGAGAAATATGTCTGTCTTCCATAGTTTTTGGCACTGGAATGTTTGATCTGATATTAGTATTCTTACTTGATGAGGTTGTGGTTGTACAGCCTAACTGAAGAAGGTATATCACAGGGCAATGGCTTTGAAAAAAAAAAAAAAAAAAAACAAAAGCCATGGGAACTTGCTTTCTTATGTGGTAAAAGATGTGAACGCCCAATTTCTGCTCCACCACCCATGCCTGCCATTTTGTTCCATGTCTATCCTGATGGCCTCTTCTCCTCTGAATCCAAATAAACTCTCCCTTCTATAAGTTGCTTTGATCATAGGGTGTAATCACTGCTATAGAAAGTCACTAAAGCAATGATTTACTTTGGCTCCCAGTTCTGCAGATTCTTTTTCTTGAGACCATCAGCCATTTTTATTTTGCTTTGTCTTCCAATGCAAGAGCATAAATGTTTGGATGAATGGAAAAAGGTCAGTTTAGGAACTTTGAGCAGGTCATAAGACACTTGCTCCTCTGGAAGGGAGAGGCTAATTAATATCTCTCAGACAACAGAGCATGACCAACCTGTAGGTGAGGGCACATTCCACAGGATGGACCATTGCCCACCTTCAGACAAGGGAAGTCCTTATCACCTCATTCCCTAGAGACCAATCAGATTAAAGAGTGCACTGTTTCACCAGTCTTATTGTACCTAGTTGCTGATGCTCTATTCTGACCCTGAAAACCATAAAAACACTAGCTGAATGAGTGCTAGGGGGTTGCCGCCTCTCCTTCAGCTCAGGGATGACCCCAGTACACAGGAACAATAAATTTCCTCTTGTTTTTTGCATTGATTCTGGCTCCAAGTGGTTCACTCAGGGGGTCCCAGTAAAATAAGGCTCCCAGGAGTCTTACAGAACAATTACTCTCACCCTCTGTCCTGGAAATAAAGAAAGGCTGGTGAGACTATTATCCTTTATTATGGCAGACCACATCCCTTGAAGACCCCCCCACCATGCTCCATCTTTACAAGTGTCTATCACCTTTTAAGCAGGAGGCCTGGTCTTTAACATGCTGGCTTCAGCTTTACTTTGTTTTTTCAATTATTGAAGAGCAGAATCTAAGGCCTTGTGCATGCTAAGTAACCACTGAATCACTGAAATACACACCCAGTTATGTACCCAAAATACAATAATTCAATTATAAGCAAGGCCTTCAGATCGCTTCTTTATGCCTTTAGGACAGTGGTTCTGTGAATCTTTAATACAGTTCCTGATATTGTGGTGACCCCAAGCATAGAAACTGTTGGTGCTACTCATAACTGTAATTTGCTACTGTTAGGAATCATAATGTAGGTTTCTGGTATGTAGGATATATGTTAGACAACCCCTGTGAGAAGTTTCCATTTTAAATGGGCAGCAGCTAAGGCAGAGATAAATATATTGTCATAGTGCTAATGTGACTCTTAAGTGCTCAGTACTAAAGAGGACACCTGTGTTCCCTCCTCCAAGACATGGGGAACATTGCAGAACACTGAAAGAATGTATGAAACAGTATATAGAGAAGTGTTATTAAATGCTGTATTTTGAAAATGACATGGATATTACAGAAATAAATTCATAGTCGTATGGTTACCTATACAATAATTGTGCAAGATATAAACCATCAACATTCTTTGGTCAATGTGGGAGGGGCTCATGCGATACCACCCCTATCTATAGATCTATTAGAAGGTAGTGATTGTTCTTGGAGAGGTAGCCTTTATTCTTTAGTAGTATAGAAATTCGTAAGTTTTTTTTTTAATGCTATGTAAATAAATGCTTACCAATACTCGTGGAATAGATACTAATTATAGGTGTGTCAAAAAATAATAAAAGACATGATAGTAAGAGAACTTGTTGAGAATAATGAGGGGTTTAGACAGGAATAAAGATTGTAGGAGGAGATAGATATGAGGAAAAATGAACTGAAAAATTGTAAAAGAATACATAATAAATGATTTTTAAAATAATTAATGTGCCTCCATGTTAAGACAACTGGTACTGTCAAAAGTCCAAGGTCATGGAGATCTTTGGTCTTCTTGTAGAACTTAATAGTATTGTTTTTCTAAATGAGCATGGTGTCAAAAATGCCTTCTAAATATTTATTCCCTGACTAGTATTGTCCTTGAACCTACTTAAGACTTTACTTGGAAAGCATACTGATGCCCACACATTCATAATAGAAGAGTCACATCCTGAATGGAATCCTGGTTTTGTTTTTAAAAATCTAACAGTAATTACAACTCTGTAGTGGCTTGTGGTTTCCCTGCTTCCTTATTTATTGGCTTCATCCTTTTATCATTCTCAAATATGTCATTATTTTGTTCATAAAAATCAATGAAGCTTAAAAGGGTGACTGGTAGAGGTTTCTCATAACGGACTCTGTTTTTTTTTTTTTTTTTTTTTTTTTTTTTTTTTTTTTTTTTTTTTTTTTTTTTTTTTTTTTTTTTTTTTTTTTTTTTTTTTTTTTTTTTTTTTTTTTTTTTTTCCAATCATGGCAGTTCAGAGATGTGGAATGTACCCATAGGACATTTTATTTGCAAATGCTGTCACTCTATTTTCTGTTTACTTCCCCCAAAGTGCTCAGAATTTGAGCTTTTGCTGTATGCACAGCTGTCACCCCTAGTGCCCCTGTCATGTTGTTCCCAGATGTTCCATTCAGGTTTGCAGCATTTGTCATAGCAGCCACTTTATGGTCTGCCAGAACATTCAATATCTGCCCTGATGTAGTAAGATTTAACATCACAATGTGTCAAGGGGCACATTGTAAGAGGATTATTGAGATGGATACAAAGATAAATAATGAATGTCCGATGTCCCCAAAGGGTACTAATCATGCTTTAGGAAAGATAGACATAAGCATAAGTAATATCAGAAAATTAATAACACAGTATGTCAAACACTAGCACAGAGAGATGAATTCAGTCAACTGTAATATTCAAAATGTGCTTATTGACTCTCTAGCAGAATCTACAATAAAAATCAACTTCTTTGGGCTTAAATTCCTCATCTATAAAGAGTTTGGCTCCAATACTGCAATATTTTGTATCACACCTTAGTTCTAAAGTTCCCACAAACTAACATACTTTCCAGATTCTGTCTCCTTTCTCCAAATGAAACCTTGCTGACAAATTAGCACATAGATAGTTAGAAAGTGATATAAATCTTTATAATTTTATTATTATTTGTATCAACACTCTGAATTTGAGTTTACTACTCTAGTTGGTAAAATTGAAGGATCTAAATGTCAGGTTTTTTGGCATCAATATATTCAGTAGTACATATCGTATTATATTTTTAACTCCATGAGATAGTTTATATATATATATATATATATATATATATATATATATATATATATATATATATATACATGCCTGTATGTATGACTATGTACCACATGCATGATTGCTGTCCATAGATCAGAAAAGGGCATATGGTCTATGAAATTTAGGTCACAGGTAGTTATGAACACCTTGTTGTAAGTGTCCAGAATGGAACCTAACACTTAATCACTAGGCCATCTCTTCAGATCTGAGACTTGATGTTTTAAGAAATAATCAGTAAAATGCTAGTGGAACAAATGGTGTATTATAAGTTGATTTGAATGGGGGATACATGTGGTAATAACTTTCTTATTAGTTAATTGGAGAAATAAATTTCTAACAGGACTATTAAAGGAAGGAGATGTATATGAGAAATAATGCAACCTAATCACAAGATGCAGAGAAGAAAGAGGACACAATACTTTGCTTATAATTAAATGATATAGAAAAAAGACTATGGGTTACTACTGTTAATATCATACGTCAGTAGGAATAGTCACTGAAAGGTGAAAACCAATATGTAAAAGTATAAGGTAGACAAAGAAGGGAATCAGCAATGGAGGAACACGTCTTGGTCCTGACTAATCTTTGCCATGTGTAAATGATACTCTTGTGTTGACAGATAGGCTTCTTTTAATTGTTTAAATTTGTTCTCTGACAATTTCATACCTGAACATAATGCATTATGATTACTTTCACTCTCTCCCTCCTTTGTAACTCCATCCCACTCTGGGCATCTCTCCTACATACTAGTTATCATCTCATATTCATATCTTTTTGATTAGATTTTAACCAGAGCCATTATCTTGACCATGTCTTTGGAACTGTCCACTGAAACCTGGTTGACACACAGTTTGGTATGTTACCAAAGATAATGACTGTCCTCTTTCATGAATATATAAGTAGCTAAATATCTGACAAATATAAATCTGATATGTGGATGTGTGTGTGTGTGTAAAGCTATGTATAAAGAAAAGACATAAGCACCCCCCCCCACAAAATTAGATTTATAATTGAATAAAGAGTTCTCAAAACACGAAATACCAACTGCCAGTGTTCAATATAATTATTGACCAGAAAAATATAAATTAAAACTACTTGGAGATTCATCACACTCAGTAAGAATGGCTATTATCAATAATAAAATCAAATGACAGCAGATGCTAGGGAGGCTGTAGGAAAAGTGAAAGCTTCGTACACCTCTGGTGAAAATATAAAATGGTGCAGCTGTGATGGAGATCACTGTAGCAGTTCTTAAGAAAGCTAGAAACAGGCCGCGCCATCTTTCCTCTGAGCCCAGCGGACACAGCTAGGGACACCCCAGGACTTTAAGATCGCATTGGGGTTACGCGTGATTGCAGAGGTGGTTTTGGGAGCAGCGGGTCAGCAGTTCACTCCAGGGGCAGGAACTGAGAACTCCGCCCCACCGGAGGCTGGGCCTCTCCCAGCCAGAACCCCCGCGCCGCCGCGCCATCTTTCCTCTGAGCCCAGCGGACACAGCTAGGGACACCCCAGGACTTTAAGATCGCATTGGGGTTACGCGTGAGTGCAGAGG